>JAMWYP010000346.1:0-425088 GCA_025563575.1 Acacia pycnantha
GAATAACACTCTGTGAGACAATAGAAGACAGCTGATCAAAATTCCACTGCCCATTAGAAACCCAATTAGACACTTTACTACCAACCTCCTCCTCAGTTAATGGTCTCACACAGTTTTCCCGAATAGTCGTCCCCTGGAGCAACCATGAGTCGTTGAAGAAATCCACAGAATTGCCATTACGAACTCTCCACCTAGAGCCCTCTTGAACTGAACTCTTTTGTTTACAAATAAATAACCACAAAGGAGAATCCCCAGGCCTATGCGCAAAGAGATCATTATCATCTCTAATCATATATTTATGCCACAAGACTTCCTTCCAGAGACCACCCTTACCTTCGACAAGTTTCCAAGCCAATTTACACCCGAAAGCCATATTCATTGACGAGAGTTTTTTAAAACCCAAACCTCCACAATGCTTAGGTAGTGTTAACATAGACCACCCCACATTGTGAAAACTATGAGCTGAGGAAGAACCCCAAACAAAATTGCTCTGGAGACGTTACAAGCAACCTGCATTGGGTATAGAGGAACTGAACCCAACACAGACTTGGCCAGAGTAATCCGACCTGCCATAGAAAGAGAATTAATTTTCCAAGCAGCCAACTTGGCGTTAATTCTATCCACAATATAACCAAAGGTTTCTGTAGGCTTCCTTTTCCTAGACAAAGGAAAACCTAAGTAGTTTCCAATCTCATCAGAAATTTTCATCTGGGTTAAATTAGAAATCCCCCTCCTGGTCTCCACAGGAACTTTAGGAGAGAAGAAAATAGAAGACTTCTCAGAACTAACTTTTCCTCCAGAAGCTTCACAGAACCTGTTTAAACATTCCATAAAGCACTTAGCTTGCTCTAAGGAGGCCACACCAAAAAACAGGATATCATCAGCAAATAGTAAGTGTGACACTAAAGGACCACCTCTAGACACTCTGAAAGGCAGCCATCTTCCTTGGTTCACAGTATCACTAATAAGGTGGGACAAGCGATCCATGCACAGCACAAACAGATAGGGAGAAAGAGGATCTCCTTGCCGGAGACCTCTACCAGGAGTAAAATAATGAGTTTTTTCCCCATTCCACAAGACATTGTATTCCACTGAAGAAATACACTCCAAGATTAAGTCAACCGCACCCGAAGCAAAACCAACTTCAATCAAAACCTCCTTTATAAAGCTCCAACGAAGGCGGTCATAAGCTTTCTCTAAATCAACCTTCATAGTCATGAAACCCCTCCTACCCTTGATCTTTTTCATCGTATGAATAATTTCTTGCCCAAGAATAATGTTATCTTGAATCTGACGGCCCTTAATAAAACTAGCTTGAAATGGAGAAATCAGCTCATTCATAACGTTCCTCATCTGTGAGTAAGAATTTTAGAAGCACACTTATAATGTACTGTACACAGAGAAATAGGACGAAAGTGGCTAACATACATAGGCTGATTCCTCTTGGGAATAAGCGCAATCAAGGTTCTATTCGCGTCCTTCAAAGACACTTCCGCAGCAAACACCTTTCTAACAAAGTTGCACACGCTAGGCCCTTGATAATTGAATATTTAATACACTTATTTTTATCTCTTGATCAATATTTAGGACTCTTTAGTTAATAAATAATGGCTTTTATGTGCATTTAGGCTTTGGTCCTTAGATTGTAATTTTAGCCATTTTTATCGATAAAATTCCAGTTTTGTATTGCTTCACTATTTTTACCATAACTCTTGAACCAGACATCGGATTTGCCTCATTTTTGTCTCATATTTCAGATGATTCAGAGAGCTACAATTGTTATGAAGACATAAAGAGCCAATTCGGACAAGAAGGCGGTCAATTTTGGAGCCAAAGTCAGATGAACAATTCTGGATTTTAATTGGGCTCGAATTTTGTAATTAAAGCCCATCTTTATTTTATTTTCGTTTTGGGCTGAACCATTAGACCTAATTCGTTTTAGGTTATCTTTAAGTGAGGCAGCCGTCACACATTCATTCTACGCATTAATTCATTCACGTTTTACACAGTTTTGGATTAAAGACAGGAGTTTTAGTTTTCTCTCAAATGTTCTTCATGTTCTTCGTCTTTTCTTCTTCTATTCCAACCATGCTCGGCTAAACTTCTATGATTAATCCAACGTGAGGATTCCATGATTCGTCCAGAGAGCCCAGGCTTAATCGGATTAGGGTTTCTCGATTCGTTTTCATCTTATCGATCTGATTTGAAAATAGTTCGAATATTAGATTTAATATTCGGTTTGGTTCGTCCCAAGGACTGAGTTCGGACTAGGTTTAAAGTGTAGTTGTGCGATCGTACAATGAGACGCCACTGTTCGAATAAATGCTAGGCGATCGTCTAGTCGAGGGAATTTCTGGACGGATGCAGAGATCTCGGTTCGTCTAGAACCAAACGCGAGTTCGTTAATATTTCGCTCAAGGATGGACGTTTCTGGGAATCTAAACGTTGGGTTGGTCGTTTTAATCTATTTCGGTTTATTAACGTTTTCTATCTGCTTCTCAATATTTCGTTTATCTCTGTCTATTTCGTTTTAGTCTGTTGAATCACAAAAAAATCCCCTTTTTTCACCGTTAGGGTTTCGTCGTTGTTGTTAATCAAGCCCGCTGCAAGTTCGTTGGGAAACGATCCAGGTTCCCTATTACTGCAAATCTTTTATTGAATCTGGTTTTTTTTAGAGGCACGGCAAATCTCTTTCAGCCCTACAATGCTCCAATTCCTCTGATAGAAGATAGGTGAATAACCGTCATCCCCAGGTGCTTTATACGGCCCCATGGCAAACAGGGCTGCCTTAATCTCATCATCAGGAGGAGATCCCCTAAAGAGCTTAGGAATTCAGCATCAATAGGAGGGAATCTTGACTTAGTAACCCAGTCCCTATGAACGTAATCTTCTGCTTGAAATAAATTCAAAAAGGAAGCCAAAACCAACTGCTTAGTTTCCTCCTCATTATCACCCAACGCCCATTACCATCCTTCAGTGTCAACACTTTATTTCTCCTTCGTCTCATCCGAGTCTTCAAATGGTAATAGTGAGTATTCCGGTCCCCTTTCGACACCCATATAGACTTGGACTTTTGAAACCACTTGATTTCCTCAGCTCTTAGGATGTTTTTTAGTTCCACCTGCAACTGATACTCAAGAGTACACAAAAAACTCGAAAAGGGATAAGCCCTGGAATTTTGAATACCTTTGAGTCTAGCTAGAATTTCAGATTTCTTTTTTTCTACCATACCAAAAACAGATTTATTCCAAACGAAAATATTTCTTTGAAAATTAACAAGATTAACCTCCAGATTATCATGAGCAGACCAGTTATCCTGAATAAACCTGAGAAAATTATCATGCTCTAGCCACATAGCCTCAAAACGAAAAGGCTTACAAATATTGACATTATTTAAACTACCACCCATAGACAATAACAAAGGATTATGATCTGAAAATTCAGTTCTAGGAAGTACCTTAACAAAAGCTTCTGGCAAGGACTGCAAAAAATGAACATTAGCCAAAGCTCTATCCAATCGCTCATACAAACGTAAGCCCCCCTCCAACCGTGGTCCCTTCCAAGTCATAGAAGGACCAATAGCCCCCAAATCAGAGAGACCTGCTTCATTAATTCTATCTTGAAACCACCTGATGCGGCTGACATTAACCGTTCGGCCTCCAATACGCTCACTTGCCAGCCGAATATCATTAAAATCACCCAGAACACACCAAGGGGAGGAAATGCCAGACGCTAGACGCTGGATATTAGCCCACAAAATCGAACGGAGGTTAGAGTGAGGCACCGCATAGACTGCCGTTAAACAAAACACCGGCAACTGAGGAAAGTGACATTGTAAGTGAAAAAATTGTCTATTCTCTTCCAAAACAGTAATCAAAACCTGGAAAGATTTCCATATAATAGCCAAACCCCCAGAACGACCCTCACTAGGAATAATCCTAATAGAGTCAAACCCCAAGCGCTGAAGGACTCTAAGCCGCCGATCTTCAGTCATTCGAGTTTCAGCGAGAATGACAATACTTGGCTTCGGCTCAGCACACAAAAGCTTCAGATTTCTAAAAAGGCCTTTACCGCAAGCCCCTCTAGAATTCCAATAAAAGATGTGATCCATAAAAAATTGACAAGATAAATAGACCACCACAGATTATAGAGAGTATTGCGTCTCAGGAATCATAGTCCCTTCGTCAACTGGGCTTTCCAAATTAGGACATTTCTGTGGATTAACTCCTTCCCCTTCTGCCAACATAAAATCCGAACCTGGGTCACCTGCTCCACCAGCACCTGGGTCACCTGCTCCACCAGCACCTGGGTCAAACGTTTCAGGATTCCCCAAGCCAATATCCTTAGACAATGGGCTTATTTTTCCAAAATTACCACCCATGAGCTCATCCTTCTTTTCACCACCCCGAATACCCCCATATCCTCATCTTTATTATCCGACGGCCCAAGCCCAATCTCATTACAAATATTAAATTCCCCTCCTTCACAATTCCTCTTATCCGCACGTTTGATCCCACTTGGTTGACTCACGTGCACAACCTCCACTTCCACCTCCTTGGGAATCGCACCCCCTGACTGCCTACTAGTTCCTGACTTAGGATCCTTCCCTGATTTCATCCCCTTGCCTCCACTGCCCTGATTTGTACTCACCGCCTTCACCCGAGGTACTTCCTCTGACACCTCAGTCCGCTCCCCTCTCTCTAGTACACTGGGTTGGTAACGTTCACCTTCATCTTCTCCGGCGAGTAACGAGAACCGGGAACCTGATGCTTGTCCCAGGCTTTGCTCATTTGATTTCTCCTTCGATTTCCGAGTACGGCGGGCTTTTTGAACCACTTTCCAAACGTCTCTGTTATCTATCTCTGACTCTCCTGCTTCTGATTCCACTCTAGAGTTCTTTCCTAACACGATGACAGGGTATTCCGAATCAGTTTTACGCTTGTTCCCCGCCGGACATTGCTCATGTCAGTGTCCATACACCCCACAATGAGAACAGAGCAGGTGTAAACCCTCATACTCAATATAGTAATCCTCTCCATCAACTGTAAATCCCGCCATTAGCTGCTTTGACAGATCAACTAAGACACATAACCGTGCATAATGTCCCCGGAGTTGGCAAGACGTATTGATATCCACTTTTACAGTCTCTCTGATTCTATCCCCAATAAACTCCAGCGCCTCTTTATCATAATACTCAAGAAAAATCCTCGGTAGACGAACTCAAACAGCCACCTTATCTATAGAAGCAGTAGCCGAATTGAACCTTGGCTCCCAAGGCCTTACAATCAGATAGTAGTCATAAATCATCCATGGACCACCGGTAAGTGCATTCTTATAATCCTCCTTATTTGACAACTTAACCACATAGAAACCATGGCATATGTTGATCAACTTAGTGACGCCCTTCTTTGCCCATAAGGACTGGATTCTAGTTTCAAGAGCCTTATATCCAATGGAACGCCCCAGCAATTTAATAATCACAGAGTTAGTCCAGGCTTTGTACATTCTCTGCTTCATTTTCTTAGAAAATACAAAGCTAGGAAAATTCCTCTTGGGGTCCTCGATGACCTGACAGAGTTGCTCATCATCCTTTGGGAACCCTCAGACATGGTATCCTAAGTAGCACCGACACGGCAAATTTGGAGAAAATAACGTGTCCGACACGCTTGAATCTCGGACACGCGAATTATGTGTCGATACGCGAATTAAGCAGTCAACAATTCAAATGGCAATTTCGTAATTTTCTCAAAAGTTGAAGGTGCATTTTGAACTCCAAATTTTGGCCCTAATTGACCGAGCAGTCGAGCATACCATCATCCACAACGCCGAAATCATCTCTCAACTCAAGTGAGACTGAAATCGACGGCGACGACGCTGGTGGAACTGGAATCGAACGCGTCCATCGCTCCTGGAATCGAACAACTCGGTGCGTTGTGGGCTTGTGGCTGACGAACAACCTTCTTCTTCTTGGAATCGAACGACGAACAGCCTCGCCCTCCGTCTCTCCTGGAATCGAACGACGAACGGAATGAACAAACGGTGGCTCGTTTCTTTCTTTTCTTCTCCGCCTATTGCCTAAGTCTGTTTGTTCCTTTCTGGTTAAAAGGAATGGAGATGAGTTTTTGATGCCTTATGTGATTATACTCTCTCTTATTTTAAGTGGGAAGCGTCTGAGAATTTGCAAGTTCAGTTTTCACTATATAGTATATTCTCTTGTAATGAAATAGTATGGAGTGTGGAGTCCACATTGTGTTTCAATGTTTCTGCTATTCAGGCCCTGTTTGCTCTTTCCCTGTTATTTTCGGTTTTGTTTGTAAATAGATGTTGCTGCCCTTTCCTTAAATGAACCAGAGTTGGAGGCAAATATTATTAGTGGAGATGTAGTTTAATTATGCAAATGATTTTTCTTTTATTGTATTTTTTAAATATGAAATACACTCCTTATATTACAAATATTTTTTAATACTAAGACGTGTAGGAACGTGTCGAAATATTAGTATTTTTGAAGTCACGTGTCGACGTCCGTGTCGATAACGTGTCGAAACGCCGTGTCAGTGTCGGTGCTACTTAGATGGTATCATCAGACAAATCATCATATCCACCCCTAGTTGAATTAGCGATGGAACCACTACCAGTCTCCTATTGAACTCCCTTTAGCTTATCAGCAAAAGAGATCTGCATAATGCTCACTGCCGGACCTTTTTCGCCTAGTTTTGGCCATTGTTCCCTATAAGAATCTTCCTCACTATTTTTAATCTTTTTTGAACTCCTTGCTAACAAATCTTCCTCTTCACGAGAAGGAGGGATCATCAAATTCCCAGGAGCAGAAACGGGTTCAGGAACGCGTGCAGATTGTTGGATGCTCATTGTTTTTTTAAATAGTTAACATTTGTTTTTGCATATTATGTTTTTTGGCATGAAAATCGGGGTGGGATCAAATCAAAGAGAACCTCATGAAGATCGAATAGACTATGGTCAAAACATACAAGAAAAAGACAAGAAAAAGAGGAAAATAGTAAAGATAAGAAACTCATTCTTTCATACACCCAAATTTCTTTCATCGGGGCATCCTGGCTGAAGATTCTTTATCATACAGATAAAGGGAGAAAACATAAAGCAACACGGAGAGCAGCCAGAAACATTAAGCAATGAAGTTGGGGGAAGGCATGGTGTTGTTTAACAATGCCTATCGCTTATAGTTGAAGAGCCATTGGCATAAAGAAGTTGATGTTTTAGCCTTTATCCACAAGATTATCTTATTGCAGGTGATGTTCAAGAACACCGCATACACAGAAGGGTATCAAGCAGCCAGAAATCAAATCCAATAATCAACTAAAAAATCAAATCAACAAATACCAATTACAGATCCAGAAATCAAATCCAATAATCACCTAAAAAATCAAATCAGAAAATGAGGAAGAAACTGAGGACGATGCTGCCAAAGAAGACGAAGAACATTTGGTTGGAGGAACATTTGGGGCTTAGGGTTCGAATTTGTGGATGTTGCCTTCCCTAAACCCAGGATTGAAGAGAGAAGAAATTAGAATCGAACACCCACATCCACATACCTGAACAATGACGATTCAAGGAATTGCAACAATCGAACGGGAGAAGAAATCGACCCAACGAGCCAGGAGTATCGAACCAAGGAGCGAATTTGTATCTGATAGGTGAAGATCGGAAGGGGGTCGACGACCCAATGAAGGCAAGGACGAACACCTCCTGCCAGCTCAAATACCCACACAACGTCGTGGCCTTCGCCGACGCAAATCTCTCCATATCACCTTGATGTTTCAAAATCTTGTCGAAAACCAGATCAAACCTTCTTTATTCCATTGGTCGACGAATTCGGATTTGGGATCGAGGATTTGGTACCACCAGGGAACCCTAAAATCAATGGGTTTAACGGAAAATCATTCGCCCACAGGGACTCAAGTGCGGGAAACGAGGAAGGAGACGCCATCTCGTTGAGGTGCGGCGACGGCGAGATGTGGCTGGGTTGGGAAGGAGCTCGACATCGCCGGTGGGGGGGGTTTGATCGAAGGGGTTCAGGTCGAGGTTGAAGGAAGTAAGGGGAAGGGTTATGTGGATTTTTTTTAATTTATTCTTTCTTTTTCACCGCCAACTCGGATAAAAATTTCTTGAGTCGGCATCCATGTTAATGTTTTTGGTCAAACTAACGGTCAACTAACGGTCAAACGCTAATTTTGCTCCACTTTGTAACCACGTGTCTACTTTTGCGCCAAAAAAAAGTATTTGCTACTGGACGCTCTTTTGAGAAAAGCATTTGTCTATTTTTGCACCTTAACCCTTTTTTATAATTAAAGGGAATTTATGTCTATTCCCTTCTTCTTTTTTTCTTTTTCCTTCAATTATAAAATCCCATTGTGGATCTGGTAGCTTCTCTGGTATTATAAATATTAAAAGCTCATCTCTATCCTTTTATAATTTTCAAGTTCTTTATCTGAAATTTTCCAATAAAAAAAAGCACAAACTCCACACTCCTCATTAGGAATAGAAATAGGTCAGGTCAGATCAGGCTTTAGCTAAACAGGCATGAGCCAGTAATGGGGGTAGAAGGTCTAGACTTGGACCTAAGCCTGAATGCAGGCTTTTTTTAGGCTCAGGCCTAAGCCTTCATAAGGCCTGGTTGAGTCTGAAGCCTTTTTAAAGGCCTACTTACAATATAGACCTTTAAAAAGGCCTCATATTATAGGCCTTGGAAGCCATGATTGTATACTTTGAACCTATCAAAACTATATAAATATAAGCTTTTAGTAGAATATAAGAATGAAAAATAATAAATATTATGTTATTTATATAATATAAATATATCTGGAGCAAAAAAAATATAAATATATTTATTTAATATGTAAACGGGTCAGGCCTGTATTTACAGGCCAGGCTTTAATAAAATAGGTCTGGCCTATTTACACATTTAGGCCTTTAAATAGACTTTAACCTGGCCTTTTTAACAAACAGGTTAGGCCCTAAACAGCTGATCAGAGGCCGCTTGATAGAAGTCGACCTATTTCTACCCCTACTCCTCATTCCTACCATCTAAAATATCAAAAGTTATTTTAAAATTTATATGATGAGGATGGACAAAACAATTTTTTTAATATATTAGATGAGTTTGAAATCTTAACTTCCACACTCCTCATTCCTACCATCTAAAATATCAAAAGATATTTTAAAATTTATGACCCCCTTTCATAAAAAATAAATAAATAAAATAGAGAATTAAAAAATTATTTTGTAGATATGCAATGCCTTTTATGCTCCTAAATAAAGAAAACAAAGAAACAAATCACATTAAGCAATAAGTAGTAGAAATCTAATCTTCAGAAACCTATGATGTCATATATTTTAATTTTCTGTCTTGTTAGCTTTAACAAAATGCCTTCAATAAAATGTAAAACAACCACCCAAAAAAATAAGTCCCTACTCTTACCTGAGGGATGCATTGGTCAAAAAATCAAATGCTATCAAACATATCAAGATACTAAATAGTCGGACATGTTTATCCAAGGTCCCAAAAGTCATTTATATATGAACTTCTTACCCACAGCAAGTTGAAGTGGCTGAACTGCTTGCATAATCAGGTACAAAATTTCAGTACACTTTCACAGCTACATCAGTTAAATACAATCTATGTACCAGGAGAACCAGTTCAGTTTTCCCAGCAAAGAATAAAAAGCTAACCTATTAGCATATCTCCTAAGATGAAACTAGTCTTACACCAAAATTGACATGGGTCCAAAGGGTCAGAATTTTGTCGGAGAGGATTTGAGTTAAAAACTGCAGGATGCTTACTGCTCAAGTTAACTGAGAAGGCGGTCGTTGCCCTGAGCAGAATTGCTGATTTTCAGAACCACTTCATGTGAATCCTTCGGATGTGAATTCTCTGTATTCACAAAGGTCAATGCATATTGCTGCATTCAGAAAGAGAAATGATATGATGGTATAAAACACACCATGTGAATCTCCCATTTCGCCGCGTACTTCTGCATCACTTTCTCTCCAGAAGTATGAATGTATAAACAATGAGGATTTGATTTGAACTTCTATGTGATCACACAGAATTGAACACATGGAGCCATAATTTTATGCAACAATCACTTGTACAGATTAAATGCAGAGATGTGAATTCATTATCTTGATGTCATCAGTCCCCACCGTCAAGTTCTTCTTGGTCTTCAAGCTGATTTTCGTCTTTGTTGTTTACTTCTCCATCACCCTCATGGTTTCCCCTGTCTTGCCCAAAGAACAACCCAGATGATGATGAATCGTCATCATCTAGATCATCTTCATTTTCCTTCTCTTTGAATTGTGAAACAGAATCAGTGTTCATCCAGACAGGACACTGATGTGGAATGCCACCAAGAGCAGTCAAAAGTTGCGATGAGGTAGATGTACTAGAAGCATTTGTTGTTGATCTATCTAAGGAAGTATATCTCATGCAAGAACACTCGGGGACTGGATGAGAGAGAAAGGATGACTGTTTCGATTTTTTTGATGCTTCCATAAGTTCATCAACTAATACTTTCCTCAAATGCCTACGGACAGATTTTAGCCAAGTATGATTTGCTTGATACATGTTGTCACGAATTTCTTCTATAAGTCTGGCAGCTTCCTTTCTGCGCCAACAGAAGCATGATAGAAAAGTATGAAGAATCGTAAATCATCATCAAGTTTCAACATGGGTTATACGAGCTTTGTTTTTGCAACAATTGCATTGTAAGAGATTGAACTTCAATTATCATTTTGCCAGCAATACTTTATCACCCGACACTACTATTTTGCATCACATAGTCATAATTCTAGGGAAAAAAAACTACATTTAATCCATTTGAAGTAGAAAATTGATTCATGACCTTCAAAATATAACATAACAATCCTTACACTTTGGATGAAAACATTAGACGCCAATTAAAATTAACAGCAAGAAGCCACAACATTTAGAGTACAATAACAAAGCATGGCTTAAAGTAATGTTTAAACTGGCAAAAAGTTTATTTCTGGATCTAAAGAATTGACTAGGATTAAATTTTTTATTTTGGTAAAATATTTAGGTGGGTGTTTGTTAAAACTCTAAAATCCAAGTATTGATTCTTTTAGAATGCCTGAGTTCAAAGGGATGAAATATAATTTCTCCTAGATTTTTAATGACAAATGCTAGGAAACCCTGTCAAGGCTTAATGTGGAAAGCAAACACGTGGAGGTATTTACCTGTCAGGTCTATATGTCTTTAATGCAGCAGATTGATAAAGCCTATGCCCCATCACTGAGCTAGCAAAATTTGGCTGTCCCTTACCATCACGATCAAATCCAGAAATAAAAGCATCAGCTTCAACACAAACCACATAGTCAATAGCTTCCCATAGTAATTTATGGGCATTGGTTCGCAACTCCATGACAGTTCTATCAGGTTCATCGTCACTCTCAGCAACCCATCCCCACCAACCTTCAATGTTATAAGATTTGGGCCTAGCTGGAGGGGGAGGCAGCGGGCGAGGGCGTGGACCAGCAGTCTTCCAAGCATCTTGCTTAGTTTCTTTTTCAATTGCCGGTGGGGGCCCAGGAGGATTATTAACAAGATTAATCTCTTGGCCATAGATATGACTCATTTCTCTAGGAGTGGTGAGAGAAGTCCTATCGACAACATTTTCAAACATTGCGTGAAGGGCAATCAATGTCCTCTGGCCACCAAATATTTCTCCTCCAGAAACATATATAATAGTGTCTCGTGAGTATCCATAAGAACGGAGTAAAATACCAATCTGCAACAAATTTAAATTCCAAAATCAATTTCTTAACACATGTCCTTTCTTTTACATATGGACTTAATTAGAGTTGTGCATGGATTAAAGTATTCAGTAAATTGCTTAGGCTCAGCTCTAATCATCTATGAACATCAGGCTTGTTTAGTTCAAGAAACAATAGTTTAAGAATAAAACAAGCTAATAATTTTACACAACAAATATGTGACTAAATAACTGTGACCAACATAAAAATGGATTATTGAGCTTCTTTAAACTGAATCAGATTGGGCTCAGCTTATATAGACTTATTTGAATATACACGCGTAGATGAGCTGAGCTACATGTTCGGATTAGTTAGAGCTTTGCTTAATTTCAAGTTCAGTTCATATGGCTCACTTATTAGTCAAACTGAACATTACATGGATAAATATTATAGATCATACACATCACTTAATCAAAAATTCAAAATGATTAATAATGAAGTTAGGTAATTTATCCAGCCATTTCATCAACATGAGTAAATTTTAGCGGCTGGGAATTGGAAGAGCATGTTCACTTACCTCTTCTGGCATTAAAGGGCAAGAACCATTCGATCTTGCTTCAGCTGAGTTTACCTTAAGCTTCCCCTTCACGATCCCTCGTTTTATCATCCGATATCTTTTGTGTTGGATGAGTTCAGTATGAACATCCTTGGGAAGAATTTAAAGGCATAGAGAAGACATGAAACGCTGAGAAAGGTTCAAAGATAGTCAGCAAAAAATATTCTAACGTTTGAATAATATACCTGGAAGAGTTCAGCACAACCATGATATGCTAAAGCTTCTCTTGTCATACCAGGGTCGTAGGCAATAAATGGCTGACCAGGAGCACGTAACCTATTTATATCAGATGCAATCCAAATATTAAGAGCTGCAATGAAACAAATGAGAAGAAGAAATATATGAGATAGGGAACAGTGAATATCAGTGTTGCCTCTGTAAAATCTTGGTGGCAAGTTCTTGAACTTCCTGCCGAAACTGAAGAGCATGAAAAGCAACACGACATCTCAGCCTTTGATATTCTTCAAAACGGGGAGGAAGAATGGCCTAGGAAAAGCTTAGAGATTAAATATTTAGAATAAAAATTTTACTGCCATGTGAAACATGAATAAAACGCTAGGTAAGAAAGAATCAACATATTCAAATAGATGTGTTCAGAAACAATACAGCAAGGAGTGCAAATTTCACCCATTACTTTTGTAGTCTTATAATGATTTGTTATGATTTATTACCACAGACTACATGTAAAGAATCTGAATAAAGAAAAAGCTACCAAACTTGTTGAGAAAAGCAAATAAGCTACTTCATCATTTTTACATGTCATCTGCATTAACCAAAACTAGAACAAGTTTAAGAAATTTAAATCTGAGTGTAAAAATGAAAAGAGAAAGCAAGAAGGAGAAAAAATGACATAGTGCACAATGAACAATTATCACAGCCACAACAATCAGTCATTAAGCTTTTTGCAGGAAGCTCAGATTCAGAAATTTACAAAGCAAAATATAAAATCCTAGATACTGTTTAGTATATGAAAAATTTAACATTCCATCTGTCTAAAAACCTATTTATAAAATGTTAGGATAGAGCTAACATATTTAAAAGTTGTGTTGAGTCCTAATATAGGGGCTTTTTTAAATGTCAAGCTCATGTTTTATAGATAAGTTTCCAATGTCTTGGAAAATTAGGATACTCAGGCCCCAAACACCACCTAGGATCAAAAGAAATGCAAAATCCTTTAACAATGTTCTGTTTCTGACTAGTTACTTCAAAAATTTAATTCAGGCAAGAAAGGAGTTAAGACTAAATAAAAGGTAAGGTTATAATAGTTGAAACACAAACAGCCTTCACCTGCAAGCATCCACCATCAGATGCGACTAGTTCCACCACTGAATGCTTCTTTAGTACAGGGAGAACCTTGTGCAAATAAAAATATGGTGTGGCCGAACGAGGAACTTTAAATGATGGGATCTCCTTCTTTCTCCTTGCACCTTTAAGATTTTTTGGAAGAGCTTTGACGACATTGACATCTTTTGCTAGTGTTAGTACAAATTGATCTTCATTATAAAGATAAGCAAAACTCTTGAACTGAGAGCTGCATAAGTAAATTTTTGGAAGAAAAACAAAGGTGGGAAAATTAATTAATGTAGATGAATTAGACCAAGTTAAATAGTTTTAGCAATTTGTTACAAGGGCAGAAACCTTATTCCCTTGCTGCTTGTTGTCGATTGGATCTCAGGAATTGCTAAGGTAGCATTAAGAAGTCGAGAAACCACAACCACGTCACATATCCGAAAGAAATAGATGGCACTACATAATTGATTCAATATGGTATGAAATCATAAAAGAACAAATTAGCTGAAACACAATTCCTCACCGAGTTCCTGATCTCATGGAAACCACCCTGTATCCGGACAAAGATAAATCCATTGCTTTCTGAACTAGGATCTGCAAGAGATAAAATATGGTCAGAGAGATTACAGAAAATATTTAGGCTTACTGTATATGCTACCAGACATTGTACAATTCACATAGAAGTAAATGTTACAAACGGATGAAGACAGTATTTTAAATAAGCTAAATCCAAGACCAAGAAGACTAAGATAATAGATTGAATGTATATCATGAATAATTAGCAACATATGTACCGGTGCCAAGGCATTTGGCAGAAATGACAGAAACCTATGCGTGGTACCAAGAAGACACTAAGTAAGACATAGAAACTGACGAATCTATTCTAGTTCCCAAGATTATACTTTGTTTTTCCTACATGATCATTTTTTTTTTAAAACTGGAAACTTGGAATTTCCAATTAAGCAAATAGCCTTTTAGGCCACAAAAAGAACTGAAGAAAAAAAATCAGATTTTTAGTTCACAAGTATGGTCAGAAGATAATGTCTGATCATCATTAAAATCCTCTGCAATTTGAAGAAAGCACAATAATTAGAACCAACCAGCATAATGTCCTCTGGGATTTGCATCAGGATGAAAAGATTCAAGCCGCTTCACAGAACCCCATAGTTTTCTATATGACTTACTCTGCAGCTCAGAGTTATGAGTAAAGCATTAGAAATACAACACACATTAATCAATTAGTGAAGCACTACAGAGAATGCACGCAAGTAAAGCTAACTCCATTTGCAGGAGATTCGATACTATTCAAAATTACATAAAAAATTGAAGAACCACGAAGAAGCAGATCTAGAGCAAAGAACAAATATTAAGCTGAGCTTCTCCCATTGAACAACAAAGAAAAAGGTTTTTCACTGTTCACTGAATATCTCAAAAGATCCAGATAAAGATGCGATAAGTAGAAGCTAAAGCCCAAAAAATAAAACCCCATGTTTTGGAAAATGACCCTGAATGCAACAGCACCTTGTCGCTTTTGAGAATAGCAATTTCTTGCCAGAAGGGGGGAAAAAAAACAGGACACTTCGTCAACGAAGTCAACAAATAACAAATTGAGATCTCAGCGAGAACGACCAGCAGCGCAATTTATTATTACCTTCGAGGAGAAATCCGGATTCTCAAAGATAGGTCTCCAAGAGAATATCGTAATTGAGGACTGATAATCTGCAATGCCGTCCTCGGTAAATCTCGCAAGCAGAAAGTGAACGAAGATGGAGAAAGCAGAAAGAACAAGCCCCACCAAACCAATCCACTTCAACTTCGACTTCATCTTCCCTTCTCCTTTCATCACCTTCTCTATCTATCTGTGTGGGGACTGAGGACCATATGGGAGCTTCTCAAAGCCTAGAAGAAGAAGGAAACAGAGAGAACTCAGTAGAAATTAAGAAATTCCATATATAAGAGATTCAGGTACCACGTGATGGAACAGGCGTAATGGTCTACGTCTGTGGAAGTCTTAGTCGAAGCTTATCACCCGATTTCCTTCTCATGTTTTTCTTTTCTCATTTTCCAAATTTGTCAACTTGATATTAATATCTTAAATATAAGCCATTTTTAACTCATTAATACGTGCCAATAAATACATTAAAATTAGGAAAATTTTAATTTAATCCCCCCACAATATATCAAAATTTAAATTCAGATATATACTTTTAACAAATTCTCAACCAGGTCAAGAAAGACCACAATACACCTATGTAATTAAAAAGAAAAATTGAAGATAACAAGGAATAATTATGATTTCAATTTTGATATCAATTTGATTTAATAAGATGTTTCATGATAAAATTTCTCTTATATATTTACTTCGTATACAGTAAATCACGATTAAAAAATTATTTTTGAAAACTCTAATTGACATTCTAAACAAGTCCTTATTTACTATATTAAACTTTATCATCATATTTATTTCTACTCTTTGCAGTATGATTCCAGTTAAAATTTAGACTATTAAAATTTGACTTATACAGTTAATTGCTGCAATAAAAAATTAATTTGTAAAATATAATTAAAAAAATTAAAAAATATTTTATATAAACAATTAATTTATAATTTAAAGGTTAAGATGAGATAACGAGTGAAAAAGAAAGAGAGAGAAAATTAGAAGATGTACTTCCTTTATTGTGATTGAAAAAAAGGTACTTGGATCTAAAATTGTTTTAAATTATGTGTCTATTTGTATTAGCAGTCGAAATTATTTTTGTAACGTAATTTATAGTATACGAGATAAGTTTTATATAAGAGGAGTTTTATTTCAACTTACGTAAGCGTATTTTTTTAAACATCAACTCAAATAAGCTTATAATCTCTCTCTTTTTTTTCTCTCACGGTCTCATCCCACTCTAAAATATAAAATTATTTTATAGATTTAATATTTTATAAAATATGATTGGGACAATATAATTAAGAGATTACATAAAAACAAATAAATTCAATAATAGTTTCATGAAACATTAAATTTAAACCTTTTAGATTTTTATTACATGGTGGGGATAAGATTTTAAAAGGAAAAGGAAAGAGAGATTCTGTCAGGGCTTGGATCTGAAATATTTAATAATATTTAAAACTCCTACTAAATTCTCAAAAAAAAACCAAATAGAGAGCACATTTAAAAATACCTCATATAGAAGGCTGGATTTAGTATATATACGAGTACTATTTAAGAAAACCTTATTGTCGGGTCATGTGTCGCTTCTAATTGTGGTCATAAACATTTTAATATAAATATATTGTAAGTTTTTCTTAATTTAAACCTTACTTTGGTACTTTGTCATAGAGAGCAGGTCTTCTTCTTTTTTCTTTTTATTGGGATAAACATATAATAATTGGTGTGAAGACAATGATAAAAATGGAAAGGAGGGAATTATTGATTTAAAAATTTAATCTTAATTTGCTGGAAAAAAAAAGGTAATATTAAATTTAATTCTCGTATAATCTCTTAATAGAAATATGAGTGAAATATATGAAATTTTTTATTTTTTTGAAAACTAAATAAATTATTTTTATTTTCAAAATGAATATAAACATGTCTTAAATTTTCTTAACATTTAATGCATTTTTCTTCTATTTTTGAATAACATAATTTCTTAAGCGAAAATAAATTATAGAAATTTCTTTTCAATTTTGTCAAAACTATCATGATTCCTCCTTTTTTTCTAAATATACACAATCATTTTATGAAGTTTTGAGAGAAGTCTTTTTAATTCTAGTAAAACTCAAACAAAAAATCAGCGTTATCTACACTCTATGTCTAAAAAAATGTTTATGTAACTGTTTGTTTATAACAGTAACCTTTTTTACCAAAAAAACAAAAAAAATAGAAACATTTGTGTTGGGATAGGCAGAAACCCCAAACCGATGCCTATGATAATATAAAAATAATAATAGAAAATAAAATAAAGGATCATTGGGAAAAAAAAAAAAAAGACCATAGAGCAATAGCGGAACATAGTGATAGCCAGCTGGGGCCACGACTGATCTTATAAAATTTATTAGTATATATATGTATTTATTATATGATATTTTATTTGGCCACGAATTTGGTCCCATCTAATTTTTTATCTTCTTTGTAAGGATAATATTTCTTTCATTACTCATTGGGCTATGAGAAGAAAGTAAAATTCTTATTTGAGATACCGAAAAATTTAGTATCATCTTATATATTGTTTTGATTTATAATTATCGATTATTATTTATTTGTATTTTCAAGATTATTTGATACTATTTAGTAAATACTCCCTTTAGTCCTTTTTTAAGGAACTAACTAACAATTCTCATACATCAATAAAAACAGTTATAAAGTCATTAAATTTGTCCTAAAATTTAAGTAATTTTCAATATTATCCCTATTAATTACACTAAACTCTAATATCATATTAATTATTACTCTTTTTTTTACTCGAAAAAAAAGAGCTCACTCGCTACCTTTTTAATTATGGGTATACATGGGAAAAAATATTTAATGTTATTTGGAAAAAAAGTAAGTGTCTTATAAAAGATCAAATATACTTGTTAGTTAGTGTCTTATAATATGAACTAAAGAGAGTATTTCAATATGTTTATTTTTTGGTCTGGGCTAAAAAAAATTTATAGCTCCGCCATTGCCATAGAGGCTCATATTTTTCATTTTTCATTTTCTAAATTGGTAGCGGGCTCATATATTTCCTTATATTGAGAAGGATATTTCCAAACTCCAAACCAAATACTAGTAATAATATCAAAAAATAATTGAAAATAAAATAAAGGGTCATTGGCAAAAAAAAAAAGGACCACAAAGGCTCATATATTTCATTTTTCTAAATTGGTAGCGGGCTCATATATTTCCCAAAAATAAATACACTTATGTTAGGGGAGGGATATTCACGAACTCAGAACATATATAAGTGATAATATAAAAAAGAATAACGGAAAATAAAATAAAGGATCATTAGCACACACAAAAAGGACCACAGAGGCTCATATTTTTCGTTTTTCGTTTTTTTTAAAATTGGTAGCTGGCTATATTGGGCTTCAATTAATTCAAGTTATAAATTATTGTGAGGCTCTCTTGATATTATAATTTTAATATATTTATGTCCGGTCGAAAAATATATTTAAATTTGTATTAAAAAAATAGACCTTATCTAGTTGCCTTGATAAGAAAGAGGGGGTATTGGGACTTGGGAGAGAGAGAGAGTAACTATTTTTGGGAAAAATGAATAATTAAAGTGGGATTTGCTCAAAAAATAAAGGGAAAATCATATTTAGGGCCCTTTTAATACTGACAATCCCAAAAAAGACCCCAAGATTTTGACAATCCTAAAAAAGGCCCCAGGACCTTTTCTGGGATTTTCAGAATTTTAGATGAATTGTTAACGGGCTGATATAGTTGTTAAATGTACTGATTTAGTTGTTAGCAAAAGTGTTGTTAATAGGGCTGATTTAATTGTTAAAGACCTCCCGTTAACAAGTATATCAGCCCCGTTAACAACTCACTCAAAATTCTGAAAAATCTCAGAAAAGGTCTTGGGGTCTTTTTTAGGATTGTCAGAATCTTGGGACCTTTTTTGGGATTTTCAGTGTTAAATGGGCCTGAAATAGATTTTCCCAAAAATAAATAAAGACATTGGCGACAGATAAGCTGATGGGACCATCCAAGCTTTTTCCCCCTTAGGCCAAAGAGGGTACTCCTACGACCATCCAATTGCAACTCGCAATTTTCCATGTTTTGCATGATCATCGGACGAGTCACGTGAAGAGGGGCCTTTTGGCACGTGACGGAGATTAGAGGTGGGGCCCACTTTGTCTTATGTATTAGTGGTGGTGGACTGGTAGGGTGGGTAGGTGGCTGGGTGGGTTATGCAGATTATAAACATCATTAAGCAAAAGGGGCTTTTGAATTTGATGATTCTTTTTTAACCTCATCTTTTATCAGAAAAAGCAACTTTTCCAATGGATAACAGATGTTTCCCATTATAACTCTTGTGACCCTTTTTTTTAACAAAAAGGTGAAAATAAGAAAATATTCTTATCATTTATAATTTTTTAAAATTTATTTGTTATATATGGCTATATGACTAAATTAAATTTTAACATTATACGTTCAAATCAACATTTTCAAAGCCAAGCCGGACCAGACGACGGGACCAGCCAATCGTCCCTCTGAGTCGGCTGCGGCTCAGCTTTAGGGAAAAAATCGTTTGAAAGGTTAGACCGGAATACAAAAGCCATTTTGGACTGGAATTCGCTTTTCGACCAAAAGCTGAAGCGGATTTTAGCTAGTCGAACGACTCTTTATCAACAAGAAAAAAGAGTAGGAGAGGAGATGAAGAAGAATCAAAAACAAAATAATAATTCAAACAGACAAATAAAATCGTATTCATCACTATTTGATGTGCTTAGTTAAGTGTTTTGTCAACTTTCGAACTAAAATCTTGCTAGAGCTGAAACTAAAATCTTGATCTAGTTGTAGAGAAGGAATGCATGGTTGTAGAGACTTCCCATGTTTTCGTCTTTTAAGTTTGTGTTTGTTTGGAATCATCTTCGGATCCCTGAAAATGCTTATTCACATAAATCGATACAAAACTCATTTCACATAGTCACTTCATATATCGTAAATTATGATTGAAAATATTTTTTTTTTAAAGGCTTCAACCACTATGTTAAAGAATCACTTTATCTTTTTTTCATGTGAGTGGCTATAAACCAGAGTAAAATAAGAAACACTGGCCAAAACACGCATAAAAAAGAGAGGGTAATTTTTTGTAATTGAAAACTGCAAAGGTACAACGGCACCTCAAAAATATAAAGCAGAGAAAAATCAATTGTGATATGTTCTTTCATTTTAGCATTTTATACATTTTTTGTTTTTTGAACAAGACTTATAGGAATAGGTCATCAACAATAAAACATTCAACCTAGCCTGTTTTTTCACGGCAACTTCAACCATAATTGTTGACTTTTTTTTAGCAAGAGTTATTGACTATTTATTATGATAACAAATAAAATTTAGAAAAAGTTATTAACTATTTATTATAATAAATAAATTGAAAAAAAAATACAATCAATAGCTTATAAACTTTATATTCACTTTAATTTTCTTATACTCTGCTGTTATCAAGTTGATAATTACCTATAGGTTTGCAAAAAAAATAGCCTCATTTCTCATATGGTCGAATATTATTATATATTCATATAATTATTTTTTATTTACTTACCATGCTCAACCATACAACCAGATCAATTTGACCGTTTTGAACCATAACCCGCTAGCCTTTTTGGCTCGACTTCTAGTCCTGCTTTAAAAACATTGGTTCAAGTGGAGATATGTCAGTAAAAGACGTTTTCAAAATTTATTTTTATATATTAATTAATTTTAATTTAATTTTTAGTGTAAAATCACTGTTTGTAGTATTTTTAGCAATATAATTTGGAGGGACTATATATTATTCATGATATATAAAAACTGAAAACTAATGTGTCCTCCCTTTGAGTTATGTATATTTAAAACATGTTTTAGAATCTGTTCTTAATTTGGTCACTTTTATTAGTCACAAGCTATTATCCCCATTTATTTTGAACTCCCTTTTTTTTTTTTTTTTTGGGTATAAAAAGTGACCAATATTTGTGTTCTGAATGTGGAAGAGGCAGGGGTAAAAGTCAGTGGGCAGAAGGTGGGACTAGTCTGCAGAAGTACTAAATGAGGATAGTTGGAGAATTTATTGCTTTTTCATTGAATTTATTGCTTATTTTGACTGTTTTCTTGCACACGGATGTATTTTTTGTTTTTGTTTTTTTTAAAAAAAAATCTCTGTCCAATAAAAATAGTGTTTAATACTTCTGTATTTGCTGTAGAAAATTTTTATCTTCTGTACTCATATAAAAGTGAGTGGGTCTCATTGTATAGAGAAGAAAGATAAAATATAAGTGGGACCTACTCACTTTTATGTGAGTGCGGTAGATAAAAATTTTATGCAACAAATGCAGAAAATTAAACCTGTAAGAATAACACGAAAGTAAACTACCAATAGCGGGAATTAGGGTTCGGAAAATTATTAAATTAGTATGAATGATATTTAAGAAATTTTATCATGTCCAGAATCATAGAATCTTTTTTTTTTGGTAAAATCCCTATTAAGAACTTTAAAAATGTTAAAAGACAAAAAAGTGGTTCGAATATCATAATTCTAAAGAGATGTTAGGCTTAATTTGTATTTTTTGAAATTAAAAGAAAAAGACCAAATTTTCCTTACATACATACATACATACATACATACATACATACATACATACATACATACATACATACATACATACATATATATATATATATATATATATATATATATATATATATATATTTAATTTAAAAAAAATTACCTCTATCGGCCGCAGCTCTCCAGCTGCCGGCCAGGGTAGCCGACGCCCAACCCACCGATTGCCGAAGCTCTGGTGGGAATAAAATATTCCCTTGTATTACCAAAGTGGTGGGGGGTAGGGTTTGAACCCCACCACCTTGTTGGCTAGGTTCGTTTGGGTTGAGCGTTAAGGAAAAAACTCCTAACGTTCAAAAAGCTCAAAAAACTCATTAATGAAAAAGCTCTACCATGGAGCTTTTTCCAGAACGCTCTTAACTTTTTGACATGGGCATTGCCACTTTTACTACTATCAATCCAAACACAAATTATATAGCTTTTAAACCACCACTCCTACCGAGTTTTTTTTAAAGTCATATAACTTTTAAGCCACCGTTTCTACCGCCAACCCAAACAGACCCAGACTATTAGGCTATCAATGTCATTTAATATAAATAATACAAATATATAATGTGGACTTGCTTGAAGGATTTTCCAATTAACAGTTTTACGTCTTTGAACGCGTTTAGATCCTTTGATTATGTCTCACTAAAATCTGATTGTTGTGAATAATCTATCAAAACAAATTTTTCTTTTCCATCAAAATTATCAGTATCCTTGTTGTGTATAATAACAATATTGATTTTGGGATCTGTATAAAAAAGTGTACCGCGTAAAAGTGTTTGTATACAAGTATTTGGTGTATAACAAATATATAGATCCCCCCGTTTTGGGATCTATTGTTATAACCAAATTGTACCGTGTAATCTTTTAAAGTGTGTTCTTAGTGAATTATTTCAGCTCCATGTTTCTTTCTTTTCACCCCGAAAAGGGGGTTTTGAATTTGATGATTCTTTTTTAACCTCATCTTTTATCAGAAAAAGCAACTTTTCCAATGGATAACAGATGTTTCCCATTATAACTCTTGTGACCTTTTTTTTAACAAAAAGGAGAAAAAAAAAGAAAATATTCTTATCATTTATAATTTTTTAAAAATTTAATTGTTTTATATAGATATATGAATAAATTAAATTTTACCATTATAGGTTCAAATCAACGTTTTCAAAGCCAAGTCAGACCGGATGGCCGGACCAGCCGACCTTCCCTTGGATTCAACTATGACTCAGCTTTTGGAAAAAAAACCGTTTGAAAGGTCAGGCCGGAATAGACAAGAAAAAAGTCATTCTAGAGTGAGAATTCGCTTTTCGACTGGAAGACAGAGCGGATTTTAGCTAGTCGGACGACTCTTTACTGACAAGAAAAAAGAGTAGGAGAGGAGATGAAGAAGGATTAAAAACAAAATCATAATTTAGACCGACAAACAAAATCGTATTCCTCACTTTTTGATGTGCTTAGTTAAGTGTTTTATCAACTTTCGAACTTAGATCTTGTCGGAGATGAAACTAAAATCTAGATCTGGTTGTAGAGAGGGAATGTGTGTTTGCAGATGCTTCCCGTGTTTTCGTCTCTAGTTTGTGCTTATTTGAGATCATGTTCAGATCCCTAAAAGTTTTTATTTACGTAAATTAACACAAAACTCATTTCATATATACTTACCTCATATACCGTAAATGATGATTGAAAAATACTTTTTAAGGCTCCGATGACTATTTCAAAGAATCACTTTTCCATGTGAATGGCTTTTTTTAGCAAGAGTTATTGACTCTTTATTATAACAAATAAAATTTAGAAAAAGTTATTAACTATTTATTATAATAAATAAATTGAAAAAAATACTATCAATAGCTTATAAACTTTATATTCACTTTAATTTTCTTATACTCTGCTGTTATCAAGTTGATAATTAGCTATAGGTTTGCAAACAAAAAAAAAAAAACCTCATTTCTAATATAGTCGAATATTATTATATATTCATATAATTATTTTTATTTACTTACCATGCTCGACCATACAACCAGACCAATTTGACCGTTTTGAACCATAACCTGCTAGCCTTTCTGGCTTGACTTTTGGTCCTGCTTTAAAAACATTTGTTCAAGTGGAGATATGTCAGTAAAAGACGTTTTCAAAAATTATTTTTATATATTAATTAATTTGAGATACTAGGTGTAAAAAATATCTCAAAAAGTAGAATATAATTTAAATATAAATAAATACAATATAAAAAAATTAAAAAAATATGCTTATACCTCTAATTAGAAGTATAAGCACATAATAAGCACCTAACTCTAAACACATAATGTAGACTAAACAAAAAATCTGTTTCTTAATTTTGTTTTTAATGTGATTTTGTTTTTATTAGTGGAGATGCAGTTTAATTATGCTAATGATTTTTCTTTTATTATATTTTATTAATGTGAAATACACTCTTTATATTAAAAATATTGCTTAATACTAAGACGTATTGGAACGTATCGAAGTAGCATTTTTGAAGTAACGTATCGATGTCAAGTATCAGCAACGTAATGAAAATACTGTGTCAGTAAGTATCGGTGCATCATAGATAGGAATGCCAGCGATAATTATTCCCATATTTAGGTCAAATTGCCTCTTAATAAATTGGAGAGATTCTAGTACAGCTGAGTAATTCCCAGAAGCATCTCGAAAACTTTCATTATAGCTGCAAGAGTGGCAGAATTTTCTGGATCTTCAGGGTGACACGAAGCTCAGACACAATTATTCTTGGCCTAAAAAAACTCAAGTGAATATATGAGATAGGGAACAGTGAATATCAGTGTTGCCTCTGTAAAATCTTGGTGGCAAGTTCTTGAACTTCCTGTCGAAACTGAAGAGCATGAAAAGCAACACGACATCTCAGCCTTTGATATTCTTCAAAACGGGGAGGAAGAATGGCCTAGGAAAAGCTTAGAGATTAAATATTTAGAATAAAAATTTTACTGCCATGTGAAACATGAATAAAACGCCAAGTAAGAAAGAATCAACATATACAAATAGATGTGTTCAGAAACAATACAGCAAGGAGTGCAAATTTCACCCATTACTTTTGTAGTCTTATAATGATTTATTACCACAGACTACATGTATAGAATCTGAATGAAGAAAAAGCTACCAAACTTGTTGAGAAAAGCAAATAAGCTACTTCATCATTTTTACATGTCATCTTCATTAACCAAAACTAGAACAAGTTTAAGAAATTTAAATCTGAGTGTAAAAATGAAAAGAGAAAGCAAGAAGGAGAAAAAATGACATAGAGCACAATGAACAATTATCACAGCCACAACAATCAGTCATTAAGCTTTTTGCAGGAAGCTCAGATTCAGAAATTTACATAGCAAAATATAAAATCCTAGATATTGTTTAGTATATGAAAAATTTAATATTCCATCAGTCTAGAAACCTATTTATAAAATGTTAGGATAGAGCTAACATATTTAAAAGTTGTGTTGTGTTGTGTCCTAATATAGGGGCTTTTTTAAATGTCAAGCTCATGTTTTATAGATAAGTTTCCAATGTCTTAGGATACTCAGGCCCCAAACACCACCTAGGATCAAAAGAAATGCAAAATCCTTTTACAATGTTCTGTTTCTGACTAGTTACTTCCAAAAATTTAATTCAGGTAAGAAAGGAGTTAAGACTAAATAAAAGGTAAGGTTATAATAGTTGAAACACAAACAGCCTTCACCTGCAAGCATCCACCATCAGATGCGACTAGTTCCACCACTGAATGCTTCTTTAGTACAGGGAGAACCTTGTGCAAATAAAAATATGGTGTGGCTGAACGAGGAACTTTAAATGATGGGATCTCCTTCTTTCTCCTTGCACCTTTAAGATTTTTTGGAAGAGTTTTGACGACATTGACATCTTTTGCTAGTGTTAGTACAAATTGATCTTCATTATAAAGATAAGCAAAACTCTTGAACTGAGAGCTGCATAAGTAAATTTTTGGAAGAAAAACAAAGGTGGGAAAATTAATTAATGTAGATGAATTAGACCAAGTTAAATAGTTTTAGCAATTTGTTACAAGGGCAGAAACCTTATTCCCTTGCTGCTTGTTGTCGATTGGATCTCAGGAATTGCTAAGGTAGCATTAAGAAGTCAAGAAACCACAACCACGTCACATATCTGAAAGAAATAGATAGCACTACATGATTGATTCAATATGGTATGAAATCATAAAAGAACAAATTAGCTGAAACACAATTCCTCACCGAGTTCCTGATCTCATGGAAACCACCCTGTATCCGGACAAAGATAAATCCATTGCTTTCTGAACTAGGATCTGCAAGAGATAAAATATGGTTAGAGAGATTACAGAAAATATTTAGGCTTACTGTATATGCTACCAGACATTGTACAATTCACATAGAAGTAAATGTTACAAACGGATGAAGACAGTATTTTAAATAAGCTAAATCCAAGACCAAGAAGACTAAGATAATAGATTGAATGTATATCATGAATAATTAGCAACATATGTACTGGTGCCAAGGAATTTCGCGGAAATGACAGAAACCTATGCGTGGTACCAAGAAGACACTAAGTAAGACATAGAAACTGACGGATCTATTCTAGTTCCCAAGATTATACTTTGTTTTTCCTACATGATCATTTTTTTTAAAACTGGAAACTTGGAATTTCCAATTGAGCAAATAGCCTTTTAGGCCACAAAAAGAACTGGAAAAAAAAAATCAGATTTTTAGTTCACAAGTATGGTCAGAAGATAATGTCTGATCATCATTAAAATCCTCTGCAATTTGAAGAAAGCACAATAATTAGAACCAACCAGCATAATGTCCTCTGGGATTTGCATCAGGATGAAAAGATTCAAGCCGCTTCACGGAACCCCATAGTCTTCTATATGACTTACTCTGCAGCTCAGAGTTATGAGTAAAGCATTAGAAATACAACACACATTAATCAATTAGTGAAGCACTACAGAGAATGCACGCATGTAAAGCTAACTCCATTTGCAGGGGATTCGATACAATCCAAAATCACATAAAAAAATTGAAGAACCATGAAGAAGCAGATCTAGAGCAAAGAACAAATATTAAGCTGAGCTTCTCCCATTGAACAACAAAGAAAAAGGTTTTTCACTGTTCACTGAATGCAACAGCACCTTGTCGCTTTTGAGAATAGCAATTTCTTGCCGGTAGGGAAAAAAAAAACCAGGACACTTCGTCAACGAAGTCAACAAAGAACAAATTGAGATCTCAGCGAGAACGACCAGCAGCGCAATTTATTATTACCTTCGAGGAGAAATCCGGATTCTCAAAGATAGGTCTCCAAGAGAATATCGTAATTGAGGACTGATAATCTGCAATGCCGTCCTCGGTAAATCTCGCAAGCAGAAAGTGAACGAAGATGGAGAAAGCAGAAAGAACAAGACCCACCAAACCAATCCACTTCAACTTCGACTTCATCTTCCCTTCTCCTTTCATCACTCTCTCTCTCTCTGTCTCTATCTATCTGTGTGGGGACTGAGGACCATATGGGAGCTTCTCAAAGCCTAGAAGAAGAAGGAAACAGAGAGAAGTCAGTAGAAATTAAGATATTCCATATACAAGAGATTCAGGTACCACGTGATGGAACAGGCGTAATGGTCTACGTCTGTGGAAGTCTTAGTCCAAGCTTATCACCGAACCGGATTCTCTCAGAATCTGAGTATCGCTCAAAATCTCTATATTTGGACTATCCAAAAATTGATCCAACGTATAAAGTGACATTTCATTTTTTTCAAATTAGCGCGTACGGTGCAAATACTGCATGCAATATAGATGAAAATTTTAAAACTTCCTCCCGTTAGATCACTTTTTGAACGGCCCAGATGCGATTCTGAGGGATACTGAGGAGAGAATCCGGTTCCGCTTATCACCGGATTTCCTTCTCATGTTTTTTCTTTTCTCATTTTCCAAATTTGTCAACTTAATATTAATATCTTAAATATAAGCCATTTTTAACTCATTAATACGTGCCAATAAATACATTAAAAAAAAAAGTTCAAACTTCAGAAGGCCATAACTTCTGGCTCGGGAGTCTGAATCAAGCGATTCTTTTTTTGATTCCACCTAACTTTTTGAGATCTATGCACTGATATAAAAATTATCTTCAGATTTAATGAAGAAATAAGGAAAAAAAGTGATTCTTTATTACGCAGAAAATACCAACAATTCATTAAATATAATCAAGTGATTCTTTATATATATATATATATATATATATATATATATATATATATATATATATATATAATATAGTTTTTTTTTATTTGATGTTTTCTTTTTTAGTAGATCATATAATATCTCCGGTACAATAAAGATAAGATAGAGGGGAAATGATGGTACCAATCCTAGGGTTTTGTGAGGAAATTAATTATATTTAATGGAGAGATATTTATTGTAAAATTAATTAATCATTATTTCTAATATTATTATCTAATAATAATTAATTGATCTTATTTTAGATTTTAATATCTTTATTTTTCTACCATGTATTTGGTAAACTTTGAATTTCAACGTAACAATTAATCTTGGATTTTCAAAATACAATATATTCAAAATTGAGATTTTCTCTCCATTAATAATATGGATTTTAAAAGAAAAGACAAATAGGAAAAATATCGACACTAAATTTGTGGGGCGTGATTTTAGAGGGAATAACAGTGTTTGGAAATTATGCATGAGATCATATGTTATGATAGCACGGTAGTCAATCTAGCTAAAATCTAGGATCATAGCTAATATCTAGGATCACTAATATCACTAACCAACAGATTCGGTAAAACAAATTAAAATGCTAACAATACTAATAATTCATTAAATATAGCAAATTGGGAAAAAAACCCATGATATATATTTAATGAATTGTTAGTTTTGTTGAAGTTAATAACTTGACTTTTTCTCTACGTGGTTTATGTCGATTTCCGTACGTTCTTTGATTCCACGATAAGAAGGATTAAGTTATTTATTTTTAATTGTTTATTGTGTTGAGTGTCTTTGATTTTCTACCAAATACATGGTAGAAAAATAAAGATATTAAAATCTAAAATAATATCAATTAATTATTATTAGATAATAATATTAGAAATAATGATTAATTAATTATATATAATAATAATAAAGAAAACTATATATATATATATATATATATATATATATATAAATAAAGAATCACTTGATTTTCCTCCTTTCTTCATTAAATTTGAAGATAATTTTTATATCAGTGCATAGATCTCAAAAAGTTAGGTGGAATCAAAAAAAGAATCGCTTGATTCGAGACTCTGAGCCGAGAAGTTATGGCCGCCTGAAGTTTGAACTTTTTTTTTAATGATTTAGTCGACTAAATGGGTTTAGTCACTAAAACTTAAGTTTTAGTCGACTAAATGTCGGGGAAATGCAAAAAAATTTGGCCCATGATTTAGTCGACTAAACCATGGATTTAGTCGACTAACACAGGGACACATTGAGAAATAGTTTTCTGACAGGGGTATATTGGGAAATAGTTTCAAAACAGGGGCATTTTGGTAAATAGTTATTTAATTAGGGGCACATTGAGAAAAAAGCCGCAATTGGATGGTAGTAGGAGTACCCTCTTTGGCCTAAGGGGGAAAAAACTTGGATGGTCCCATCAGCTTATCTGTCTTTATTTATTTTTTGAGCAAACCCCACTTTAATTAATTATTCATTTTTCCCAAAAATAGTCACTCTCTCTCTTTCCCAAAAATATCAAGAGAGTCTCAAAATAATTTATAGCTCGAATTAATTGAAGCCCAATATAGCTAGCTACCAATTAAAAAACGAAAAATGAAATATATGAGCCTCTGTGGTCCCCCCCCCCTATTTTTTGCCAATGACCCTTTATTTTATTTTCAATTATTCTTTTAATATTATTACTGGTATCTAGTTTGGAATTTTTAAATATCTCTCCCAATATAAGTGTCTATATTTTTAGGAAATATCTCTATGGTCTTTTTTTTTCCCAATGATCCTTTATTTTATTTTCTATTATTATTTTTATGTTATTATAGGTATCAGGTTTGGGATTCACGACTGTCCATCACAACACAAATGTTTTTTTTTTTTTTTTTTGTTGTAAAAAAGGTTACTGTTATAAACAAAAAGTTACGAAAACATTCTTTTAGACATAGAGTGTAGATAATGCTGATTTTTTCTTTGAGTTTTACTAGAATTAAAAAGACTTCCCTTAAAACTTCATAAAATGATTGTGTATATTTGGAAAAAAAATTAAAAAGAAATTTCTATAATTTATTTTCACTTAAGGTGGGCCCCACTACACTCAATTTTGAAATTTTTTTCCCTCCCCTCCTTTTTTTTTTCTTCCCCTCCTTCCCTCAAACCAAACATACCTTTAAATTATAAATGGGTTGTTTATATTTAATATTTTATAAAATTATTATTATTATATTTTAAAAATTAATTTTTTATTGCAGCAATTAACTGTATAATTTAAATTTTAATAGTCTAAATTTTAACTGGACTCATAATGCAAAGAGTAGAAATAAATATGATGATAAAGTTTAATATAGTGAATAAGGACTTGTTTAGAATGTCGATTAGAGTCTTTAAAAATAATTTTTTAATTATAATTTATTGTGTACGAAGTAGATATATAAGAGAAATTTTATCATGAAACATCCTATTAAATATAATTGATATCAAGATTGAAATCGAAGAATGAAGAGAGGGAAACCGTCGCACGGTCGCACCACCAGTGGAGGGGGTAGAGAGAGAAAGAGGGTGGGAGAGAGAAACAATCGTTGAAACAGGAAATTGCTTGATTTGAGAAAAAAAAAATCGAAGGATGAAGAGAGGGAAGCCGTCGCACGGTTGCACCACCAGTGGAGGGGGTAGAGAGAGAAAGAGGGTGGGAGAGAGAAGGGGTAAAATGTTTTTTTATCTCTTAACTCTCTGTCGTTGGATGAGATCATGATCTAACGATTTTGAGAGGGGTAGGCAGAGGTAGGTAAAATAAGAATAGATAGAATAACCTATCCTTATATATATATATATATATATATATATATATATATACACTTTATCATGTCACTTGACATAAGGTTTTGTCAAGTCACCCCAAAACTATGTCGTTTTGAGAGTTAGGAGAATTAACGAAGGATGTTTTGGTATTTTTATTTTTGTATTTATTAGATTTTTTTTGTATTTATCATATGAATTTTACTAAAACACTCTTCATTAATTCCCCTAACTGTCAAAGCGACATTATTTTGGGGTTAAGGGAATTAATGAAGGGTGTTTTGATATTTTTTGTTTTTGTATATATTATATGAATTTTACCAAAAAAACCATTCATTAACTCCTCTAACCCCAAAACTACGTCGTTTTGGGAGTTAGGGGAATTAATGAAGGGTGTTTTGGTAATTTTGTTTTTGTATTTATTATATGAATTTTACCAAAAACACGCTTCATTAATTCCCCTAACTTAGTTTTTGGGCGATTTAAAAAAAATCTTATGTCAAGTGACAGGACAAATGATAAACTCATATATATAGACACACATTTAATCTTTAACCTAAACCCATTAATAAATTTAGATAAAGAATTAACAAGTTTAGATAAAGAATGAGCAACGTTTGTTTTTTTAAATAAAAGTTCGCTTACTCTCTTAACTCATTCACAAATTCAAATATAGAATTCATAAGTTTAGATAAAAAAAAATATCTATATAAGGGCAAATTGGTATTTTCCTTTTAATTTTGAAAAAAACAAATTAAGTCTAACATCTCTCTTAAATTATGAAGGATTAAGGAGCAATTTTACACATGAGCTTTTCCTCAGGAGCGCCCAGCACCACGTGCTTTTTTCTGGAGCAAAAGTACACACGTGGTTACGTTTTGGGAGCGCCAAAGACCTGACAGTTAGTTGACCGTTAGTCAAGCTGTTAAGTTGGATGGAAATGAACAGTAACTCGGGTAAAATTACACTTTTGCCCTTAGTTTTAAATAAAAATTACCCTTTTGCCCTAAGTTTTTTTAAAAAAAAAACGCCGGCCGGTGGTGGTCGTCGGCCGCCGCCGGCCGGCGGTGGTGGGGCCGGTGGTGGAAGGGTATTTTTAGTTTTTATTATTATTTAAAACTAAGGGCAAAAGGGTAATTTTTATTTAAAATCAAGGGCAAAAAGGTAATTTTCATTTAAAACTAAGGGGCAAAATGGTTTTTTTTTCCTACCATCAGCGTCCACGTCAGCATCCACGTCAGCGTCCATGTCAGCGTGTCAACCCAATTATTAACTTCAAAACACATTTTTGTTTTTTAGTATCTGTAAAATTCTTTATTAGGGATTTTTTCATTTTTTGCCAGCACCAAAATAATGAAATCAAACTATCAGCCGAATCACTTTATTATTCATCTGTTATTCAAAATATCTAATTAAAAAAGCTATCGGGGATGAGAAATTGGAATTTGTAGCTTATACATTTGCACTGTGGAGGAAGAAAAAGTAACCCATTGGCCATTGGAGGGAGAAAAGTGGAGAGAGGAAAGTAACAGGAAAAAAGATAATAACAATAAGAAAAGATAACATTATTCCAATAAGCTCAATAATTGATATTTATAAATGTACTCAAAAGGGAATATTCTCCAATTAAGAATTTAATTGGTAAGACTGATCTCATAATTTTTTATATACAGAGAATACAAGTATTTTACAAATTCATGTCTTTTTTAATTATTTTATATCTAAACTTGTTTTTTTATTAATTATACAAACAAGTTTTGATTTTATTAGTGTCATTCTAGAGAAAAGTTTGTATACATTTTCATCATTAAATATATTTAATTAAATATTTTTCTGCTTTCAAGTTTTTCAACAATAAATTATTTTTTATTTTACGTATTTTAAAATTTTAAATTATCTCTTAAATTATCACAATATATACATATGGTATATATGTATTATTTAATAAGATTCATGTTATTTTCAGTAATTTTTCTGCTAAACTTGGTTTTTCAAATTATCATCTAAAAGAGTTTTAAATTTAAAAAAAAATTCAACTTTTGCTACCAGTAATCCGAATATAAATTTCATTATACAAAGTAACTTTTACCCTACTTTTAAAAAATTAGGGTGAAAAAAAAAATACTTATATCACCACTAATCCAACATGCCCTAAAATTATTGATTTATATTTTTTTTGGTCAAGGGAGAACGTTAATATGAGGTAGGTTTTGTTGTATTTGATAAATAGACACCTCGTTGCAAGCTTGGTCTTGTTGTCAGTGCTTCTGTGGGGGGAAAAAAAAATCGCCGACACATCATCCCTAATGGGGACCACCCGAGAAATAGGTGGCATATTGGGTGTCCCCATGCCATGGCCACGTACACCATCCTTACATATGTGATTTTTGCGACTCTGTTGCTCTGTTGTTTTTTTTATACAAATAATTTTAGGAAAGGGGTTGGTTTACTCACGATCCAAGGGCAGGACAGAATCTCCCTTCCTCCTAAGTGATATTGATATTGAACAGGGCGAGCCATCTATTACCCTCAGACATTTACCTAGACATTTAGGAGCTATGATTCCTCCCCTAACATCTTGACCTATTCCAGGATCGAACTCTGTTTTACTCTGTGAAATTGAATAATGCAGAACGTTGGTTGCTAGTTGGGCCTTTTCATGAAGCTGAAGATTGGTTGCTTCATTGGATATCAACACATCCTAGGAATCTAGGAAGCAGTAGAAACGCTGGTAGAGGTGGAGACATGTGTACTCTCTGGCCAGTATGCCATGTGGACTGGGTTCCAAACGCCTTGCCCTTGGATTGTGGCTAAGCCCAACCCCTTTCCTAAAATTTTGATATAAAAAAAAAAAAAAACATAACAATCCTATGGGATTGCTTTTATGTGCTGCTCTCTGTTTACATTTCCTATAAATCACTTAATCAGTGTCAATGGCCACATCAGTGTTCTTGGAGGTCCGGATCCTCATGCTTCTCCCCTTATGTGCTTCTCGAAGGATGTGACATTTTATTTATTTATTTAAATTAAATTATATACTATATTTATAAATTTTTTTCATCCAGTATCTCAAATTAATTAATTTTCAGGATATTGATTTTATAGGAAAAATATTTATAAATGTAAGACTGAAAATTAATTAATTTGAGATACCATGTAAAAAAAAATTATGATGCAACATATAATTTAATCAAAGTAATATATATATAAAATAAAATGCCCCATCCCTTTGATTAGAGGGATGAGCATGAGAGATCCACATGAGGGGAGAAGCATAGAATGAGGACCCCTTCCTCGCTTAGGAGATGCCTTCCCAGATTTAAAAAACCTTTATTTATTTATTTTTAAATTAGAGGACATTCGCTAACGACATAATGTTATAAGTAGGATCAAACTATCACTAGTTTTTTTTTTTTTTTCAGATTCTTTCTCTTGATATCAAACTGTCTTTTAATTTTATGTAGGACTTAATAATGTGTAGCAACAAGCAACCAAAAGAAAAAAACACATCTGTGAAGTTGGGGCATTTTATGGGGCATTAGAAAGTGGGGCATTCGTCAAACGTACGACGTCATATAGTATCATTTACCAAAAAATTATATTTTACATTGGTTTATATTTGACTAGTGCGCCATGGTGGCCATCCTACTTAACTCAACTTGTTGATCCTCAATTCGGCTGAAAGCTCTGGAAAAGCTAGAACCAGCAAAAGACAAGGTGTTTTCTTTTAAAAGGCGTCTCTGTCTGATGCCTGATATAGCCTGTGAAACCTCACCAATTGAAGGACGTTTCTTGGGTGATTTGTGTAAGCACTTGTGTCCAATCTTAGCAAGCTTCCTCACTTCTTCAATGTTGCATTTTCCCACCAGTTTCTTGTCAAGTACTCCATCTACACCATCATGATCCATTGCAGCCTTCAAAACAAAAGAAGAAAAAAAAAACAGAGTGAATATAGGGTTTGCTTATTTCATTCCTGAGTGTTCTGTTTGTAGAAAACCCTGATTTGATTCCCTTATAATTAGGTGCATTTTCAATATTGCCTCCCATATCTGAATCATTATAGTAAAATTCTTTCATTATTGATACATTGTTGTATTTCTATCCAAAAATTTATACTCCCTCCGGTTCCTAATATAAGTAGACAATGGACTTACTTTAATCTTAAATATAAGATTGTTCAAAAAAAATCTTAAATATAAGAGCTCAATCCACTCTACCTCCAAAATTTATAATTTTGCCCCAAAATATCTCTATTGATCACACATATTAGAGAGGCTTTCATAGGTAGATCCAATGCACATGATGAAAGAGGTAGTACCAATAACTCAATTTAATTTTTTAATATCCGTAAATTAGTTATCTAGCTCTTATTTTAAAGACAAGAGGTAGTACCAAACTAAGTCAGAGAGTCCCAATGCTTACTAGGAGTTTCAGGAATTAAAAAAAAAACAGTTTCCACCGAAACAGAGACCATTAGAAGAAAGCACAAGGCGGAAAGGGTGAGAGCAAAGAAAGTGACATAGTGAACCTTAAAAATTTTCCAAAGGGAGGATAGCTTACAAGGTCAACGTATTCCATCAAATTCTGTTGGGGGTGAATGGCAGTGATGAGCTCAAAAATGATGATGCCGAAACTGTAAATGTCACTTTTCATTGTGAACTTGGAAGTGGAGATGTATGCTGGGTCCATGTAGCCATATGTACCTTTCAAGCCAGATTTTCGCCCATCAAAGATTTCCTCCTTTGAGAGCCCAAAATCAGCCACCTGAATAATGAAATATCAGCAATTTGAAGATAGTTGACATGAGAACTCATCTAAAAATTATAAAATAGATCTCATACAATACTGTGCTAGAACTGGATAAAGAGATAAAAAAAGCATTTTGAATACCTTAAATTGATTAAAGTGAATATATATATAATTCATTCTAAACATGCCATGACCAATATGTACTCATAGCATCTCAGAAAGTTAGCGAAGAAAAATTGAGTGAAAACTGCAAGGATTGTTAATACAAGACCAGCATATAGTCTCATGTAACATACATAAAAGCATAAAGGACTTCAATGCTCAAAGATTATAACAATTTTGCAATGTTGTTACCAATTACTGAATGATGTCAAATGCCGGGAAAATGATTGCCATTGCATGCAGCGCATGTATACTAATTACTTAATTGATATTCAAAAAGCAAGTCATTTGGAAGTTTCTTCTGATACAGATAGATTTAATAATGTTCGGGAAGGATTTTTTTGCTTGACTTAATCTCATACACTAATTTAAGAAAGTACATTGCAATTTGTAGTATCAGAAATAACTAGTACACGAAACAGGCTTACCTTAGCTCGCATTGAGTGATCTAACAATATATTGGCAGATTTCAAATCACGGTGTATGACGGGCGGGACTGCCTGTTCCATGCATTTTCATATTAACCAAATGCATTTTCAAATAGCATAACATAACAGATAGAAGTGAACATACTCCTTCATGAAGGTATTCAATTCCATGTGAAATATCAACAGAAATTTGCAGCCTTTCATCCCAACTTAACACCTTTTCTTCACCTAGATGCATGCAGAGTATGAAATTTTCACCTTAGAGACAATTTAGCATCTGTAAAAAAGCAAATCAGAGAAAAATTCTACTCTTGTATGTCTCAGATAGAGGAAAGGGAGGAAAATCAATTATATACCTAATAATCATTGCCTGTAACTGTTTTGTTTAAAAAAATCTACAACATAAAAAAATGTTAAAATATATATTTTCAAGTTATTCATGTAAAGCAAAAAAAGGGGAAAGAACTTCCTATCTATTAACTCATCAATTCAGGATTTTCAGTCTCATTATAATTTTGCTCTGCAGATACATAATATTTGGGGCTTGCCGTGTCACAGCATTGTTTGAAATGTATCCAAGCCATACAAAACTTATTTGTCTCAACATCTCATAACAATGCCGGATCATTTATTCTTCACGGATAAGGGGAAAATAAAATAGTTTAAGATTAACATGAAAGAGAACTTCTGCTCACCATGAATAAGCATTTCTAGACTTCCATTGCTCATAAACTCATAAATCAAAATACGTTGTCCTTTATCTACACAATATCCTAACAAATTTACAAGATTCCGATGATGCAGTCTTCCGAGCAAAAGTACCTGCAAAAACATTTTACTGGATCATGAAAAATCCAACCAGCCCCATTTGTGACCAATTACAATTCAGACGTCCTTGAGATGCTGAAACAAAAACTAACTTGGCCAGTCCTAACAAAATGAAACAACAGTGATCTCTAATGATAATTAAGGAAGTCTATTCCAACACCATACAAATCAGTACAGACAAAAGGAAAAGAAACACTAATGTCAAGAAGCTTTTGTTCATACCTCTGTTTGGAATTCTTTCTCCCCTTGTTTGGAATCAGAACTGAGCACCTTCACAGCTACCACCTCACCAGTAGGCATTGTTGCTTTATGAACTGTTCCAAATGATCCTTGTCCCAAGATAGTTGTGAAATTTTGTGTTGCCTTCTGAATATCTCTGGAAGGGGAAGTTTACTTTTAAATATACAATTACAAAAAAAATTGTCCATTGTTGATAACTTCTTGCCCTACTTTCTCTTTATATATTCATATATATTTTTAAAAAAACTAATTTGCAATGTAAACCAATATAGAAAAGCAAGTGATGCCCTAAGATATTAAGAAGCTTAGTTATGAAGACAACACAGACTTATCAATTCCACGTATAAAAATATTCTATATATTTTGATATTATTAAGTATATATTTTTCTCTGTATACATCAGCAATGTGATCAACATTTTTAACACATCTAAGTACCAACAGAAAGAGGGATTAAATTTAGTGCTCATAAACAAAATATACATACTTGAATGAGTATCTAAGAGTGCCTGAGGAGGATGCAAATTGATCTTTCTTTGGACGTTTCCACCAAGAGAAATGGGAATCTTTATGAAGATTTTCTGACATTGGAGCAGCTATGGAGCTTGTAAGAGAAGCACTAAATTCAGTGCTTGTTTCTAATCCATTTGTGCGTATTGGAAGTGTTGTTGCACTACGCTCATTTGCACAACGTCTAAGATGAACGCGCTTCTTATGCCACTTTATGACCAAAAATATGAGACAAGCTATCAAAATTGCAAAGGCCAAACCAGCAGAGACGCCAAAGGCAACTAAATCAGTTCCACGAACCATTACTTGATCTCTCTTGACATTCAAACAATGAAATAATCTAGCAGGAGACTCATGCTAGAGTAGTTTTCTGTCAAAAAGTTGGCACGAAGTTAATCCAATACTTCAACCAGCTAGTACTGGCAAACTTGAACATTCAAGACAGTAAGTGATAACAGCTGTTTCACTTATTCTTTTCTAGTATTTTTGGAAGGAAGAGAAATATATTATTTGTAGATGACCAGAAACGATCTGATAAAGAGTAATGCCATCACAAAGCATGCAAATATTTTGTTGGATGATCATTCGTTGAAAATGCAACATGATTTTCTTTAAGGCTAATTGCAGGTTCAAAAGTTATTGGTTGCCGTAGTGTTTTGCACAACCAGAAAGCTTAAGAGAAACAATGGTGTTCGTCCTTATTATATTGTCTAGTGCACTTTTTGAAGCATAAACAGCGAGGGCATAACATGAAGACAGATATTTTAAAAAGAACATAGAACTATATAATAAACTGGAGACCAAAGATATGCAATGAGCCATTGAGCATCATACATTTATGCATCCAGTGTTTCTGGTTATCTCCCAACACAGTCAAATATCTCTACTCTTATTTTTATGATTTGCATAAGAAATTACTGCAGCAGTCTTTGGAAGATAATTTACAGTTTGAAAATTTTTCAATACAAACTGAAATATTGCGGTCATTTTGTTATCACTCTTGTAATTTATCCATTTGTTATTCAGTTATTCACATACCAAAAGGACTTCAAACTGCCAACATCGATTAGATCAAACCATCACCATGGAGATATTCTAGGACCTAGAGATTAGTCGGATAGGCCTATGAAGGAGGAGATAATTCTCTATATCAAGGTATACCATATTGTACAACAAAACCAAAAAAGGTGTCTTCATTGAATATGATTCACCCAATCAGTCACTATTCACATACCAAAAGGACTTCAAACTGCCAACATCGATTAGATCAAACCATCACCATGGAGATATTCTAGGACCTAGAGATTAGTCGAATAGGCCTATGAAGGAGGAGATAATTCTCTATATCAAGGTATACCATATTGTACAACAAGACCAAAAAAGGTGTCTTCATTGAATATGATTCACCTAATCAGTCACTTCTCTACAATCAACAAAGCAAACAAGACAAGCAAGGTCCCCAAAACAAACCCATCATCCACACCGAGCGAAATCAAAAAGCAAAATAAACAAAAAATTAAGAACTAGTAATATCCATCAAAACCACCAACAAAAGCATACGAAGAACAAGAAAACGTTGAAGAAAAACCCCCATACCTTATCAAAGGTGATCGGCGCAAGAACACCTTCACAGTAATCAGATTTTCTGGAGCCCCCGATTCTGATATTAACCATCGTATGGTTCGCCGTACTAAGACTCAGTCAATGCTTGAATCAACGACCCAGTTGAAGAAGAAAGAGACACTATGGGACTATGGGCACACAAGACTGACTCAGAGAAGGAGGCTTTTGGAGCGGAAAGTAAAAATAAACGACAAATTCTCAATTGGATTTAGTGGGAATTTGGGGGAATATAAATTGAACAGTGGGTTTAATACTTTAATTACCTGATCTAAAGTGCTGGCTATGGCCTAAAAGAAGAAATCAAAAGTGCTGGCCAAAAAACAAAAAGGTGCTAAATTAAGTGTTTGTGTGGAAACCCATAAAATCAATTTTTTAAGTATTTTTTTATAACTCGAGATAAAATTTCTTTCACATATTTATTTTAAAAATTTTAAAAATAATTTTAAAAATTTAAAATAAATAGGTAAATTAACAAGGAGACGGTAAAGGAACAATGCAATGCTTATGATAGAAGAAGGCAAGAGTTTATTTTTGGTTTCATATAATCTTTTACTATTATTTTAATCTTGAAATATTTATTTTTAAATGACATTTATTGTGTTAATCATTATTTATTTTTAAAAAATTTAATACATAAATATTTTAAGAATATTTTGTAAATATTTGAAATTTTAATTTCAGCATTTTTTGATAAAAAATAATAATGTTAGACTTAAATGACTAAAATTTATTTGATACTTAAATTTTTTTTTTCTAGTTTGAAATTTATAATTTTCATTGGTAATCGTTTAAATTTTAAAATTTATTTTTTAAAATCTATAATATACGTATTTTCAATAATTAACTTAATTTTTATAATTATATATTTTATTGTACCTATGAGTTAATTTATCTTGGAAAAATTTCATAAGTAATTATCATATAATATTTTTTATTATTATTTTAATATTGAAATATTTATTTTTAAATGAAATTTATTGTGTTAATCATTATTAATTTTTTTAAATAAATTTAATACATAAATATTTTAAGAATATTTTGTAAATATTTAAAATTTTAATTTCAGCATTTTTTTATAAAAATTATAATGTTACACTTAAATGACTAATTTTTTTTTTGATATTTAATTTCTTTTTCTAGTTTGAAATTTATAATTTTCATTGGTAATCGTTTAAATTTTAAATTTTATTTTGAAAATCTATAATATACGTATGTTCAATAATTAATTTAATTTTTATAATTATATATTTTATTGTACCTATGAGTTAATTTATCTTGGAAAAATTTCATAAGTAATTTTTTCAAAAATTAATTATCCTTGTTTTGTTTTGCCAAACAAAAATTAATTATCCGATGCTTCATGAGTTTAATAATATACATTTTCATACATAAAAAGTGCCATTATAGGATCTCTTGCCTTTTCCAAATTTCCGGGAGCATCAAGTAATTAATTATTCAGACAGATATTAATGGGCAATTTTGCCATTTAACATTGATATTTACAATATCTCTTTTACCATAAATATTGTATAAGTACCGGGAGGGGGGAGGGGGGACGTAGGTTGAAGAGAGTATTGTCGTAAAAAATTAGTGTAAAAACTTAAAAATTTATGTATTTACTAGAATAATATGTGTTAAGATGCAAGTAAAAATTGATGAAAAAAATGCTTTTACGTTTTTAGCGTTTTTACTTAAAAACAAAAAACAAAAACCCTACTTTCATTTCCTAAAATTAAAAGACTATGAATGATGTTGTTTTTGTAATGGTCAATTCAAGATTGGACAAGAAAAATAAAGATCAAAACTCTAATGCATATAATTTTGATAATCTTCCATCTGATGATAATTGGATAGTGGAAAATGAAGAAGATTGGTAAGATGTAAACAACTTAGATTTTGATGCCCATGATGAGAAAAAACTTGATTCAAGTTGAAGAGTGAAGGAATATATGAATGGTCATGATTTGAACATTCCAAATTTTGCAAATGAACTTATATATAAGAGTAAGAGAAGAGCACATTAAAGACATGCAAGTTGAAGTGTGTTTGATTTGAATCAACAGATATAATTTAGAAATTGTTAAATTTTATTCTTTTGATGTTTTGGAATTTGGTTGTAGGAGTTGTTAAACTCTATGTTTTTGGATTTATGTTTTATATAGTTATTTGACTTATATATTTTAAATATGAAGTTGTTCATTAATTTTTGAATAATAATTTATGTTTATATATATATATATATATATATATATATATATATATATATATATAGGGTTTATCGTTTGTCATGTCATTTGACAGAAGGTTATGTCAAGTCACCCCAAAACTACGTCGTTTTAAGAGTTAGGAGAATTAGTGAAAGATGTTTTGGTATTTTTGTTTTTATATTTATTATATGAATTTTACCAAAAGACCCTTCATTAATTACCTTAACCCCAAAACTATGTCGTTTTGAAAGTCAGGGGAATTCATGAAGGGTGTTAGTTTTACCAAAACACCATTCATCAATTCTCCTAACTCCCAAAACAACGTAGTTTTTTGGGGTGACTTGACATAACCTTATGTTAAGTGACACGACAAATGATAAATTCATATATATATATATGTGTGTGTGTGTGTGTGTGTGTGTGTTTGTGTGTGTCTATTTTGTATATATGTGTTGTTATGGACTTAAATATGAGGCCCATCTAAGGTGTGACCCAACAAGAGGCAACTTACATACACAGACATGGCGGCCCAATATTAGGGCTTGAAGGCACAAGAGGCCATAAATAGAGGGTAAACCCTAAGGTATAGGGATTCTATTCATATCTTTTTACTATTCAGCCTCACAGAGCACATACCCCACCCCCTTTGGCTAAACGCCTATTGGTGTATCGAATTACGTGGACTTTGATCCCTCTCAAGGGTACGTACGCCATAGACATTATTCCTAGATCAAGTCTGATCTGTGTTTGTACTTCAGAACATGTGTATATATATGTGTGTGTGTGTTGTATAGATGTGTACAATATATATATATATATGAGTTTATCGTTTGTCATGTCACTTGACATAAGGTTATGTCAAGTCACCCCAAAACTATGTCGTTTTGGGAGATCATTAATTCCTCTAACTCCCAAAACGACGTCGTTTTGGGGTTAGAGGAATTAATGATCTCCCAAAACGACATAGTTTTGGGGTGATTTGACAAAATATGTAAAGTGATATGACAAACGAGAAACCCATATATATATATACACACACATCAAATGAAATCCAAATAATTGCTTCTACATATAGTTAACCGTAATGAGAAAATTCAACAAATGATAGTAACGTGTTAATATGAAATTAATAAATCTAAAAAAAAATCTATTTTTTTTAAAAAACTATAAATTTCAAGAAACGAATTGAAAATTAAATATAACTACAAATTAGAACCATGTTTTTTTATGTATAAAAAAAGAAACATTTTTAATTTTTTGAGTGTGTGTGTGTGTGTATATATATATATATATATAACATGGAGACAAATAAATCGACCTTCCGATCATAAGAATCTTCAATTATGTTTTTTTCCCCTCCAGAAAAATCCGAATATAAAATCCGTAGGCATTCTTAAATATCACATTGAAGATATTTGCCGACTCTCAAGATCCAAAAGTTAGAGTCCAAATCCGATGTTCCGTTATATTCATAAATAAAAGTGAAGCTTCCAGCTATAGCAAAAAAAAAAAAAAAAAAGGGAAGATTAGAGGATGTATTTGAAGTTGAAATGGGAAGGGAAAGTCAATGGCTGTCCCAACAGCAACGCTTCTTGTCACATTTGGATGAGATTTCACGTTCTAGCCCTACACTAACATGTATCTATGCGTGTGTATGTTTAATTGTAGTAAATTAAAAAAATGAAATTGGAAGGAAAAAGTAACATAGTAGTGATCCCCTTACCGAGTTAGATCTATATTAGAAAGAATGACTGAGGCCCCAAAAAAACCAAGGTTGTTAAATCTAGAACAGCCACTTAATCGATTAGGGTAGTGGGTCAAGGGTCAGTAGATCAAATCGGAGTCAAATTGAAACTAATATGAGGTCAAATTGGTGAGGAAGTGAACTTGAATAATGCTAAAATGAGGTAATTGCTAATTTCAATATTCTAATTCTCAATTGTAACATCCCAAATTTTAATATTAAGGTTTAGAGTTAAGCAAAATTTGATTATTGATGAGATTGAGGTTTAAAGAGGTGGAATTTAAATATTTGAGACTTAGAAACACTAAGGACAATGATTTGAAATTATATCTCTAGGCTTTTCGTCGATTAAATGATCATATTTTTAGTGATTCTTTTTGCATTAGAAAGTAGACATCTCAAGCTTTCTATAAAGTCTTTATTTATAATTTTGAAAATATTTAGAATTATATATGAATTTTTAAAATATGAATAAGTATTGAACCGGTCAAACCGGTTTGGTTAGATGACTGGTTCACTAGTTTCATAGTTGAATTGGTTAGACCGATCCGATTTTCATAACTATGCCTAAAAGGGAATGTAATCTCAAAAAAAGTGTTACAGTAAGTGAGTGACAAGTAATAACAAGTTTAAGTCTATGAAATAACAACACAACAGATCCATGATAGCCACTTATTATTGAGATTTGTTTTTTTAAAAAAATTATAATTACACCATTTCTTTCTTAAGACATGACAATGATTCTCCTTTTATATTATCACCCCTTTCCCTCCCCCACACACAAAAAAATTAGAAAACATAATTTGAGACTTGCATCCTATCCTATTAATTATAAATATCAAGTGTTTATAGCTGGCCTACATGTTTAAAAAGTAAAGAGAATCTGTTTTGTTTTGTTTTTTTTTTAAATTCTCGCTTTCTATACACACACATGTTGGCGGCAATCTTACACCGTAATTTGTTGGTAGCAGCACCTATAGAAATAACAAACATATGGTTTGATTCGCGTATGAGAATATTGTCGTTAGGAAATGTTCTGCAACTCCCAAAAAATCAGGAAGCGGCAGGGCTCGAGATTAATCATGCTGAAAAATAAGGTGACAAAATAGCAGATAATAGTGATAGTGTAACTCCGACTAAGAGTCGGAGCAAAAAAAAACTCCGACTAAGAGAGACGATGGGAGCTTGGACATAGAACTTAGTGTCACCTGACCTCGATACACCGATCAGTACCGATCATCGATGCTCACAAACTATACATGTACCAAAAGTTGCCTTTTATAGGTAACAAACATGTAACTGTTGGGTAGCCATAATTGTAATTAAAGGCGATTAATGATTCCGCCCATAAAAAAATAGACGGCTTAATGAAGAGTAGCTACAAAACAAATATTAATGAATGGTTAAATTAATAAAACCATTTGAAGGTTATTAAATCCAATCAATTAAAACACATAAAAAATTCTAACAGTTATCTTCAACAGTCATTTTAAAGACTCATTTTTTCAACCTTTTTACTAGCTCAAACTCACATTTTATTATATATTTGGGCGTTTAAATCTTGAATAATATGATATTTATTTCTTGGCCTAAGGTGCTGAAATAACCTTCAATTTTTATAAAAAGTGCAACAGTAACCATAAACTATTTTCTGGAGCAAAAATAACCTAAACTTTCAAAACTGAGGCAAAACCGTTAAACCAACTAACCTCTATCTATTACAATGGGAAAATTAATATTTTGTTCTATAAAATTTGACTTACTTATAACTCTGTCCCTAATGTTTTTTAGTCATCCTATGTGGCAGAAAATATTAAAATACTGTTAAAAATAGTGTAGGTGAATTTTATATAAATTAAAAAAAAAATAGTCTCCCCGCCCCCACCAACTCTCATCCTCCTCTTCCTCTATTTTCAAAAAATCTTACTGGGTGACAAATCTCTATTTTGTCAAAATTTATTTGGGAGTTTTTTTTTTCATAATTATTGAGTTTAAAATATCTTTATTTAAAAAACACTTAACTACGGAATTATTCAAATTAAGAATTGTTCGCAATAGCGAAATATCGTCCAATTTTAAAACTTTGTCTCACATGTTTGTTGATTTTAAAAAAAATATTCACGACAAATGTATTTTTGAATCAACACTAAATTGTGTAGTCCTAGTTTTGTTTTGCTCTATTAGGAAACGGGACTGAACCTCGCTGAAAATTTCACTAGTAAAAAAAAAACAAATTTACACTAGTAGTGAGGTTTATAGAAAAGAGAGGCGGAGGGGGATGTGAGTTCGAGGGCACAAGAATACTGTTTTTTATTTTTTAATTTATGTAAAATCCAACAAAGCAACTTTTTTATAGTATGTTAAAATTTTTTGACACAGGATGATTAAGAAACATTAGAGACTGATTTGCAAATGAACCAAAAGTTTAGGGATTAAATTATGAGTGAGTCAAAACTTTAAAGGCTAAAAGATTAATTTTTTCCATTGTAATAGATGGAAGTTAGTTAGGTTTAACGATTTTGTCACAATTTTAAAAACTTAAGGTTACTTTTACTCCAAAAAATAATGGGTTAATGTGCAAATTGATCAATAAATTATTAGGCCAGGAGCACCCAATACAAAAAACAATTAGAAGGACCATATTCACTAACAAACAATTAAAAAGTGCTAATTATCACAATTCATTTACACCTAAACTAACGGCGTCAGGATGTGTCAGTGGGAAAAAGGGAAGGAGAAGCAACCCTCAGCTGGGTCAAAGCATCACCCGTATCTCTCCCTTAACCCTTTCTATAAATCAAACCTTTACCTCATTCAGAGTAAACACTAGATCATCTGCCTGCTTCTCTGGTGTTAATTCTCTCAGAAAGCCACATTCTCCGCTTCTCTCAACTACGGTTCAGAGTTCAAATCCTGAACCCAAATATTGTTCCTTATTCTCTGATTGTCTTTATCCCTAACTTGTTTTCTTCTTCCTCGCATTTCTTTTTACCATCAACGGCGTTATTCTTTTCTTGATCTTCCGTGGGCTGTCTTCTTCTAGGTAATTCAGAGAAGATTCCATGGCCGCCGGTACAATGGCGACCGCCGCCGGTGCGGCCGTGGTGCTGTATTATGTCTTGAGTAGGAGGCTCGCGAGAAAACGGATTGACGACGAGGATCCAGATGGGGATTTGTCGAAATCCAGCCGATCGGTTAGACGAAACAGGCTTGCTCGTAGGCCAGCTCAAGCTCCGGCGACTCTGTTGGAATCGATTGTTACGTTAACCGAAACTTTGAGGTTCACTTATACGGAGACTTTGGGCAAGTGGCCCATCGGCGACTTGGCTTTCAGCATTAATTATTTCATGCGCAAGCAGGTTCGCCCAGAAATCAAAATTTCGTATCAGTTCATTTTTTTTGTTAGTTCTGGCTTTTTTCTTATTTGAATTGATGCTGAGAACGAAGCTGAAATTTATAGCTCGCATTCAAATTCATTGCTTGAACGGTTTTGTGTTACATGGGTTTTAAAAGTTCTGTGGTAAGTTTGTGTTCTGCCTCTGGTTGGAGATTTCAATTAGTATAAAATTTTTGCAGGGAAATTTACCAGTTGCAAGTGTATATGCAGGTAATGATTGTAAGGAGAAGCAGAGAACGATTATTGGTAAAGGTTTGATTTATAGAAAGGGTTTAGGGAGAGATACAGATGATGCTTTGACCCAGCTGAGAGTTGCTTCTCCTTCCTTTTTTCCCACTGACACGTCCTGACGCCGTTAGTTTAGGTGTAAATGAATTGTGATAATTAGCACTTTTTAATTGTTTGTTGGTGAATATGGTCCTTCTAATTGTTTTTTGTGTTGGGTGTTCCTGGCCTAATAGTTTATTGGTCAATTTGCACCTTAACCCAAAAATAATTTATAATTATTAATATACTTTTAATAAAAGTTGAAGGTTATTTAATACTTTAATCCTTCTTCCTTTTACGCAAATACAGACATATATTTACAACAACATTAATAAAAGGTACAATCCTGAAAAGATGAATCTAACAGTGAAATAATCTGGTTCAAATTAAAAGAACATTAGACAAATCACGCCACATTATGTAATTTGGTATTAGTGATTATGGTCAAACCTATAAGTTGACACAATTTACTCATGAGTTTTACTCCCTCCGTTTATATTTATTAAGTAATTTTCTCTCTTTTAGGAATCATTTTTAATATAAATAACTTTTTTCCCTCAAAATGTAAATTATTTTTTTCATTTTTACCCCTATTAAATATATATCTTTATATTAATAAACCAACGCTCTTTTATTCAATCTACTACTACATATTCAAGCATATTAACATTCAATAAATAATGGTTACAACGAATAAACATCATATATGTTGAGGCATAGGTAGCACAAGAATATATAATGCTAAAACATAATAGTTAAATATACTCACCATCATGTATTTTGAGACAGAATTCATGGAAACATAAAAATAATGGTTGTAGTTATTTATTTAGTGACAAATATGACGATTCTTATGAAATAAACCGTCATATACCACTTACAAATAATTTGTCTTATAACATTATATCAGTAAAAACAAATACATATTGATTATAATAATCAACCATAAAGTATGATTATGAATATGAAATCTCATATTTATACTTTTAAGATAACTATAAGATTTTAAGATATTAGTCTAATATATAATATCTATTAATATCTTAAAAAGGCAAGAAATGAGAGATTCTGAAAAAAAAATTTATCTGACAATTCTTCATAAAGAACCGTTGTGTATTCTTTAAGAATACTTAATAGTTATCAATGAAAGCTGTCATATACAAGAAGGTGGGATTCTAAAAAAATTTATTTCACAATACTTTACCGTTTTTCACAAAGAACCATTATATATTACGGTTCTTTGAAGAACCGTTAAATAATCTAACAATATATTAATATATTCTTTATTGATATATTAATTAATGTAATTGACAATACATTACGATTTTTCACAAAGAATCGTTAAGTATTCTTTCATATGAAAATAAGGGATTCATAAAAGAATATAATATCAAATATAAAGGGCTAGGACTCCAAATTTTGTTTGTTTGATGTAACTCTTTCAAGTCTTTCTTAAACATTTTTAAGTTTCCCTAGTGGCTAGGGTCTCATACTCTTCATTCCATGGGTTTTTCTTTGCCACCGCGAGTTCCATATTCCACCACTTACAAGAGGTGGAACCATGAATTGAAATTGGGAGGCAAAAATTATAGAATAGAACCCAGGTGTTCATGAAATTACATTCAACCCTATAAATGTCTCAATATTTTCATTTTAGTCCCTCCACGAAACTTTTAATGGGGACCAAAGTGAAAAATTGAAAGTTTTATGAGGCTGAAATATAATTTCCTTAAAATTTGGGTCATATTCTATAATTTTAGGGGGCCAGGCAACCCCTAGCCCCCTAGGTCCGCCCCTGTCATTTACATAGATCTTCACTTTGCAACTTCTTCCTCTCATGATTCTTCCTCAAGTTTGCTTTCCTTTTTTTTAAAAAAATTAATATTTATAGTTTTATTTTATCTTTTTATATAATGAGAGCTCACTAGTTGAGGCTCAAGGTCGTTAGATTATCTAGGAAGAAGAATTGTAGGCAAAAACAATATCTAATTTCTGATGATGGCAGTTGATTTGAAGATAAAACTTGAGAAAAAACATAAGAGAAAAGTAGAAAGAAGTAGAGAGCACGAAAAAACAATGAGGTAAAATGCATATTTTTTTGTTATTGTTTTGTTGCAACGAAAATAATTCTAATTACACTAGATTATATATATTAAAATCAATATAATTTTCCCCCTAATTTTTAGAAGCTTGTTGAATCACAATCTACTTAAACATTCACCCTCTCATGTTCTTAAACTTTAGCAAGTATTTTGAAATCAGATTTGTTGAATCAGATCCAAGATTTGCTTAAGTTTTAATATTTGCCAATTTTTAATATATATATATATATTATCTTATTGCAGTTATTAAACTCTGAAGTACTAATACGTGATCAACAATCTATAACAAAGGCGTAGGAGAATATTGTAAATTTTTTTAATAGAATTTCTTTTAGAATTAAAAAATTATAAGATAATGTTCTATAATTTATGGCCAATAATAACCCTCACATATAAGCAATTTTATAGTAGTGATAATTTATTACACATTCTCTTTCATATTTTATATTCATTCTCTCACATATTTTTTTATACTTATTCTCTCCTTTATGTTCTTTTTATAAATAGGGTTATATTTAAAAAAGACATGACATTTTTAACATTTTTATTATTTTTAATAAATCTTAATCTCCAGTTCGTTTTGCGTAACCAGAAAAAAAGTTGCTTCCAAAAGAAAAGGATGGTGTAACTTTTAGCATCAAAGTGTAAAAAAACACTTGGGGCAAAGGTCCCCATTGCCATCATCCTTATAAGTGTCCAGCTCCTCTCTTTTACTTTCCTATCTCTTTCCTTTCCTTTACTCAAAACTATACCGTTTTGAGAGTAAAAAACAGGGAAGTTGTGCCTTTTTTTTTTCAAAAATAATATTCAACACCCTAAAGTAGTTTTTTAGTGACACCTAGTATCCTAAAATAATTTTTTGTGCATCCAGCACCTCAAAATATTTTTCTAATTGCAACGAGCTGTCTAAACTTAAGATGTAGAATGTTGATGAAAAAAATATTTCAAGGGATTAGATGCATCTATTATATATATATATATATATATATATATATATATATATATATATATATATATATATATATATATATATATATATATATATATATATATATATATATTAGGATACTGGGTGTTATTGAAAAATTATTTAAGGTGCTGAATGAGCTAAAAATTAATTTATGATATTGAGTGTTACTTAAAAAAAAAAGTACTTAAGAGTGTATTTTGCTAGACAGTAGTTACTATTCAAAAAATATTTGAGGGTGAGCAGTGCATCAAAATTTATTTTAGGGTGCTATGTGCTACTAAGAAAATATTTCAGGTAATGAATGTTATGTTTTTTCTAAAAAAAAAAAGAAAGAAATTTTTTTGGCCCAACCTCCCTTTTTAACACCCAAAACAGTGTAATTTTGGGTAAAGGAGAGCAAAGGGACCAGAAAGTAAGGGAGAGGAGCCAGACTCATCCTGATAAGCACTTAGTGCTGAACATGAAAACACACCATTTGGACTAGTATAGACTATAGAGAAATCTTACACTTTTTTTTTTTTTTGAAAAAGTATTTCTATCTTTTATTTTCAAAACTAGGATTTTTTATGTTCAGTTCAAAACTATGATATTTACCACAATATGCTTGAATCATAAAGTACATGATACAATTTCATTTTCAATAAATCTGTTTACTTTTTTTTTTTTTTTTATATAGATACAAGTTTACGTGAATTGGGTATGGGAGCTCATCAGACCATGGTATGTCTCAAGGCTCAAAAAATACTTATAGAAATATTTACATGTTTCACACCAACAAATTTATTAAAATTTGCGAGTTTGCTTAACACACTATTGAATATTTTGAAAGGTCTTCAAAATAAACTCATTAATCTTCCCCTATAAATTGATCATATCCACTCCCTATTTTGATAAGGCATTGGTGGTCATTTGACGACACAGTGCAACCCACATTTAAAAAAAAAAAAAAAAAAATTATGAGACAAAATGTTATACTCCCTCCGGTCCTAATTATAGGAGCAATTTAACCGATTTTGGGGGAATTAAGGAGAGGAGTTAAATTAGTTAAATTTACTCATTTTTCTAAAATGTCCTTATATAAATTTAAAATGACACAAGTTGCCCTAATTATAAGTGTTTCTAATTTGCCTTACGTTAGACATCCATGACATATTAGTTTAGTATATATGTGTGTGTTCACATACACACATATATCTACACACATATATATATATTGATACACATAAACACAGATATACATATATGTACACACATATATATAATGCTCCTAATAATAAGTATAAATAGAGGTATTATAGGAAAAAATTGACAAAAGTTAAAACTTGCTCTTATAATTAGGACCAAAACCAACTCCAAAATTTACTCCTATAATTAGGACCAGAGGGAGTATTAAAAGTAAAATGAGAACTCTCTAAAGAAGAGAAAGAAATGAATAAGGATTCAATTCAGTAAGACAAAAGAAAAGGGGATTTTGTGCTAAACGCAAAGAAAACTTGAGAAAGCCTTCAGTATGGAATAAATGTCAAACCAAAAAGCATTCCTAGTGGCAGCTTCAGAATTGGTATGATTTAAGAACTGCTTATTGATACATAAGATTAATTTCCTAAGGGTCACTTCTAAAAGAAAGAAATTAACCCAGAATTGTGAATATAGAAAAAATAACTGATCGGAAGCATTGAATTATTAAGAGATTTGAATAAGCATTATGCTTTTTCTAGAATAATTGCCCTAATGGTGAACTACACGTATGCAAACAACTAACTGATGGTAGCAATTTCTATCATGTTTATTTTTTTTATACAAATTTCTATCATGATTATTGTTTGAGAAAGCTTGAGATTGAGGGAGACAATGACCCCAATATTTCTTGAACCACTGGGAGAGGAGGCCAAACCTTACCATGATAAAATGACATGGATGAGGTGTCTGATGTACGCCCCTGCTGCCCCTGATGGAGACATCTTTTTTTCAATGGTTGAGATTTAATGTTATATAAAAATATTTAATAGATAAAATTGTACATAAATTAGAATGCATACAAATATATATGGATAGATTGGTACGAAATAATAGTACATTACTAATTAGATCAAATATTCCTAACAAATTGTTCTATGATTCTATCATGAAAATGATTAATTTGTGTTGAAGATAATGTAGGAATATTTGATGAGGATCTTACATCAAGTGGATCATTATTATCTTCATCATCCATATTTCCTTGTTCACCTTGAAAAAAATCCACATTAGTTAATTGCCATGAGTGGAAAAATCAGCTGACTAAACAAAAAAAAGCTACAACATTTACCCAGCAAAATCTGAAAAATATTACCTCATGTCTTTACTATAAAAGCTAGTTTGAGATTAGATTTGGTCTTAAATATAAAAATTCAATCCAATTTTTCTCATAAATTTATAACTTTTTTCCCAAAGTATCCCTATTAATATCATATATTAATTATTAATATGTTTCTATCCAAGAATAGTGACAATGAAAGCTAAGATTGTATTTTAGGAAAACAACCTATATTTGTTATTAATAACTATTACACAACTAATTTTCTTAATTTATCAAATTAGTCAACTTCACTAGTTAACTAGATATTCTTCTTCTTCTTCTTTTTCTTCAAGAATGAAGCAGCCATCAAGGCCACTCACGGCGAATTGCTGCTCCACGGAGGACCAAACCAAGATCGCAAACTTCAGATGATTCAAGTCAACTTCATGGTTGAATTTGTCCAAGGATGTTGCTTCAATGCCTTTGTTCTGGAGGCTGTCGTTCTCGAATCTGAGCTGGTTGTCGTCGATGCGAATCAACGAGGATCTAGCGCATGCAGTCTTTTAGGTCATTGTCATATTGAAGAGAAGAGGAGATGAGCTATAAAAGGAAAGGAAAACGAGAAGGTGTGGAAATTTTAATGGGAAAATCCATACAGGGGCCCAATTAAGACCAAAATCTCAAAAAAGGCCCCAACAACTTTCAGATCCCAAAAAAGGCTCAGGGCCTTTTCTGGTATAAACGTTAACAACTAAATTAGTCACATTAACAACTAAACCAATACCCGTTAACAACTAAATTAGTCGTATTAACAACAATATTTTAATAACTAAATCAGTCACATTAACAACAATATCAACCCCGGTTAATAACTATATTAACCACGTTAACAACTAACGTTTTAATGAAAAATCCCAAAAAAGGCCTTAGGGCCCTTTGTGGGATTTGAAAATTGTTGGGGCATTTTTTGAGATTTTAGACCTTAATTGGGCCCCTGTATGGATTTTCCCAATTTTAATTTCCCGTTAAATGCTAAACGGTCCGCCAATGCTCGAGATTTCGGCTCATGAAAGAAGGAGCTTTTTTTGGGAGAAATCTATTGATTGAGAAGTTTACCCAAACACTATCCAACTGGGCCTTTTTTTTCCCCATTGATCATTTTTCCATTCCCAATTGGGCTTTTAGGCATTAGAACGCCTTCCCAAACAGAGCCGTGGGTAGAGTTATCGGGGTAGTTCACGGACTAATTTACTTTTTTTTTTTTTATAATTAAAATCAAAAGGATATTAATAACAATAAGAGATTACATAATACAAGTTACATATAGAAGCGATATAAGAAAAGGTTTATAAGATTATAAAATAGGGCTGTAAAAGTAATGATTTGGAATACCTACATACTTCAGAGTATCACGCCATCTGAACACTGTCTAATGGAAACAGAACAACTTAGAAAATTTTTGTAACATCCTCCATTTAAACCATTTAGTGGTTAATATTAGAGGCATAATAGTCATTCACAACATTAATTAATATGCAATTAAAAGCATAAATCATACATGTTACTAACGTTTCCGTAATCAATTTAACATTACAAAATGCCATTCTTTAATATAACTTCCCTAGGACTTTAGGGATAGTTGATACATGCCTACTACACTTAGTCTAGTACTAAGTTGGTTTTCCTTCTTCACCTAAGCCTCATCTACATATGAGCTGCTACGTACTCATCCATGTACTCTATGAAGGATTCAAAGTCAGCGAACTCATACTTCTCAAATGTTGCCTCTACCCTATCACACCAGGCTTCAGTGTGGGGAAAGAAGAATATGGTTATTTGTATCCATGTGTCATAATCTTCATAACCATGACGTTTCTTTTTGGCATACATGTGGTTGACCTTCTCTAGGTATATCCTATATAGGTCAGCTTGGATCTCCAAGTATGGCGCATTCATGCCAGCTTGGTCGGTTGCCTCCCAAAGAGCTTGCGAATGAAGTTCATCAATATGATCCCACAAATCAGTATTTGTGAGTTGGAACAATGTAGGTTTCTTGGCATTGGAAGGTCCAGCGTCGGGGTCTCCTACGGATGGAGGATCCGCAAGTACGTCAGCCTTACGCTTCTGGTGCAGCTTAACCGGTTCAAGTACGGGTGGTACTCGCTTTCTAGCGGTTCGCGCTCTCAATTGTCCTCCGCGCGTACGATAGAACCCATATTGTATGTTAGGGGGTAATTCTCCCTCATAAATCCTCCTCATCCTGTTTTCAAAATAACTAAGTTTTGTTAAATCTTTTCCAAATTTTGTCCAAACTATGCTCTGATACTAAACTGTAACGCCCGTCCTTTTGACGCCCTTATTTATCAGAGTTATAGCGCACAGGCATCGAAGTAATTTGGACGACTTAATTGCGGAATAAAAGTTTCACAAAATAACTTAGTTTGAAAAACCGAGGATAAATTTTTCGCGATTCGAATCTATCTCATAGTGGGTTTTTAATACAGTAATCCAAAATAGACAGATGATAAACGTTAAAGTACAGTCTAACTAATATTTTCCCAACAAATTCCATCTGTTGTAATTCTTACAGCTGCATCTTGCCTCTTGATCTCGAACCACTACCTGTCTCTTTCACGCGGTCTGGAGTTCAAATGAATGAACCCCAGGGGTAATAGTTAATCTCATGAACAGATATGTAGCATAAATGATAATATAGCACATGTTAAACATAGAAGCATTTACAGGTAAACAAGTCGCACTGTAACCGCAGTTAATGGCCAAGGACTGCAGCCCTTATTAGGACACGCAACCCTATGAGACACGCAACCTCAATCCATGGCTAGGAAAAACGTAACATGTAAATCATCTATCAAACATGATCAGCTAATACATGAACACATACATACATGCTAACAAGATTACGGTTACCCACCTCAAACTTGAATCCTTAAATTTCGGTCCAGTAGGTGTTGGGATTGGTCGAGGCGTCTATGAAATCCTATAAACGTTCATCATTGCCATTAGCCACTTAATCGCGTCGCAACTTAATTAGCTACGCGAACTAATTTTTAGAGGATTAAAAATGAATTAACCCCTAAAAATTCCATTCCTAATAATACTCTTTTTAATTATCGTTAATTAATAATAACACTCTTTTGTTAATTATTAATTAATAACTCTTTTTACTCCCTAATAATAATAACAATATCTATTTATTATAATTAATCATCATCATTATTATATTTATTATTAATTTACTATTATTACCTTCCTTTACCATTACAACGCAATGCTATTTAAAAAAAGAGAGTACATTCTAAGAATCTATTTGCTACAACCATTATGTGTTGCCTTGTCTAAAGATTTGAAGTTGCAGAAAAAAAAAAATATTTACACACTCATTCTAAAATAGACATGCGGTGATAAATATATGTAGTTTTCATTTTTCTTAATCTGACAGCAAAACAAAACTTCTTTTTTTTTTTTTTTTTTCCAATAATCAAAAAGGGAAAAATGATTCATGCAGAGTTTCCTACCCCTTTCTCAGCTAGTTCCTATTACTTTCTCACGACACACACATTAGCAAATGCTCCTATTTTATCTTTTATATATTTGCATCTTTATACACACACACTATAAACTGAACCCTCTCTGTTTTAAGAGTAAAAAAAATCAAAGCAAAAGCTTCCTCTTTCTCACTCTTATGCAGTTTCAAATACACACACAAAAGCAAACTCTTTATATACCTATATATGTAACATCCCATTTTCAAAAGCGAAATATTTTTTTTTTTCTTTATCAGAGTAGAGCATCAGAGCAAATAAAGTATTGAGTAACTGATACAACATTAACTGTGGCGTAGCTGTCTGTTCATAAAGAACGATACATTTATATGTTCAAATCTTAAATATCCTCGGTCGGGTCTTCCCACGGTCTTCACGCGTGCTGCTTACTCTGCTTACTCTTATCTTTTGTCCTCGGGTCTCCGTACCCTAAAGCTATAGTAAGAGCTGAGGTCCAATGCCCATCGGACCTCAGGTAACGGTTAACCTCATGCTTATATAAACAATATATGCATAACAGATATTTCTAATATTACAGCAATGATCAAGCCAGTACGTCGTATGATCATTTGATAACAACTACAATAACATGTAAATTTATCCCGGTCTGCACTATTACCCTGTGCCACGATGTACGGTCATGTCCTCAGCGCTAGGAAAACATAACGGCATTATTATGACTATAACCCGTAAAGCTGTAAATTGTGATCTAAGTACGATTCCTTAGTCACAGTGCATATCCAGGACAGAGTCCCGTTCATGGCTTTATGAAAGTATCCACAACATATATAAGCATACTAAAAGCATTAGAATCAGTGTTACAGTACGTCGCGAACGTACCTTCGTCGATGAATACGGTACGTCTGTCGGTCGAAACGTGATCACAGATATCCTATATGGATAATATCGCATTTATTAATAAACAATATCCTACAGATATTTTAGTCACAAATGACTATTTTACCCCTGACTTTAGAAAATCGCTATCCTATAAAATTTCGCCAGAGCTTCGCTAGTTTGACTCCTAACTTTCAGAAACTCAATCCCTACCATGTTTTTACCTCGTCAGGCATCTTTCAATGCAATGAGGCTTAAAAACAAAAGTAGGAATTTCATTCCCTACTTCCTAGATCTAACTAACATTTCTACTAACACTACTAAACTAAAGACTAGAATCTAAAAGCTAGGGACCAAAAAACTTACCCAGAACCTTGCTACTCCTTCTACAAAGCTTCTCCTTCTCTTTTTCACTCTTCAATTTCGAAATGCTCAAGAGAGTTTGGTGTGAATTTTCCAAAGGAAGTGAAGGCTATTTATAGAGAAATGTTGTGGCATCTTTGTAAATCTTTCAAACTTCTTCTCCTTCATTCTTGGCCTTAGGATCTAGGGCTTCTCTTCATCTTCAATCCTCACCCTTGATCCCTCTTGGCCGACCTCCTCACACTCTCTCTCTTCCCTATCCTCTTCCAAAAATGACATCATCTTATGTCATCTTATCCTTTAGGGATTTTCCTCCTACCAATAAATTTCCCTGCTCAGTGTTTCTAATCGAATATGCTTATAAATCTCAAATACTTTTTGAGGTAACCTTTGAAGTTTATGTAATCACTTGAAAAGTATTTGGATTAACAAGGATTATAGTCTAATTAGGGGTCTTTACTAGCCTTTTAGTCATTTTAGGATAAACCCCGACGGTTACGGAAATGACTTCGGAGATAACCCACTCCGGGATAAAAATACACTTATTTATAATAAGTCCTGATGTTAGATACTTAGTTCACATATTTCAAGATACGCTTTAATTTCTATCGGTTCTCATTTATCCTATATGTTTTTTCACAAAATATCTCTTTTCTTTTTCTCTTTCCTACCCACTTGCACATACACACACACACTCACACATGCTCACCCATACACACACACACGGCTCCCCCTCCCCTTTTTTTGACTTTTCAACTCTTGATTTTAATTTGTATTTATGTATTAATTATCTTATATTAATTAGCAAGAAATTCTCCCATTGGTTCTTAGCTAATAACATGGATTTAGGCTTTTTAAATGTTAGAATTATTGTAAACCTTTGGATCTTGCTTTATGAGATTCAATCCTAACCATTGATTTATGTTTTGACTTGTCAAAGTTGCTTAATAAGATTGTTTAGTATCTTTATTTTATGATTAGTAATCCTTTGTTGGTCAATTAGGCTTTAGGGATTTCATGTATTTAATCTTATACATTTTCTTAATCATACTTAATTAATTAGCAATTATCTTCATGCTAAACTTGGCCATTAGTCTTTAATTAGGGTCACACATCCTTAATTATGCCTTTGAAACATGTTGATTAATCTCTAATAAATGGAGATTTAATTATCTACTAATTATTGACAATTTTCTTAAATTGGATTAATTATTTTCTCACAACTATTTTGTTTACATTGGTCATTTATACACCATGCATTATTTTAAAAATCATAGGGCAACTTATGTTCCCCAAAATAATATTGGATTTTGCCTCTTTTATTTTCAAGGAAAATAACCCCATAAATTACTAAAATTAGAGACAACATACTTTTCTATTTTTAATAAATATTTATTTGCCTCTTAAGACATTTCATAATAATCTCAGGGTATTTTATGACCCATAAATGTATTTAAGGATTTTGGCACTTTTTCATTCTAATTTCAAGAGAAATTGCCCTAGAAAAATAAGATAAATATCACACAAGATTTGAGACCACATATTCACCCATTAACAATAGGTATTTTTTTTATCACAATATAATATTTAAGATAAATAATTATCCGGATATTACAATATATATATTCTCAAATCAGCAAAACATGCATTATGATACAACCAGCTGTCTTTGCTTTTGTTCAAACTCCTCAAGACCGAGACCCATAGGCGGCAATATATATTATATCTATGTTTTCTCTTTATATATATCCTATGTTTATATGTATAGCATTGTGTTCCTCTCAGTCATTACACAACTATATATATAGTTTAATACTCATAAGCTCGCGTTGGGAAACGATGGAAAAACTAGTAGGAAAGGAAACCTTAACTTACCTCTGCTTCTTTGATTTAAGAACAGAGCAAGGTGATCACGATTCTGCTTCAACCTCTCTCTCTCTCCTTCTATCAGTCTCTTTCCCTCTCTCTTGGTCACACTCTCTCTCGTTCTTGGTCTCGGCTTTGGCTGGAGTCAAGTGAATGAAAGGGAGTCAAAAGGTATGGGTTATATAGCACACAGGGGGTCTGGACTGAGAAGAAACATTGGGTTCGAGGAGAAAGAATACCCAACGGTTGAAGGGTTGAGATCGAGACGCATGGAACTGTCACTGTTGTGGGAAGCATGGCTGGTTTGGTGATCTCACTCTGTGACATCGTGTTTGACCGAGATTATTTGGGATACTGGGTTACTATTGCGTTTTAGTGTTTCCGCAATTGACGCTGATTACTTGCTGATCTGTGTTCAGTTTTCTTTCTTCTCTCTTTTTTTTTTTTTTTGAACTTCTGCGTGTTTGACCGAAGAAATAAGGAGAAACTGAGATATGTATATGTCCTGCTACTGTGTTTTCATCTTTTATGTTATGATAGATTATGGGCTGGGTTTATTTAGGATAATGGGCTGATGTGTGTATTATATGGGTGTTGGGTTTATTCAATGAAAATGTGCATATATGTTACTTGGTTTTATTATTTATTCATTTTTTTACAAGAAAAATGAATTCCTAGTTTTCCAAATAATTAAGTTTAATCATTGGTTGTTCTTCACAATTTAATTCTCATATATAATTTTAGGCATACTTTATTGAATTATTATTTTCCCAAAATAAATTAATTAAGGGAAAAATAAGCCTAAACTTCCCACAATTAATTCTCACAATTATTTTAAACCAAAATCACATAATTCATTTCCATAAAATATCTAAATTTCAAATCCCAAAATTTGAGATGTGACATTTCTCCCCGTGTTAATTTAAATTTCGACCCCGAAATTTGCTACACGTTTTGCAAACTTTGAGCCATAAATTCCGGGTACTTCTCCTTCATGCTTTCCTCTGTTTCCCATGTTGCTTCTCTAAAAGATAATCCCTACCAGACCACTTTCACAAATAGGATACTCTTGTGCCTGAGTTGCTTTTCCCGATGGTCAATGATTCGTATCGGCTCAACCATGAAGGTATTATCATGTCGGAGTTCGACGTCCTCATACTCTATGACATGCCTAGGGTCCGTTTGATACTTTTTCAGCTGAGAAACATGGAATACATCATGAAGTTTACCCATGTTTGGGGGTAGGGCTAGCTAGTAGGCTACTGGTCCACGTTTCGCCAATACTTCAAATGGTCCAACATATCGAGGACTTAACTTTTTCCTCTTTAACGTTCTACCAACCCCAGTAACTGGAGATATCTTCAGAAAAACGTGTTCTCCTACTTCAAACAACAGAGGTCTTCTCCTTTTATCTGCATAGCTTTTTTGTCTGCTTTGTGCTGCTAGGAGCCTCTTTTTGATTAGATCAACGCGTTCAGAGGTTTTGTCAACTATATCTGGCCCAATTAGCCTCCTCTCGGCCAACTCTGTCCAGTAGATGGGTGATTGACATTTTCTGCCATATAACGCTTCAAATGGAGCCATCTGGATGCTTGAATGATAACTGTTATTATATGCAAACTCTACCAATGGGAGATATTGATCCCAATTTCCTTTGAAGTCTAGTACACACGCTCTCAACATATCTTCTAGCGTCTGTATGGTCCGTTCAGATTGACGGTCAGTCTAGGGGTGATAAGCTGTACTAAATTTTAACTTTGACCCCAGAACTTCATGTAGAGCTTGCCAAAATCGAGATGTGAATCGTGGGTCTCTGTTGGAAATAATACTCTTCGGTATACCATGGAGTCTCACTATCTCCTTGATGTAGACCTCAGCCAATCTCTCAGGAGAATAACTAGCACTGATGGGAATAAAATGTGCCGACTTAGTAAAGCGATCAACAATTAACCAGACTGCATCAATATGCCTGATCTTGGGCAATCCCACTATTAGGTCCATGGTAACATCCTCCCACTTCAATTTTGGAATTTCAATTCTCTGCAGTGGTCCTGACGGCCGTTGATGTTCAAGTTTCACTTTCTGACAAGTTAAGCATTTGGCCACATACTGGGTTACATCTTTCTTCAACCCTAACCACCAGACTTCAGATTTCAGATTTTGGTACATTTTAACCATGCCTGGATGTAAGGTGTATTTGCTCTTGTGAGCTTCATCCAGTATTTTCTGCCTCAACTTATCGTTTGGAGGTATATAAATTCTCTTCTTATACCTAACCAATCTGCTAAGTGACAGATCATAGTCTCGAGTCTCATTCCGAATATTCTTCGAATATGAATGGAACATTGATGGTTAGAGTGAAACAAATATTCTTCAAATTCTTCAACAAATGACTATGGTAAGTACTGCTTATCAAACAACAAGTGATTATTCGGATACAGAAATAACTAATCTTTTAGTTTCTGGTTTCACTGGACAACTTAAAGGTTGGTGGGATTATTATCTGTCTTCTGAAGAAAAGTCAAACATCATTTCTTCTGTTAAAATTGAACCTGATGGAACTCCAATTACTCATAATGGTGAGCCTATCCCAGATTCTGTTAATACCCTTACTTTTACAATTATTAAACACTTTGTGGGCGATCCAAATGTTTGGAAAGATCGTTCTTCTGAACTACTCTCTAACATCCGTTGTCGAACATTATCCAATTTTAGATTGTACAAAGATACTTTCCTAAGTCGGGTATACATAAGAGATGATGCAAATTAAGGTTTTTGGAAAGAAAAGTTCCTAGCTGGATTACCAAAGTCTTTTGGTGATAAAGTTAGGGATAAACTTAGACATCAATATGATGGCAACATTCCTTATGGAGATTTGACATATGGAGAGTTGATTTCTTATGTTCAGAAAACTGCTTTAAAAATCTGTCAAGATGATGGAATAAAACATCAGCTTGCCAAAGAAAAGGGTGTCAACAGAAAAGAATTAGGTTCATTTTGTGAACAATTTGGTCTTCCTACTTGTAAAAAACCCAAACACAAGTCTTACAAAAATTCTCATTTTAATCCCGCTTTTTCAAAAAATAAACGGTTTTATAACAAACACCCTTATTCAAAAGGATGATATTTACACTCCTCCCCAAAAATCTCTCAAAGAATTTCCATTCTAAACCCAAAAATAATTTTCAAAAGGATTTTTCAAAACGGGATAAGGTAACTTGTTTCAGGTGTGGTAAAATTGGTCATTATGCCAAATATTGTTGATTTTCCAAAAAAATCAGAAATATTCAGATTGAGGAACCTCTCCTTGAGCAAATAAACAATCTCCTGCTTGAAACGTCTTCTGATTTTGAAGAAGATCAAAGTTCTTTTGAAGATCTTAACCAAATCCAAGATGATGATTTCAATTCAACATCTGGCGATTCTTCCCCTCAAATAAATGTTATCACCAAAGAGCAGGATTTGCTTTTAGATGTCATTAGTAAACTTCCAGATTCTGACAAAGGTACGTATCTTTCAAAATTCATAGATATTACCCAACCTTCTTCTACTCCTTCTTCTTCTTCGAAATTTTCAGGTTTTTATAACAAATATGATCTGACCAAAACGTTGGAAAGATTCAAACACTCTGTTAAACCAGCTAGTATGCAGGATCTTCAATTTGAGATAAATAATCTTAAGGTTGAAGTTCGACTTCTTAAGTCAAGTCGGGATTCTCATGAATTTGCTTTACTGTAAATTCAAGAATTCCTTTCCTCAATACAAAACTCTTCTAATGAGAATATTGATCGAGTTTTAGAAAATGAAATTGAGGATAATCCAGAACAAGAAACACCATTTTTAAACATAATTACAAGAATTTTTCTACAAAAGTTTTATATACAAGCAAAAATCATTATTAATAATGATCTTGTTATAGAACAATCTGTATTATTTGATATTGGGGCTCAAGCTAATTGTATTTTAGAAGGCTTAGTTCCTACCAAATATTTTGAGAAAAATACTGAGATATATAGTTTTGTTAATAGAGAACCATTATCTGTCCAATACAAAATTTCAAATGTTGTTGAAAATGAAAGTTTGCGAGTTAAAACTCCATTTATTCTTATGAAAGATATGGGAGCACAAATTATTCTTAGAGCACCATTTGCACAACTTTTAATTCCTTTTAGGGTTGAATCTGATGGTCTTTCAAAACAACATTTTGGCAAAACCATTTTATTTCCTTTTACTGAAAAACCCAAGCTTAAAGAGTTAAATCCTCTTTTTCTCAAACAAAACCGGATCAATTTTCTCAAAGAAGTCTCTTTTAAACAAATTGAGCAAAAACTCCAACAACCTGCTGTTCAACAAAGGATCCAATCCTATCTTGACAAGATTCATCAAACAGTTTGTGCTGATTTACCAAATGCCTTCTGGAACAGAAAGCAACATTCTGTAGATCTTCCTTACGAACCAAACTTCTCTGAAAAACATATTTCAACAAAAGCTCGACCCATTCAGATGACTCAAGAACTCCTTGACACCTGTAAAAAGGAAATCCAAGATCTTCTTGACAAAAAACTCATCTGTCCGAGTCGTATAGCCCATGGTCTTGCGCCGCTTTCTATGGCAACAAAAATGTAAAAATTGAACGTGGTATACCTAGGCTTGTTATTAACTACAAACCTTTAAATGAAGCTTTGCAATGAATTCAATATCCAATTCCAAACAAGGCTGATTTACTAAAACATTTGCATTCTGCAAAAATCTTTTCGAAGTTTGATATGAAATCTGGATTTTGGCAAATCCAAGTTTAAGAAAAGGATAGGTATAACTGCTTTTACTGTTCCATTTGGTCAGTATGAGTGGAATGTTATGCCTTTTGGCCTAAAAATGCCCCTTTTGAATTTCAAAGGATTATGAATAAGATCTTTAATGATCAAGGTCAATATATTATTGTTTATATTGATGACGTCTTAATCTTTTCAAATTCACTGGAAGATCATTTTAAATATGTTTCAAAATTTATTCGAACTGCAGAAACAAATGGTTTAGTGGTTTCCAAACCAAAAATTAGTCTTTTCCAAACCAAGATTCGTTTTCTCGGACATTGGATTTGTCAAGGAACCATAACTCCCATCGAACGTGCAATTTAGTTTGCAGATAAATTTCCTGATCAAATTCTTGATAAAACCCAGCTTCAAAGATTTTTGGGATGTTTAAACTATGTTGCTGAATTTATCCTTCAACTTAGCAATTTTGTTAAACCTCTTCATCAACGACAAAAATCCTTCTCCTTGGACCGAAGTTCATACTGAAGTTGTCAAACAAATCAAACGATAGGTTAAGGAACTTCTGTGTCTTAACCTTCCAATTCCATCTGCCTTCAAAATAGTCGAAACAGATGCTTCTGAGTTAGGCTACGAAGGTGTTTTTAAACAACGTTTTGACGGAAAAGAACAAATAATTTCTTTTACGTCTAAACACTGGAATCCTGCTCAGCAGAATTATTCTACGATCAAAAAAGAAATTTTGGCAATTCTTTTATGTGTTTCAAAATTTCAAGCAGATCTTTTAAACCAAAGGTTTTTAATTTGCATTGATTGTAAATCTGCAAAAGACGTTTTATAAAAGGATGTTAGAAACCTTGCATCAAAACAAATTTTTGCCCGTTGGCAAGCCATTTTTAGTGTTTTTGATTTTGATATTGAATTTATCAAAGGCACTTCTAATTCTCTTCCCGACTTCCTTACCTGCGAGTTTTTATAGGGTAGAATTGAGAGTAAGACTAATCCACAACCCTTTCCCTCTCCAGAAAATGCCAAGAAAGAAAAAACCTGGCGAAGAGCCAAGAAACAAGCAACCCCTCCTTGAAGAGGAAGAAGATAAACAGAGCTATTCCCATGATGCTCAAAAACCAATCTCCAGCGAAGAATTGCAGGAGATTATTAAACAATTGCTTCAACAACAAACTCCATCACCTGAGGGATCAACCAGTCAGACAGTTCCCCAAACACAGGGATCCAGACTGAAAACAAGATCTCAAACAAAATCAGAGTCATCCACCCCCAAATCGGAGTCATCCACTCCAAAAATTGATTCTCAAACCCAAAGGCTCATTTCCTCCAAACCTGGTAGAAAAACTACTGAGTCCTATGCTAAGAATCCTCCAACCCAAACTTGGGAAGAAGTATTGGCCAAAAAGGATAATAAAACCCAAGCCCTTGAATATGATAGAGCACTTGCTTTGTTATTCATTGCCTCTTCTTCATAGGCAATCAGTAAACAAGAGTATGATTCAACTAATGCCAAATCTGCTCTTGAATTAGCCCAAAAAAAGCCTCCTCAGGTTACAACACTGTTATTAGCTACCTCAGCTATTAACCCAATGGATACTCCTTAAACTGCAAAACTTGCAAAAGTAAAGCCTATCATACAAATTGAACCTGAGTTTTTCTTTGAAACACCTAACCAGGTAGCATTGAAGGTTTTCCCTTCAGGATTTCATTTCCTTCCTGCCACCATGCAAAAGACAAGAGAATACTATGAGTTGATATTGGTTCATTCTCGATCTATCAAGTTAACTCGATATACATCAAAAGAGGATGAAACTCTAATAACTCATTCTATTCTCCAAATTTTGAAAGTTCTCACACCTTCTCAGTGGGGACAAGATTTATCTAAGCCTAAACTTTTTGACATTAAATATGAACCTGAGGGATACACTTACTGGGACTATAATAATGCCTGGTATAATGTCTTTTGGGATCAAAATAGGATTTTTAAACATACTTGGTTTATTTACTTTAAACAAAAAACCAAGTATACTTTTCCTCAATGGTTTCAACATTGGTGGGAATTTTATGGCCCTATTCCTGAAATTCTCCCACCCACTGTTCAAACGGCATTGAGTCTTTTTCAGAAAAAATTCAATCATAGTGATGATCAATTTCCAATTGATCTTCACTATTTTTCCAAATTATCTGTATCCTAGATTTTCTCTTGGCAATACAGGTTTTCACATAATAACAAAAATTCTCCAATTTTGTCGGTACTACAAAGAGTACCCTTTGTGTGTTAGTCGGCGAAATTCAATCAATCCAAAGTGGACTCCAAAGCAGTAGAACAGTGGTTCAAAGAGAATCCAAGTTTTCTTTTTGCCTTAGAGGAAAGCAGGTTCTTAAACCAGAAGAGCCATGCCCAAAGCACCCTTGCTGCTATTTCCAATAAAAAGGATTACACCCAACACCTCAGTATCATGCTCAAACAACTCCATCAAAGTGAAACTGAGAATCAGGCTAGTTCTTCGATAGAGGAAGATCCATACCAAAGCGATAATGAAGACTTTGTCGTCAATTTGGGCGAAGACTAAACTTGCGGTTTTTGACAGAGGCACAAAACGAAGTAGCTTCCATGTATAAAACTGTATAAACTGTTCTAATCTACACTATAGTAGTGCTAGGTATTTTTCACTGTAGCACCAAACACTGTAGTTTGTAGGTCACAAGAGTTAGTTACTATAGTGTCGGCAGACACTGTAGCTAATTATTAAATTTTTTATCGAACAATGCCAGTCACCCCAATCGGAATTGTACAAACAGTGCTTCACTCCTGCCTTTAAAAGAGCTGAAGTCCCATTCAGTTGAGGCAGGTTTCGAACCACTCCCTCTCTCTACTATCCTTCTCTGCCTTCTCTCTTCCCTTTTTCTGCTACCTTTCCCCTTTATTTTCCAAGCTTTCGTTTGTAAGTCTTTTACATTTGAATAAACTTGTGTTTCTTTTATTATGTCTTGCATATGCATTTATTCTCTTCCTCTCTGATGAGATAAGTCTAGCTGCGTGCCTACACCCATTCTTATCTCATCTTCTTTTTATTTCTTCTGCACGTTTATTTTCAGTTTTTACTTTATGCTTTAAATTTCCAGTTATTTTCTCTACTTCTTAGTTCACGATTCTCCCTCTCCCCTTTTCGATCCTTTTGGGGTCACCTCCTGTAGATTGGTGTGTGTGTGCGCGCGCGCGCTCATACAAGCCCATTCTTACAATTGTTATTTCCTCTTCCATTGGCCCAACCCGGAAACAGAATCAGATTCCCTGCCTATCCTTTGGATAGGCAGGGGGAGCTCCTCTCTCCTAGACTGTCCAGATCAGATCTGGACGGTCCAAATTTGATTTTTTTTTTTTTACTTTTTTATTTTTTCAAAAAAAAGTATTTTAATGGGTAGAGAATCTATAATAAAGATAACCTCTCAACTAACATTTTTTTTAAAAACGATTTTTTTATTTAAAAAGCAGCACTTAAAAAAAATAAAATCTGGACCATCCAGATCACATCTGGACGGTCCAGATGCGCCAGGCGCATGGTGCCTATCCTTTAGATAGGCACCAAAACCGATTCCACCCGGAAACACAAGAGCAGCAAAACATATATGTTCATTAAGTAGCCACTTCATATGACCTATTGGCCCAACACGTAAAGACAACCATAGCCCATATATTCATTATCCAGTTCACTTAAATCCTTCTCGGCCCATCATGTGATAGCAATGGGACTCCAATGCTTATGCCACTGGAGCACGGCTTCACAGCGAAGATCACGGGTTTTGCTGGGAGATTATCAGTAAAAGATCATCAGCCCATGCTCTTCTCCACTGTTCACGAAAGGAACAACAAAAGAAAACCAGCAGAGTCAGTGAACCCATGCCTCTCGAGCTCCAACTCAAACTACCTAAACGTCTCGAGCTCAATACCCAGTGTGTTTCACCTCGGACTGGACCCTTGTTATATTATATAATCCATGCTTGCCTCCATCCACGTTTTCTCAGCAAAAAAAAAAAAAAACAGACGTTAGTGCAAGAGGGAGAGGGCGACGTTGAGACACAACGAAAGAGAGAGAGAGGGAGAGTTGAACCTGAGTGTGTGGAAACTCTGTTTTAAAATCAGAGAACAGAGAAGAGACCGAGAGAGGATCCGAGAAGGAGGAAACTGATTGAAAGTATATACATATATATGTATGACGCTGGTTGGTGCCAATCTCCTATATCTTAGCTTAGCTTTTCATATTTTGCGTCTTAGTCTATTTATTGATATTATCTTTAGTTAACGAACAAGGATCAACTGCTGAGTTTTGGTTAGGTCCATTAGTGGGTAACATTAGTCCCTGTAGGCTGTAGTCCCCCTCTTTACCCGTTACTCCCTGTAGAGAAAACATAAAGGAAAGAAACACATGAAATTATAAAAATGAAGGTATATGGATATGGATTTGCATGAGATGACACACCTGACTTTAAAACCCACTTCTATATGACATTGTGATGTAGAATAATAAAATGTTGCAATTATGTGTGTCACAGTGCCAAATTATCTAACATTCCAAAAGTTAAAATACCATCAGTATTTCCATATCACTGCACACACACACATATATATAGAAACTTTGGAAATCATGGGAAAAGTTTGTCTAATATATATAGATACATATGAGTACGTGGTTGCACTTGGGAAGAAAAAGGAAGATTCTTGCTATCATGAAAAACGTTGCTGCCTAGGGAAAATGGGGGTCTGAATATATTGTTTAGATATATATGATCTCTTTGCATGAGAAAGAAAAGAGGAATGAGAAACTTAGTTGCTTTTATTTTATCTACATATCTATGAAACTACGTTGGTAATAAAATTGCCTAGTGGGATTTCTTTTTGAATGATTAGTGATATTATATGTTATGTGAACTGAAATAATATTGTCATCTTAATGATTATTGAGACATTATATTATTTTTATAAATCATGTTTGGAATCTTATATATACATGCCAAGGTTATGATGATATGGAGCGGTGATGGATGTGGAGTGATGATGAGAGTTATTGTATATATAATGTGGTATGCCACCACTCGATGTATAGTGGATGCCTTTGACATTTTCAGAGCCCTTGGTATCACCCTTATCCTTTGGCCAGGTTAAGGGTCATCAACCCTTGGGACAGTGACACCTTTCTATATTCGAAGGAAAGGGAACCCATGATCCGATATGAGTTCTATAGCCTGTAACGCCCGTCCTAAATTCGCCTTTATTTATCAAAGTTTACACTACTACAAAAATGCTAAACAACGACCTAAATAAGACCCAATTAACGACCCTTTTCTGAGGGACGTCTTGGAGGGGGTAGAGGAAAATTTCCAAAATGGCGACCTGATCCTAAATAAGGTCGCCTTATTAAGGCGACCTGATTTAAGATCAGGTCGCCTTAATAAGGCGACTGATTTAGGATCGAAGTCGCCTTATATAGGTAAATAAGGCGACTCGATTTCAAATCAGTCGCCCTTAAGAAGACCCGATTAATATAGAGTTCGACTTAAAGGCGACCTTATATTCAATCGTCGCCTTAATGAGTTCATAAGGCAACCCGATCTTGGATTCGTGTCGCCTTATGATAACAAAGGCGACCGATTTCAAAATCAGTCGCCTTTGTTGAAATTAAGGCGACTCCGATCTTCTATTCAGTCGCTTATTGTAACAAAGGCGACACGATTTCAAAATCGGTCGCCTTTGTTGATTTTTTTTTTAAAAAAAATAAACTACAAACTATGAGATATCTACCAAGTTTTTAATTTGCATCAGCCAGAAACCACCAAGCAACACAAGAGTCACACTAACACAATACATAAACAGAATATATATATAACACCAAAATTGCATATTTTGTACAGACAAAACACCAAATAGATACAAATGAACAACAGTAGCAAATTAAAGAATCACTAACACAATAACATATTAATCATGCTCACTACTAACTAGGCGCTATGTGTTGAAGAAGATATCTAGATATCATGTCTCGAACCGAATCAATCTCATCCTGTGAGTACGGATCCTTAGTACCCAAAACCGTAAATTGGGGAAACAAGGTATAAGATAAACCAATTAAGTGAAGGAAATAATTAACAACTCAAGTACAACAACAAAAATTAAATAAACTTGAGAATCACAGAGCGATTACGTACGTTTTGAAAACCTTGAGTACGTCCGCTGTTAACGATGGATTGCATCCAACTCATAACGTAATATTCGCACTCGGTGCTCCCTGGTTGTTGATGGCACTATAAATCAAAGGCAAATTGTTAAAAACGAATAAAGTTATATCTAAAGCTACTGTGTCAATGAAATAACTTGAATTGAAACTACTCACCGTCGGTTTAAACCACTTCGGTCCACCCTGCTATTTTGCATTGATAAGCTGTCTATACGTCTTGAGGCCACTATCATTAAAATGGAAATTAACAGACATGTTAAACCATTCATTTAAAAGAAGAATCGATGATTCAGAAAAAATTTACTTACTCGGCAAACATGTTTTTGATATCCTCGGTAGGATTGCCATTTACCGAATCGAACCAATAACAGGAGTTCTTGCTCGGACAAACAACACACAAACGTCCAATGACCACTACAACATATACGTATTAATATTAAATTAAGATAAGACCGCAATTTATTCACAAAAATATTATAAGACAAAACAAAAGTACGCACCTTTCATGTATTGGCGCTAGATAACAAGACGACCCTCCGTCGCCCATTGTTAGACCAACATAAATTGACCTCCTGGGTAACGTACTGCGAGCCGAAGCCGTGCATCCAGCACATAAGTATCCATACGAAAATCCCGCAGCTTGTTCATCCTATGAAAACATAAAAACATATTATGAGTGAATGAGCAATGAAAATCAATCGAAACAACTCACACTCAATCGTAATGTATTTCCTACCATCGCAGGTGTCGTCCACATCTCAATAAGATGAGCCGGCCAAAGGATGAACCATGTGATGGCAGCGCCTAGTGTGGTAACCTCCTCATCATCAATCGGGACGGCTGTCTCTTCTTCCCCCTCTCGCACACTCGTCACAGTCACCCGACGTTGGTTTTCTGGAATTTGCTTGCCGTGGTGTTTGTCTTGTTCTGGGTAAACAAGACCATCGGCAACAATCCGCCGTGTGATTCATCCAAATATAGAGTGCAAGCTATACCTCCCGTGGAGTGTGAGACGGTCCGCCAATAACTACCTGGAGTGTGAGACGGTTCGTTAATATGCACCTCTGCAGTGTGAGACGGTCCGCCAATAACTACCTCGGAGGGGAGAAGGTCCGCTAATATGTACCTCTAGAGGTGAAAACTATCTTTGCTCAGTGGGGATATTCGAGGATTCGTCGGTTGTACGTTCTTTGTTGTACCATAGCTTGCATTTCACCCCGTAGTTATGCCATAACATCTTTCATAAGGTTTGCTCGAATTCTGGCTTCAAGCTCCTGCTGGCTCTCTACGTCATACAAACGTGAACGTCGTCCGAAAAATTTTAAACAATTAACACATGAACAATAATACATCCCATTTTTTGTGGCCACATTCCTTCTAGCAAATTCAATAAACTCTTCCACCCCATTCTCATATTCTTCACTAGTTCTCAATGCATTCATCCAACTATGACCCATTTTATTACCACCTACGACATTTCCAACAACAGTCAAGTTCATGTCAATTTCAAGAACGACATGTTTTCTTTTAAGTAAATTTCGCAAAGATTTCCCCTTAAAAGTAAGACATCCCAAAATTTTAATAACAACCAATTTCAGCTTAATTCAACAACAAAACTTACTAACTAAACCAATTTCAGCTTTCTGTTTTGAAGGACATCCCATGTTACAAGATCATCCGGAAAACATACAAAAACAAGCCAATAAATAGAAGTAAATATTGATATAGTTTATCTTCTTCATCATTTAACCATATCCTATATTTGACATCTAGAATATCGCTTAGCTTATCCATGAGAACATAAGTAAGCTAAGATCTAATCTAAACAATTTGGGGAAGAGCTTAGAATGAATATAATCTCATTATGAAGTGGTATTGTGAGGAAAATCTAAAAGTTGAAACAAAAATAATAGCAAAGAAGTTTAGAATCCCAGTCTACACGTTGTGACGCTAATCATGTGGTTTTTTTTATATTAAAGGAAGGCAAAAGCCTAAATTACAACCATACCAATTACACAAAGGAGGAATTTAATCCTAGACTCTCCTGCATTACCCAAGACCTGAGATAATTCGGACAAACATCAATAATTTGTTAGAAGACAACTCTAATTGCTTTCAGATTTCAGAGCGTGTGATTGTTTTTCTGATATGGCAATTGAATTGAAGGGAAATAATTGATTGAAAGATATGGTATACAAAGTTTAGAACTTTTTGGAGAAAAACCTGTATATAATTTGAAAGCTGTTGGTAGACTCCTCAGTTTGGATACCCACCAAGTTTCTGATTTCTTGAGGCTATACAACCCTGGGCCTATAATCAATGACTTCCCCACTTAATACTGAAACAAACATATAACAAACTTTAGCACTTTTTGCTACAAAAAATAAGGCATCAAACAGAAACAGAGCTACTTAAACATGTTCTATCCTTGATCAAACACATTCCAGCAAATATGATATGTATTTCTCACCAATACTATCCAGAGCAAAGTGACAATTACCAAATGTTATCAAATTTAATTCAAGGGTTTCTCACTAATAATAACAAGACGGAATAGTAGATTTAAGAGTAACGTACAAACAAGCTTACTTGGAGAAGAGCGAAACGAAGGAGACGACGGCGGAGACGAAGGAGAACGACGGCGGAGACGTACGGCAAGGAAAGGGACGACCTTGGAGAGGAGCGGAACGAGAGTGAGTATGAGAGGATTTCGCGGCCTCTGTCGGAGTATGAGTGTGTGAGGGAAAATGAAGAGGCGCGAGTATATTAACCTAAAAAAATTGAATATAGGCGACCTGAATCATATTTCAGGACGCCTATATTCCACTTTTGGCGACCTGAATCAGAATCAGGTCGCCAATATTTTAATAATGGCGACCTGAATCAGAATCAGGTCGCCTATATTTTAATAATGGCGACCTGAATCAGAATCAGGTCACCATTATTAAAATATAGGCGACCTGATTCTGATTCAGGTCGCCATTATTAAAATATTGGCGACCTGATTCTGATTCAGTCGCCAATATTATTAAATTTCCTAATTTCTATTAAAAGAAAATCCTTGGCGCCAAACAAAAATTCAGGCGCGAAGAAATTGACACATTAAAGACGTCCCGAAATATATGTAGGTCGCCATAAATGAATTTTATTGAAAAAATTAAATTCCATGGCGCCAAACAAATATTTCTCATATTTTTTGTGGCGCGAAACAATTTTAGACGACCCGAAAAATTTCAGACACCAAAAATCAATTTAAGGAGTCCCGATTTCTTATTTAGGACGCTGAAGGCTCAACTTCCTTAAATATAATTACAAGAATGCCACCGCCTTCACTTTGGACGTCCTATTTCTAAATAAGGACGTTTTTTAGGGTAGTAATATCCAATTTTTGTAGTAGTGTTAAGCGCATTGACATCAAAATAGTTTGGACGACTTAATTGCGGAATAAAACTTCTCTTAAATTAACTTGGTTTGAAAACTTGAGGATAAATTTTTCGCGATTCGATTCTATCCCATAGTGGGATATTAATACATCAATCCAAAAGTAGACAAATGATAAATGATTAATACAGTCTATCTACTCATATGTTTCCAAAAAGTTTCTTATGCTGTAACCCCTACAGCTGCACCTTTCCTCTTGATCCTGATCCACTACCTATCTCTTTCATGCGATCTGGAGTTCAAATGAATGAAACCCAGGGGTAACAGTTAATCTCATATGCATGTATGAAATATAAATCACAGTATAACACATGTATAAGCATAGAATAATTCACAGTAAACAAGTCGCATCGTAATCGCAGTTATCGGCCAAGGACCGTAGCCCTTTAGGACACGCAGCCCCAAATCCATAGCTAGAAAATAAACATGTAAATTATCTAGCAGACATGATCAGTCATACATAAATACATACATACATGCTAATAAGATAACAGTTGCCCACCTCAAGCTTGAATCCTTAACTTGTCCGAAGGTATTGGGATCAGTAGAGGTGTTAAGGTATGCCTATAAATGTTTATCATTGTCATTAGTCACTTCTTTTGTTGCAAAATAACTAACTACGTGAATTATTTTTAGAAGATTAAAAGTGGTTATTAACCCCTAAAAATTTCCTTAATAAAAATACCATTTTTATTTATTAATTAATAATAATCCACTTTTCTCTTTGTTATTAATTAATAATTTCCTTTATTATTTATTCCCTTTCCTAATAATAATAATAATAATTTATTTTATTATTATTATTATTATTATTATTATTATTATTATTTCTCTACAATTATTTTAAACTCTCAGAGGCTAATCCTAATACTTTAAATTAAGAGTTTCCTTCTCTCTCTCTATATATATATTGTGTGCAGAAAAATATAGCTTCCTAATATATACATATTAACACAACCCTTTTGGGTCCCTATACGCAGTGGCATATACATATATAAACATTATCAACATCAAGTTTTAACTTATATTGTTTATACAGTTAAAGATTTAGCAAAACTAACTGATTAAAACTATAATAATACTTATAGTAATCCAACTAAATGCCTTAACCCTCATTTAATCGTTAAAAACCTCCTATAGGACATAAATCCTAAATTATTTTAAATAGAAAATAAATTTAAATTCCTACAACAATCAACTAACAAATCTAAACCGATTAAAGTTATTTATTAATCATGCTCTTTATATATACAGTCATATATTATCAAAACTCAAAACTTTGCCAATATTCTAACCTCAAAATTTTCAATAATCAATACTATAGAAAGAGAAAAATACATAGAACAACTTTAATGAAGAAAGTTTATGGAAAAGAGATTAATTGAACTATCTAAATAATATTATAAAATAAATAACTTACCTTAAAAACTTAAATATACTCTCTTTTCCTCTCTTTTTCTCCTTTTCTAGTCTCACCCTCACTCTCGCTCTCACTCTTCCTGCTCAACACACGCATAACACATATATATAAGAGTAATTACCCTTTTTGGTCCCTGAAATAACACGCGCTACTCATTTTGGTCCCTGAGTAAAAAAAATGTCATTTTTAGTCCTTAAACAGTAAAAAAAAGGTCCCTTTTAGTCCTTTTAGTCATTTTTGTGGGCATTTTAATCCCTCACAAATTCCCAAAAAATCATTTTTAGTCCCTAAAAAGGACCAAAATGACATTTTTTTTACTCAGGGACCAAAATGGGTAGAGCGTGTTTTTCCAGGGACCAAAAAGGGTATTTACTCTATATATAAAAGAGGGTTGAGGCGATGGGAAATTAATCCCCTTCTCCAAGGAATAAGGTGGTAGCGTCAAATTGCTGCCACCTTCACATAGTTTGTGGCAGCTTGACTGCCAAAAACATTAATATATATAATATTATTTAATATAATATAATATAATATTATAATATTTACTTTTTTTTTAAATTTTAAATTCTTTTTATATTTTAAGGATATTACAATTTTAATCTTAGTTGGCTGATGACTAATCTAAAAAATTCAAATGTTATCTTATTTTTAAGAAAAATATTGGTTATGATTTTGTTTTAGCTTTTTTTTTTTTCCCAAATGAGATGTTTTCTTTAAAACATGAAAAAAATTGAATTTTTCAGATGAGTCATAGCCAATTAGGATTAGAATAATCTAAGTTGTTTTGTTTTTATTAGATAGAGTTCAGATAATGTGGTACTTATAGAGTATGTAAATATTTCTCGATTTGGGAGAACTTTCTCAACATATCTTGCCAGATTACAAACAATTGATCGCCAACTGGTAACGCAAGATTGATGTTATTGTTAGAATTTAGGATAAAATCCCATGGGTTATGAATAAGAAGAATGATGGAAAAGAAGAGGAAAAAGAAAGAAGGAATGTGTGTGGGGATAGAAGTCCCACATTGATTAGTTGGGGAGAAGTTTGAGGGTATATAAGCCTCAACCTTGCTCCTACTAATTGGGCCCTTGGGCCAACCCACTTTTGTGGAGGGGTGAGGACTTAGGTGACCCTTGGTCCACCACAAACGCGCGCACCGCCGCTGTCCAGCTCGGCTCGGTCGGTCGCGCGCCGCCCGGTCCGGTTCACGCGTGTGTGAAATAAAAAGTAATTTTTTATTAACTTATTTTATGAATTTCTAATTTGACCCCGAACTTTCAATAATTACGTTTTTTGCCCTTTCGAGAATTTCCAACCAGCGGCTACGTATTTCGATCCGTTCGGATCGTTCGCTCCGTTCGTGCGTCCATGCTCACCAAGCCACGCAATGACGCGGTCGCCTGTTCATTCCGTTCGGTGCGTCTCGTTTGCACAACGCACCGGCCGCGCAATGACGAGTCCATCTGATCAAGTTTTTCAGAGTCTATAAATAGGGCGCCCTAGTCATAGAATACTATCTAGTTTTTTCGAAATACACTCATACTGCATATACAAACATTCTGTGCGTTCCGAAAGCAGAGTCGTTGGATTCGCTTGGGCTTCAGATTGACAGAGCCCTCATTCTGAAGACGAATAATCCGCTCTATCCTGGGAGGCAATTGCTCAGAAACCTTCGGCATCCGTATTGAGGGAGCAAAATTGTCTTAAGGACACAACGTACGTTGGGCCCGGATTTCTGTACTGCTTCTTTCTGTATGTACTGCTTCTATAATACAGATTCTTATTGTGTTTTTGAAATAGTATTTGTTTGCTGTATATTCGATTTCTACATATTCAGTATATTTTAAACAACAATTATTCTTGTTGATACAGATAATCACTAATGATTCATTATATAAACCACTGACTCGTCATTGTTCCTGATAATAAGCCAGCATATATGAGGCCACGGATAAAAACTACTCCCTCCGGTCCTAATGATAAGAGGAAATTTTAGAGTTGATTTTGGTACTAATTATAAGAGCAAGTTTTAACTTTTGTCATTTTTTTCCTATAATACCCCTATTTATACTTTCTCAAAAATAATTTAATAATACAGCTATTATTTTATAAAGTAAATAATGTTTGCAACTCATTAATGTCATGTACACCTAAATTATACTTTTTTATATAAAATAATATTTGGATAAGATAGTATTTTGCGGTATATAAAATAATAATAGTTAGTTGATTATATTATATATAGATATGCATGGTTAAATTAAAAAACAGTTTGAAAAGGAATATAAATATAATTTTTTATTTTATTTTTGTTTAGTTTGAATTTTCATTTTGCTCATTGTCATTTTAGTTATGGGTGATTTTTCAATCCTTGGGCCAGCAAAGTATCACCCGACCATAGTTTAGTGACACACCTCCGGCAATATACCGCAAAATATTACTCCAGCAAGTCATTTTCAGAGGGGTATTTTTGGAAAATTCACATAATTAACTAATTTAACTTCCTTCCTTAATCTTCCAAAATTCTGGTAATTTGCTCCTATAATTAGGACCGGATGGAGTATTTCTTGTTAGGAGGGAATGAAATCCAAAATTAATGACTATTCATACATTTTAATTTTCTTAAATGAAAATTTTATTGTGGTCAAACAATTTTGTTAAATATTATTAAAATAAGATAGAAACAAAATAGGAAATTTTATTGGTATTTGTATCCCTCCTTTCTCCCATAACTGGATTCTCTCTACTCGATCCCCTTCCTTCACTTCCCCATCTTAACTGATAGATAAAAAGTTGAGCCGTTCAAGTGTATTGTTTTATAAAATAATTTTAAATGTTTATTTATTACAATTATAAACTGTACTAAATACCAACTAAAATTTAGTAGTTTGATATATATTTATTTGTTAGTAATTTAATATTTTATTAATAATTTTATAAAATTCTCTATCTAGATCATTCAAAATTTCAGCATATGGTGGTTCAACTAGGAAATGGAGAGGAAGCGAAGGGGAGAAAATCCAAACCCCTTTTTGCCTTTTGTTTTTGGTTGGAAAAATTACGTTGAATGATCCGTACTACTTAGCTAATGAGCATGATTTATTGGTTAATAATATATCTAAAAAACCAATTTTTGATTGAGTACAATGAAGTCGATCATTTCTCTTTCCCTACCTAAGGGGATAAGATTTTTTTTTGGGGTAAAAACTGGGGCTCAAACACCCATTACATACTGTCATTAAACAAAATCTATTTGTGAGTAAACAACTCGCACAGTATCACTAAACATAAAATCTATCACCCCTGCTGGAGGAAAATAAAAAAACAATAAAATCTTCATTACAGTTAAAGTTATAATTGGCTAACCAATCTGCAATAAAATTACCTTATCTCAAGGTATGGGAAAATCGAATCTGCATCTCCTTGTTGTTGTCTCGTAGGCATGTGTTTAGTGTTCTGTCTCTAGCCCTTCCTTGTCTCCAAGCTTCCTGAATCATTTGTAAAGCCACAAATGAATCTTCCTCTGCAATGATCCTAGTGAAACCTAATTCGTGTGCCATTCTAAGACCCTACACAACCCCCAAAGTTCCGTAGCCAAAGCCTTCCATCGTCCTAACTTCCTACTAAAATCAATATCTAGCTACCATCACTCCTCGTCAACACCCCTCCACAACTTGTCAAACCTGGACAACCTTTAGCAATACCATCAAAATTTAGTTTTACCTACCCCTCCTCTGAAAAAGTCCTTTTAACTTTCCTTAGTTCTTTCTTAAACCATAGCCATCAAATATTTTTGATGAATCAACATAGTCTCTAACCTAGGATTTTGTTATTGTTGTTGATAAGAACTAGCTACCAACATCTAATTGTATATATTAGTAATAAAAATTATAAGACAGAACTATATACAACTTTCTCAATTTTATGTCTTATACAAAACATTATTTTCCTAACGAAGCTCCCTCCCTGAGGTCACTCTGTGATTGTAGTTGGGCATCTCTATAGCCATTAAATTAAATTTCATCTCAAATAGTCATAGAGATTAGAGCTCGCTTCGCAAATTTCTCTCATATCTCAACTCAGAGTTTGTCTCTGGAGGCTAGATCTGATACCACATGTTATGGTTCATTCCAGAAGGAACACCATAACAATGACATACATTAATAATTAAACACAAAATACAAATAATATTGTCCACAAAACATAAAACCACATACATACTGTTCGGTATGAGAACAACAGAAGTCTAGCTGCTGGGCTAGTGCGTTAATATTGAATCAGATGGTTCGATCTAGATATCTATGAGACAAATACCCAGAAGAATGTTGGATCACTGTGCACAAGAAAGGCTTACGCCAAAGGGGGTGATGTGTGTGCACAGTGACAACAGTATAGTAAATAGTCAAGAGTAAGTGTCCCGTACCTTAGGGTTTACCTCTTATTTATAGGTGTACCTTAGGTTGGTAGTTATGGGCCCTGAGTGCCTTGTAGCCCAAATATCTTGGCTGTCAGATCTAGGTCGTATCCCCTGGTTGAGATCTTCCTTAATTATAGCCTTGATTGTAAGTTGGTTAGGATCTTCCTTCATTATAGACAGATCCTGATGCAGAATATTCCTTGTTGGGCCATCTCGTAAATGGGCCTGATATAGGTCCGTAATAGTTGCCCCCATCCCAGTAGTTTAGGTCTCTGGATTGCCGGGATGTATTGGCTGTCCAACCCAGATTTTGTGTCCGAGTGACTTCGACTTTCATCCAAGCTTTATAAAGAACTCCAGATTTGTTCGAGTTATAAATGTAACTTGCCCCCAGTTGTGCAATCCGGGTTGACTTGCTTTGGACTCCGTTCCTGCCCATTGTTGTTCGCATTCCTGGCACATCAACGTACTGGAATTCAGGTTCACATGCTGTGGTACCGAACTTACCCCAATTCAAACTACCATGAGCAGGAACTGGGTTCCTTCGCTTTCCTCTTGGGTACCGTCTGACCCATTTATGTTGATCCCGATTATTGATAACGTAAGCTCAAGAAGCCAGGATAAGGTTGGAGGGTTCGAGAAAATCCAAGATAGCTTCCATTTCCTCTTTTAAAGTCATCATGACCAATTGCTAGCTGGCCATTCTCGACTGCCAAAAAGCCTCAACTGCCACACTTAGCCGCCTGTGGTATTTGTGTGCAGTAAATGCGCCTATCACTCCTCATACGTCATGCCTCCTTTTTGGGTGAATGGTTTATTTTGCCCTTGACTCTTCGGGTTCGTAACATTTATATTCATATTTCCCTACATTCTTCATACTTCTTGCATTCGATTTTTCCTTTTTCTTCCCATAAACCTCTCGCTTTCTTGAAACAACTGCCTCCTTGCAATCCTCTGATTTTTCCATTTTAGATTCTTCCGACCTCTACCAAGTTAGGTATTTTTGCCATTTCTTTCGACCTTGTCTATTTTTACTTTGAAGTTTGGAGACTCTGTGTTACCTTGTTCTTGCTTTTTCATTTGTATTTGCGAAGGAGTTAGTTTCTGGGTTTTTTGGGTAGGTTTCAATGGAAGTTTCTGGGTAGCCTTTGATTTATGGACTTGTTTGTATGAAAATAGTGTTGGAAATTATGCCCTAGGGGAAAGCCATTGTACTTTAAACATGAATGTCATTTAAAGTATTCTTCATTTAGTTATCATTTTCATTTTCATGTTTATAGTGATAACTGTATCCTTGGATATATCTCATTGATTATCCTAAATGTCCCTGGTCGGTCATCTACGCGGGAGCGAAGATGAAATAAGACCAGTATGACTTTGATAAGGTATGGAGATACAAATCAAAGTCATAGGCACTTATAAGAGTATAAGGTGCTGGACCGACCCACTATGAGAAAGCTACATGGACTAAGTCATAAGCATTTTTCATGTATAACCGCGTCACAATGCCCTTTGACCTGAGATCATCATGGATTCCTACATGATGAGTCGTTGATCTTTGACCTAGTCAAAAGTCACCTTTGACCGGGTGATGATAAAGGATTGGATCGGGATCAGTGGTTTTCATGCAGAGGAAGGTGAATGGTCAAGATGGAATTTGTCCCTCACATTTGAAGAGAGATAATATTGGGCCCCTCTATGAGTGAGTCTGAGAAATGTATGGCCATACTACGATGGAAAGGAGTTTCCATTTCAATTGTTAGACTACTCAAGAATCGAGAAAGTAATGGTCAAGAATAGGAAGTTGACATTATCCATGCCTCATCCTTGACTAAGTTATCGCGTGACAAAAGGGACGTGACATGATTGTACGATAGGTTGCATCGTATCATCGATCCCCATATGAATTGGGTAGTCGCAATGTCTTGCTAGAGGCCGCTTGCGACTTGTGGGCTGATACAGTATTGACCCGCTGCCAATCTCATGTGGGCCTACAGGGTCGCACACAAGAATAGTCCAACACGAGCAAAAGTGTCCAGATTCATTGAATCTTATATATGTCTAAGATTTAATGAATACTGCATGTGGTTCTCAAATTTGTATAAATGTGCAGGATCTCAAGGACAATTGAAAATTGAATGAACATATCTATGACATAAACTACCAAAAGGATCAAGTCAAATGATTTGAATCTGACCTACCTATGGCATTGTCGTCTAGGCTATATAAATGAGAAATGCATTTCAAAACTCCATAGAGATATGGATTTCTTGACTCATTTGATTTTGAATCATTTGATATATGTGAGTCTTGTTTATTGGGAAAGATGACAAAGGCGCCTTTTACTGGGCATAGTAAGAGAGCCACCGATTTATTGGGCCTCATACATACTGATGTGTGTGGACCAATGAATACATCTGCCACAGGAGGTCATTTGTACTTCATTACATTTATAGACGATTTTAGTAGGTATGGGCATATCTACCTAATGAAACATAAGTCTGAATCTTTTGAAATGTTCAAAACATTCCAGAATGAAGTGCAAAACCAACTTGGTAAAACAATTAAAGCACTTCGATCTGATCGGGGTGGCGAATATTTGAGCCAAGAGTTCATTGACCATCTTAGGAGTTGTGGGATCATCTCACAACTAACTCCTCCTGGAACACCACAATGGGATGGTGTTTCTGAGCGGAGGAATCAAACTCTATTAGATATGGCTCGATCTATGATGAGTCAAACAAATCTTCCACCTTCCTTTTGGGGCCATGCCCTAGAAACAACTGCGTTCACACTAAATCGTGTTCCGTCAAAGGCAGTTGAAAAGACACCATATGAGATATAGACTGGGAAAAAGCCCGGTTTGTCATTTCTCAAAATTTGGGGATGTGAGTTTTACGTTAAACATCAAGCCTCTGATAAATTATCATCCAGATCCTCAAAATGCCTTTTTGTGGGGTATCCTAAGGAAACTAAAGGATACTAGTCTACAATCCTACTGATCACAAAGTATTTGTTATCCGGAATGGTGTCCTTTTGGAGAAAGAGTTCATCTCTAAAAGAACCAGTGGGAGTAAGGTGTACCTCAAAGAAGTTCGAGAGTCACAAGACAATATAGAACCACAGATGGAAAACGGAGAAGACTCACAACAAGTTGATGAGCCTACTCTAGTAACACAAGGCCCACGAAGGTCCGATAGAACATGGCTACAACCTCAGAGATATGGATTTCTGATTACTGGAAGTCGTGATGTTTTGCTTAATGAGCATAATGAGCCAACTACCTATCGAGAAGCCGTGGTGGGACCAAACTCCGAAAGATGGCTTAATGCCATGAAGTCTGAAATGCAATCCATGTACGACAATAAGGTATAGACCTTAGTCGATCCACCTAAAGGTGTAAAAACCGTTAGGTGCAAGTGGGTTTTCAAGGAGAAAACTGACATGGATGACAAAGTAAATATCTTCAAGGCACGACTGGTTGCAAAAGGATTCACTCAAACTCATGGTGTGGACTACGATGAAACCTTTTCCCCATTTGCAATGGCCAAATCAATCAGAATCCTTCTTGCCATTGCATCATATTATGACTACAAAATATGGAGATGAACATCAAAACTGCCTTCCTTAATGGAAAGCTCCTTGAGGATGTGTACATGACACAACTTGAGGGTTTTGTACATCCAGAGGACTCTGGTAAAGTATGTAAGCTTCAAAGATCCATTTATGGATTGAAGCAAACATCTCGGAGCTGGAATCATCGTTTTGATGAAGTAGTCAAAGAGTTTGGATTCATTCAAAACATCGATGAACCTTGTGTTTACAAGAAGGTTGTATTTCTAGTGTTTTATGTTGATGACATCCTACTCATTGGGAATGACATTCCTACCATGCAGAGTGTCAAGTCTTGGTTAGGAAAGTCTTTCTCAATGAAAGACTTAGGCGAAGCCACTTATATCCTAGGGATTAGGATTTATAGAGATAGATCCAAGAGGCTCATAGGCCTAAGTCAGAGCACATACATAGACAAGATATTGCATAGATTCAGTATGCAGGATTCTAAAAGGGGCTACATGCCCATGTCTCATGGCATCCATCTCAGTAAGGATCAGTGTCCTAGTACACCTGATCAAAGAGACCGCATGAGTAAGATTCCATATGCCTCCGCTATTGGATCTATCATGTATGCCATGTTATGTACTCGACCGGATGTCTCATTTGCCTTAAGTATGACGAGCAGATATCAACAAGATCCCGGTGAGGGTCACTGGACTGCTGTCAAGAATATCCTGAAGTCTTTAAGAAGGATAAAGGACTTATTCTTGGTATATGGTGGATTGGATGATGAACTCTGTGTGACTGGTTACACAGATGCGAGTTTCCAAACTGACCAAGATGATCTAAGATCGCAATTTGGATATGTATTCCTTTTGAATGGCGGTGCGGTAAGATGGAAGAGCTCTAAGCAAAGCACTGTAGTTGATTCTGTAACAGAAGTTGAGTATATAGCAGCATCTGATGCAGCTAAGGAAGCCATTTGGATCAGAAAGTTTATCACTGAACTTGGGGTGGTATCTACCATCTCAAATCCAATAGACTTGCTCTGTGACAATAGCGGCGCTATTGCACAGACCAAGGAGCCTAGGTCACATCAAAGGACCAAGCATATACTCAGGTGATTTCATCTTATCAGAGGAATCAATGATAGAGGTGATATAAAAATATGTAAAGTACTAGGAGAAGACAATGTTGCTGATCCTCTTACTAAGCCGCTTGTACAAGCAAAACATGAGCGTCGTGTTAGGACAATGAGAATTAGAGTAATTAATGATTGCACCTAGTGAAAGTGGGAGTCTGTTGGAAATTATGCCCTAAGGGCAAGTCATTGTACTTTAAACATGAATGTCATTTAAATTATTCTTCATTTAGTTATCATTTTCATTTTCATGTTTATAGTGATAACTCTATCCTTGGATATATCTCATTGATTATCCTAAATGTCCCTGGTCGGTCATCTACGTGGAGTGAAGATGAAATAAGACCAGTATGACTTTGATAAGGTATGGAGATACGAATCAAAGTCATAGGAAATTATAAGAGTACAAGGTGCTGGACCGACCTACTATGAGAAAGCTGCATGGATTAAGTCATAAGCCTTTCTCATGTATAATCGCGTCACAATGCCCTTTGACCTTAGATCATCATGGATTCCTACATGATGAGTCGTTGATCTTTACCTAGTCAAAGGTCACCTTTGACCCGGCGATGATAAAGGCTTGGATCGGCATCAGTGGTTTTCATGCAGAGGAATGTGAATGGTCAAGATGGAATTTGTCCCTCGCATTTGAAGAGAGATAATATTGGGCCGCTCGATGAGTGAGTATGAGAAATGTATGGCCATACTACGATGGAAAGGAGTTTACATTTCAATTGTTAGACTACTCAAGAATCGATAAAGTAATGGTCAAGAACAGGAAGTTGACATTATCCATGCCTCATCCTTGACCAAGTTATCGCGTGACAAAAGGGACATGACATGGTTGTACGATAGGTTGTATCGTATCATCGATCCCCATATGAATTGGGTAGTCGCAATGTCTTGATAGAGGCCGTTTGCGACTTGTGGGCTGATACAATATTGGCCCGCTGCTAATCTCATGTGGGCCTACAGGGTCACACACAAGAATAGCCCAACATGAGCAAAAGTGTCCAGATTCATTGAATCTTATATATGTCTAAGATTTAATGAATATTGTATTTAATCTAGGATATATATATAAAAATTAAAATTCGAAAATAATAATGACATTATTTATAGATAATAATATTATTATATAGTATTTAATTTATTTGATAAATTAAATAACTATAATAAATTGAGATATTGTATCTCAGATTTAATTTTCGAATAAAGATGTAGTATCTCATATTTAATTAAATTGAGATATAGTATCTCAGATTTAATTAAATAGAAAGATATCATATCTCAGATTTAATTTATAGAAATAAATCAAATCAGCAGGCTTTTAATTCGGATTAAATAAATAGATTAGATTAGATCTGTTAGACAGATTTAATTAATGCTATTTATATCTAAAATTTGAATTAAGATTAATTGAGATTAATCTTGAATATTTTAATACGGCCCAATTAGGGTTTTAGAAACTCTATAAAAGATATTGATCTAGTCGTATTAAGATAAGGAACAAGCCGCGAAAGAAATCCTAGAGAGAAAAACGTGAGACACAAAGTAAGAAGGCGCTAGCACGCTGCCCTACGTGTTAGAGAGCTGTTCGGTATGGATACCGGTAGAGGGAGTGGATTTGTAGAGTCGGCTCTTAGAGATCGATCGAGCAAGAAGGTATTAGCCCACATGTTCGAGAAAGGACGCATACAAGCTCGTATAGGTATGGTTTCTCTAACGAACCTTGATTTAAACGCTGTTGATAGATCCTCTCTATGGGATTCGTAAAACATTAATGGATGAGAATCCTTTCGCTGCGTGTACGGATCCCAACATATAGGCCCCTATTCTTGCATGTTGCTGCCTCTACCGCCTCGCCGTAAATCTATTTTTGCATTCTATTTTTGTAGTCGAATAGTAGTGTCGCCTAGTTATAATTCCTTCTCCCCTTTTTCACCGAGCTTTTTGTGCCTCTTTTAGGTTTTGATTTCTGGTAGCCATGGATAGGGTTAATCCTTTGCCCTCTTCGAGTTCAGACGCTATAACTCCAGAGGAGGAGGAGTTGCATCGTACAGTCCCTCCTAGAATCTGATACTGGCTTTGGGGCATTTCCCCTGATGAAGAAGAGAGATAGGCAGGCCTGCTTTGCGGAAGGCATAGTAGGGGAAATACAGGGGGATTTCAGCCTTTAAGGACTAGGATCTGGGGTGAGGGTTCGACCAATGGATTATCACTAAACGGGGGTTGGGATACAGTTGATGTCGTCCCAGTCTCGCCCATTACGTACCACGAGGATATTCCTCGCACAAGGCTGAGATCCCTTCCAGAGGGATAAGTCGGTCTGTGCTGGGACTGTATTGCTTTAAGCTTCACATATATCTCGGAAGGTCATGATTCTTTAGTTGATTCCACTATAGGCTCGTGCCGTCATAACTTAGCTTCGGGATCCGTCTCGGCCAATAGCAACCAGAGTCATCTTGGTCTAGCAACTTTTCCTTCTTCACATAGTAGCTCTTATGTTTCAGGTATGCCGCCCACTTTCTGATTTTTATTTCTTTGTTCTAGGTATAAATGGATTCACGTTATTCATCCCATACTACGGAATCTACTTTTGGGGAGTCGACCTCTTCAAGCCCCCCGAGAGTTCTGACGGACAAATACTCGTGGGTTACCCATGAAGTGCTGATGTTACGCTCATTGATGACCGCGAGCGACATCGCCAAACTTCAAGTAGGCGACCGTGAAACCTACACCCTCGCCCCACTAGGCAGTGATGAGCCGGTTTGTTCCATCAGAGAGGGAGGCGACCTGTCTTTTTTCTTTTTTTACCGGGACTATATTTCCCGGCTCAATATTCGATTCATGTTTATCGAGTTTCAAATTTCCATATTGAAGTACCTATATGTAGCTCCTTCCCAACTTCATCCCAATGGTTGGGGTTTTGTTATAGCTTTTGAACGTCTGTGCCAGTCCTTAGAAATATCTTGACCGTCCCTATGTTCTTTTTATTTCTTTTCCCCACATACGACTTGCTCCGATAAAGAGGATGCAAAATTGAAGGGCTGGACTTCCCTCCGGGTATTACCAATAGGAGGCTCTTTACCGCCTACTCTGAGTCTTTCAAGCACTTCAAGAATAGTTTCTTCAAGGTTGTAGCCAAATCCGGCATGCAGCCTTGGTTCCTTCTCGCCCCTGAGTCCAAAGATGCGGAATAGAGATTCCCGTTGTATTGGACTCGTGTTCATCACGACTTGTCTTCCTTTGCCTACCGAGTTGAACAAGATGACCTCTCAGTTGAGGAGGTAAGCTCAGTAGACCGCTTGGTTTCACATGTCAGGTAGCATGAAATCGTTACCACGACTTCGCTTATTTCCCCATCTCGGGCTAAGTTAGGACCGGCAGCGAGTACGACTTTCTTTGTTTCCTGCACTTTGTGTCTTTTATTTTTCATTTTATCGGGGTGATTATTCATCATATTTTCTGACATTCTATTTTCTTAATATGCAGCTCAAAGTATGGGGAGGTTGCCACATTATCTGTCCTACATGAACGAGGACCAGGGGGCCCAAGCACAAGGAAGGGAAAAAAGCAATCTGCCCTCGAATCTGGGAAGGCGAAGGCTAAAGCGAGTGCCCAGGCGACTGCGACCAAGAAGACGAAGACCGAACGAGCAACCTCAGACCACATGCCCCAAGGAACCTCAGTTCCAGTTACGTTGGCCTCTGCTCAGCAAGTCCCTTAGACTTCTCCCTCATCCATTCCAATCCCTCAACCAACTGCTTTAGCTCCTCCTCCCCCGCCACCGTTCAAGCTTCCGCTTGGGATCACGTGGAACAAGGGGATGACAGAGGAGCTCAGCGTTGCTCTTCTCCCTCCCCAGCGCTACTATGACGCAATCCTTTTCTCGGATGTTGAGGGCTGCCTGGATAACAGAGGAGCTCAACGTCGTTCGGATATTGAAGAGATTGAACACCATGCGTTGAGGGCTACTGGATTGGCCCAAGTTGTGGGAACTTTTAAACACAAGTATGTAAAAGCTGCTGCTGAGCTACGACGTATAAGGGCGGAGAGGGATGAAGCTGTGATGGAGAATAAGAGAGCTGATGAAGAGCTCCAAGTAGCTAAGGCTGAAGCTAGAAAAATAAATGAGGAGCTTCTGATGATAAGAGAGGCTCTTGAGAAGGAGAACTTGGACCTCGTCCAGCTACAAGCTGATCATGCTACCAATATGCAAGCCTTAAAGGTTATGCAATCCTAGCGTGGCGAGCTCGCAAAGGAGCTGGGTATGACGAAGGCCGCTCTCGTAGATGCCAAGAAAGCCTACTCTGAGTTTGTAGACACGGTGAAAGAGACCGCAAAAGATGCCTTTGCTATGGCTTTAGAGCAGATCCATCATTTAAACCCCAGTGTCGACCTGAACATCTTCGGGTTTCATTATAGAGCATATGTCAAAGATGGCCAGTTGATCCCGCTTCCTTTATCCCCTGCTGACAACTCGGTGTTGCAGATGGATGGAGGTCGGGTCGGTGAGGGGGAGGAAGAGGTCTCCACCGCCCTCCACACCAAAGGAGAGGAGGCTCCACCCGAAGTGGCAGCTCCTTCTAGTTGAGTGGCCGATATTTTTACTTTGCAATATTGTCTGTTTTGGGGGCATTGAGGCCCATTTTCCTTTGTATAGATTTCCACCGATTCTCTATCCCGATTTCATTCTTTTCGTTTTGATTTTTGTACCTAAACGAATTAATCATTAATGGTAGTTTACTTACTTCCTGATCAATTCTAATATGTTTCCACGTCTTTCATTCATAGCAACGATTAATTGTATGAACCCAAATCTATGTTCAGAGTTCTATTACATGACCGGGCCGAGGTCAAAAATGTATTATGCAGAATCTGCTCAAAATATTCTTCCGGCATTAAAAACTGGGTATACGAGTGAAGATTTTTAATTAAACCTCCATGCTACGTTCGATTCCTTTGACCGGGATTCAATCCGGAATAAGGGCAAGTTGTCACATGTTCAAACTCGGTTTGAAAGTGAGACGTTCAAACATTTTGACCTAATCAGGGTCCGCATGGCAATTTGACTTGTTACCCCGGAGCGGACGTTGATGCTTTAGGGATCCGTAAATGCAGCGGAAGGATTTCATCCATTAAAATTTTACAAATCCCGAAGAGGATCTATCAACGGCGTTTAAATCGGGTTCATTAGAAAAATCGTACCTATACGAAGTCGTATGTGTTCTTTGCAAACTCGTGGGCTAACACTATCTTGCTCGATCAATCTCTAGAAGCCGACCCTACGAATCCACTCCCTCTATCGGTATCCACACCGAACAACTCTCCAACATGTACGGCAGCGTGCTAGCGCCTTCTTACTTTGCGTCTCACGTCTTTTCTCTAGGATTTCTTTCGTGGCTTGTCTCATGTCTTAATACGACTAGACCTTCATCTAATATAGAGTTTCTAAAACCCTAATGGGCCGTATTAAAATATTCAAGATTAATCTAAATTAATCTTGAAATTCGAATTTGAATATTAATTAAATCTATTCAACAGATCTAATCTAATCTATTCAATTAATCCAATTTAAAATCCTGCTGAAATCTGAGATATGATATATGTCTATTTAATTAAATATGAGATACTATTGCTCAATTTAAATCAAATCAGATATATGATATCTCTATTCGAAATTAAATATGAGATATGATATCTGTCTATTTAATTAAATCTGAGATACTATATCTCAATTTAAATTAAATCAGATATATGATATCTATATTTATTTTAGTTATTTAATTTATCAAATAAATTAAATACTATATATTAATATTATTATCTATATAAATAATATTATTATTATTTACGAATATATATATATATATATATATATATATATATATATATATATATATATATATATATATATATATATCTATATATATATCCATCCTAGATTAAACTCTGTATTCATTAAATTTAAGATTCAACGAATCTGGACACTATTGCTCGTGTTGGGCTATTCTTGTGTGCGACCATGTAGGCCTATATGAGATTGGCAGCGGGCCAATATTGTACCAGCCCACAAGTCGCAAGCGGCCTCTAGCAAGACATTGCGACTACCCAATTCATATGGGGATTGTTAATACGATACAACCTATCGTACAACCATGTCACGTCCCTTTTGTCACGCGATAATTTGGTTAAGGATGAGGCATGGATACTGTCAACCTCCTGTTCTTGACCATTACTTTCTCGATTCTTGAGTAGTCTAATAACTGGAATGGAAACTCATTTCCATCGTAGTATGGCCATACATTTCTTAGACTCACTCATCGAGGGGCCCAGTATTATCTCTCTACAAATGTGAGGGGCAAATTCCATCTTAACCGTTCACATCCTCTGCATGAAAACCACTGATCCCGATCGAAGCCTTTATCATCACCCGGTCAAAGGTGACTTTTGACTAGGTCAAAGATCAGCGACTCTCATGTAGGGTTCCATGATGATCTCAGGTCATAGGGCGTTGTGATGTGGTTATACATGAGATAAGCTTATGACTAAATCCATGTAGCTTTCTCATAGTGGGTCGGTCCAGCACCTTGTACTCTTACAAGTGCCTATGAATTTGATTCGTATCTCCATACCCATCAAAAGTCACACTGGTCTTATTTCATCTTCACTCCCGCGTAAATGACCGACCAGGGACATTTAGGATAATCTATAAGATATATCCAAGGATACAGTTATCACTATAAACATGCAAATGAAATGATAACTAAATGAAGAATACTTTAAAGTACAATGACTTGCCCCTAGGGCATAATTTCCAACAGACTTTCACTTGCACTAGGTACAATCATTAATTATTTTAATTCCCATTGTCCTAATATGACACTCATGTTTTACTTGTGTACATACATACATACGTAAGTACGTAAGTATACATACATACATATACGTATGTGAGTATATATACATGCATACTTACACACGCACACTTATATATACATACTTCTAGATACTCATTATTTATTTGTTTTATAGTTTTAGCTTTAATGGTGTATACATATATATGAATGAATGTAAATATATATTGTGATTTGTTCTGTAAAATATATATGCAAGGGGTATATCTAAAATAGAATCACCCCTCATTTTTTTTAAAGAAGAAATTTAGCTTCGATAACAACACTATTTATGTCAACTATATATAACAGTTATTAAAGCAGAACCGTTATGTATTACACCATAAATCATTGTTGTTATCTAACAATAATTATTTATGTCAACTATATATAATATAATGATTGTTAAAGCGGAGTTGTTATTTATGATGCAAGCCTTACCTATATTATGACGGTTGTTGACGTGTGCCCGTTAATTATTATCACATCAATGAGCATATTAGGGCCTCACCAAGCCTCAATACATAACGGGTATTATATTATAACCAATATAATAGGTCTAGAATAAATAACGGTTCAGAACAATAACTTATCTGCGCTGAGCTTTTATAGTGCCCTCATATATGACGGTACAGAACTGAGAAGTATGGCAGTTAATAACTATCATATATCACGATTTTTGTAGTAGCGAAACTTATATTCAGAACCATAAGAGGAGGACTTATGTTTGGTTATTAAAAATGTATACAATATGAATGGGCTGGAAGACTTTTCAAAGTAATGTGTACAAATTATATATGGATTCATTTTTCTCTTTATCTTACTAAAAAGCTTGATTTTTTTTTTCCATTTTATTATTTTTATCTTATTGAATAACTCATATTTAATTTCCACCACACATTATTCTTCCACGTAAATGAGAGTATTCTTGTCAAACAAATTATTACTTTTTTTAACTCCTCTAGTTCTATTTATGAAGCAACTTCCAACTTATTTTACACATATTAAGAAAAACCTTAAACTTCATTGACTTTACTTTAAGATTTAACAAATTTTTAATTTTATTTCTATTTAATATACATAATGTCCCATGAAAACAAAGTCAACTCAATAATAAATTAAGGGTATAATTGTACATTTACATGAAAAATTTAACAAGGGGCCTTATAAATAGGACTAATTTATTTTTTATCCATTTACCCTATTTTATAGGATGAGAGGAGTATATGTTAATTATGTTCAACTAATTTTAACTGATATTTTAAATAGGGCAATTCGGTTATTTATTGCTTAAAATGAATAACCGAGGGACCACAGTGCATTAGTGTGTGTATTAATCAGACAACCCAACAATCCACAAACTCACGGTGAACGAGACCATACAAGAGCTCCATTAAAAAGTGAGGGAAGAGGAAGTCTGACGAGTTGACCGTGACTAAATTCTTAAAAACTAAGTGGCATTTTTAAAAAAAAAATGTTTCGACTTTCTAGATTTTTATCAAGCATTAAATCTAGAAATTGAAAAATAGATTTTCTTCTATTTTTTTATGAACTTTTGGTTAAGCAACCAAACTAGAAACATTACTACAAAAAAGCCTTATAGCGTCTCTAAAAGGCGTCCTTTAAAAAAAAAAAAAAGGAAGTAAAAACTAAAGGCGGCGGCATTTTTGTAGAGAAAAATTAACTTTTGGCGTCTAAGTTTGATAAATAGACGTCAAAAGCACACTTTTGGCGTCTAAGTTTCAAGTGATGCTTTTGGAGTCTAACTATCAAACTTAGACGCCAAAAATGATATTTTTAAAGTCTAAATATTAAACTTAGACGCAAAAGGAGCCCCAATTCATTCTCCCGCGCGCGTGTGACTTCGATAGACGATGGATATTTCACTCAATCACCGCGCCACTCTCTCTGAACCTCACCCACTCTCCAAGATCTGCGAACTCCCACCAAGCGAACTCCTCCCCCACTCTCCAAGTTGCTGAAGCCAGATCTGCGAACTCCTCCCCCACTCTCCAAGATCTGCGAACTCCCACCAAGCGAACTCCTCCCCCACTCTCCAAGTTGCTGAAGCCAGATCGCTATGTTCCCTCTCCCACCAAGCATGAACTCGATCCTCTCCCACTCTCCAACCCAGTGCGAACTCCTTCTCTCCCAGATCTGCGTTTAATCTCGTCGCCGAGATCCGCGACCCAGCGACGCCGGGAGCTACCGCAGATGAAAGCACTAGATCTGATTTCTTCTCGTCGTTGAGATCCGAGACCCAGCGATGCCAGAATCCGGCGTGGATGAAAGCCCCATATCTCTAAGTTCTCGCCGCCGAGATCCAAGACCTAATGGCGCCGAAAACCGCCGCGGATGAAAGCCCCAGATCTGAGTTTCCTCTTGCACGCGGTCACCAACTTGGTTACCCGATTTCATCACCGAACTCATATTTGTACAGATCTGTATCCTCACCAAACTCACTTCCAGTATTTCATCAGTTCCAGTTAATATAATTTCTGAAATATTTATTGCATTTTAGTTTTGGTTTTTCTGGGTGGGTTCTCGATCTGGCATATTTGGTTTTTCTGGGTTGGTTCTCTGGTATATTTGCTTTTCTAGGTTCATGTCTTTGTTTTGTTTTGTTTTTTTTTTTCTGGGATTTCGTCCGTGTTCTTCTTCTCTGTTTTTCTCTACTGTGTAGCTCATGGAGGTCATCGACTGTGGCTTTGTTTTCTTGGCGGAGAACGATCGGCTGAGATGGAGCAAGTGTGTGGCCGAGTATATGGGGGCGATTGATGGTGGCGGTGGCTGATCCTCACTGTGGACGTTTTAAATGCTCTCTTTTTACGCCTCCCTGTTAGGCATCTCGTTAAAGAAGGATGTATAATAGCCAAAAAATAGGACGCTGTAAGGCCTTTTTGTAGTAGTGGTTCTAGTTTCTCGATCATTTCCTTGACCAATCAGTCTAAAGTTTTAATTATAAATGAAGAATGTATTTACATTCGTTATTTTTTTCTAAATAATTTTTTATAGCTGACCGAAAATATTAATAATGTTAGAAAAAACTATCTTTTTCTAGTGATAGTTCAACTTGATAGTTTAATTCGATACAAAAATTTGATAGTTTATTAAAACTATAAATTAACTTATATAATTACATAAATTTAATTAAATCGGTTGTCACTACAAAAAAATTGTTTTTTGTGGCAGAACAATTCCCTTGCAAAACAGCTATTTTCCGTCGCAAAACTGGTTTACGTCGGATTAAGGTCCGTCGCAAAGATGAGCCTCACAAATCACTTTTGCGACGGAAAAATGCCTTTTCCCTAAAAAATTCTGGATTTTGCGAGGGAAAATTCCCTCGCAAATCGTGAAATTTGCAAGTGAAACACTTTTCCCTCGCAAAATTCAATTTATTTTTTTAATAAATATAAAAAAGGATTTGTGAGGGAAACAATTTCCCTCGCAAAATTCAATTTTTTTTTTTAAATATAAAAAATTAGATAAAAAATATAAAAAATTAGAAAATAAAAAGACTTGTATATCATAAATATTTTATTGATACACCTGCAAAATGATAGAGGTTTCAAATTAAATTAAAGACCCATAACTTTAACTTCTTATTCTTGACTCTGTCTCTATGAACATGTACATGGACAAAAGCCAAGCAATCATATGAATTCCATAGAGAAAATAATATTACTGCACTTTACTAATTTTAGCCTGGTAATATTTAAATTGTAATGAAATATTCATGCTTTAATAATCTGGTTTCATTTCCATAAGGATAAAATAACAACTAATAGGATAAAATTTACATATGTCAAATAGAACTGAAAGAATAAAAAGGCTAAGTGATAAATTAATTAATTATAACATTGAAAATATTAAATCTACCAGCTTGTTAATTACCTGAACAAACCCTACATTTCACTTTTGTCCAAAACAGAGAATCGCAGAGCAGATCATATCAGAATCAGAAAGAAGAAGTAATGGAAAAGGAGGTCCTTGAAGAAGAAGGTGAAGAAAGAAGAACCCTAAGATGTTAAAAGTCATTTTGCGAGGGAAAATAGTTTCCCTCGCAAAATTAAGTCATTTTGTGAAGGAACATAGGTTTCCCTCGCAAAATGACTTCATTTTGCGAGGGAAAATAGGTTCCCTCACAAAATTGCTGGATTTGCAAGGGATTTTTAGTTCCGTCTCAAATATACAAATATTTGCGAGGGAAAAATGTTCCCTCGCAAATTCCGCCGTAATTTTTGCATTTTCTAGTAGTGTGTAGGGGGTGTGGAGTGTGTTGGGGCAGAGTTGTGATATATGTAGGTTTGTGCTTTCTCACTTATGATAATAGGGAAAAATACACTAGTGCAAAAAAGGGCTTTAAGACCACCTCATTTAAACCGGACTATCGACGCCCTGATCTTAAAGGTATGACCGGTGACAGTTTTGTAAATATAAAGAACTTCTTATATTGGATCATTTTTTCATAGGTCTTAAATATATTATCCAGATCTGTTAAAAAAACAACCGGTCTTAAAAATGTTATTAAAAAAAATTGAAATATCAATTACTTTATGGAGAAATCTCATACAGCCGGACTTACTGCACTTCAAAATAATATGGAAAAATTTAAATATAAAGGTATTAAAGTTTTAAGACCGAACATATATAATAGCCGGTCTTAAAAGTTATTCTTTTAAGACCGGACATAAAATGCGGCCGGTACAAAAAGATTAAATAAAAAATTAATTAATTTTAAGACCGGAGTTATACAAAGAATGGTCTTAAAGGTTAACTTTTAAGACTGCGTACTAATTTGTCCGGTCTTAAAAATAAGGCGCCAAATATATCTTTCTTCGCGCGGAAGCTTTTATTACTCTCACTGAAGAACCTCTGTTCACGTTGCGAAACCCTTCCTGTTGCATTACCTCTCTTCCTCGCTCACGTACCATTAGCCTCTGTTACTCTCTCATTTGCTCAGGCATTCCTCTCTTTCTGTCTCGAAAATGAACGGTGAAAACGATTCTAGTCGTGTTTGCCGGTTACTGGTGTGACTGATGTGTGTCAGAACGAACCCTCTTCATCTCACAATGAGCCTTGTAACCGCCGTGCACGCCGTGGTAGAAGTGGCACACGAATGATGGATGTATCCCTAAGTCAGACGTCTGGGACAAAGCTCGAGATTCAGTTTGATGAAAATTTGCAACATGTCGGTCCTAATAAAAGCAAACATAATAGTTTTGTCGGCTTTCTAGCACACAGAAAGGTTAGCATCTTGACAGTTGAATGGAAAAATGTGGACCTTCGCACAGTAAAGGATCCTATTTAGGACACTATCCGGCTTACATACACTGTCCCTGACTGTCAGAAGTTCAAAGACTTGTATTGTCTTATTGTGCTGATCGGTGGAGGAAGTTTAAAACCTTTCTAGCTAACAACTATATTTTTGCCGAGGTTCGGCTTGACCATAATCCTTGAGACAAGTACACATTTATCGATGGATGTATCCCTAAGTCAGACGTCTGGGACAAAGCTCGAGATTCAGTTTGATGAAAATTTGCAACATGTCGGTCCTAATAAAAGCAAATATAATAGTTTTGTCGGCTTTCTAGCACGCAGAAAGGTTAGCATCTTGACAATTTGAATGGAAAAATGTGGACCTTCGCACGGTAAAGGATCCTATTTAGGACACTATCAAACACATACACTGTCCCCGATCATCAGAAGTTCAAAGACTCAACATTGTCTTATTGTGCTGATCGGTGGAGGAAGTTTAAAACCTTTCTAGCTAACAACTATATTTTTGCCGAGGTTCGGCTTGACCATAATCCTTGAGACAAGTACACATTTATTGATGAACAAGCTTGGCAACAATTTGTTCAGCAGCGGACCACTCTTGAAGCTATGGTGAGTTTATATTTAGTTTTGTTTGCTTATAAACCTGTGCAGATATGTGAATGTTATTGTATTCATCTAATCCTGTTAGTTAAATGGTTTGGTGTGTGAATAGAAGTATACATTTCCTGCCTTTGTCCCACATCAGAGGAGCATGTCCTAGTTCTATGCAAGTCTGATATGTAAACCGTGAAAAGGTAAAATACTAAGTAGGTAATTAGGGAAATAATAATGACATAAGAGTCAATCCATTATTATAGTCTTAGTTCTGTTATAGTAGGTAGTGGTTAGACATTGTTGTTAGTTAGTTAGTATGTTAACTGTGTAATTGTTTCGGTGCAAGGTGTTATTAGGCCTTAAGAGTCAAGCATCTAACTATATATAAGAGGTTAGTCTAATATGTGTAGGAACCAGTTATGATGAATGAATGAATTGACTGAGTTGGCAGCAATTGTGCAACTCCTTTTCCTATGTTTCTCTCAATTTCTTCTACAATTCTACATCTTCCTTAAATAAAATGTTGAAACTTGATGAAGTGAATTTGACTAATGTTTGACGTTCATATCAAGCAGAAGTTCTCTAATTTCTGTTAGTGACATGACTGGAATTCATAATTAATAGTTGTTTTCAATTCTAATTCACAGAAAACACAGGTGGAAAAAAGGCTTTTAAGACCGAACAAAAGAGGTACCGTTAGACCGGACCCGCGTCAGGTTTTGTTCAGGGCGGTATTAAAAGTCTCCCTATTAAGACCGGACATGAAACCGGTCTTAAAGAGTTTCTTTTAGACCGGACATTCAAAACCTTCGGTCTTAAAAGTCGTACTAAATAGATCTGAAATATTTTTTGTTCGGTCCTAAAACTCAACCTTTAAGAGCGGACAAAAACTCGACCGTTCTTAAAAGATCCGAATATTAAGACTGGAAAAATATCAATCCGGTCCAAAAAATAGCGGATTCTAAGACCAGACGACTAATTACCCGGTCTTAAAAGACTGACTTTCAAGACCGGATGATATATACATCCGGTCTTAAAAATTGAACTTTTAGATGGACTTATAAATAGACTAGGTCTTAAAAGACCAACTTTTAAGTCCGGCTTAATACCTTTAAGACCGGTCATAGATATACATCCGGTCTTAACAGTTGAACATTTAAGACCGGCTTATTTATTTCCGGTCTAAATTATCCCGATTTTTTCCCTGTTCTGTTCTTCCTGATCATATATATATTTACACAAATCCAACACCCAAAACAACACATAAAAGTCGATACTTAAAGCTACAGCTATGAACAATTATGAATAAATTGAATTGGGAAAAAGAATACAAATATTATCTACCATAAGTTATGTGGCCTCTTAAGACTACAAGAACTAAAGTAATTTATACAATAAGCTAAGATAACTTACAATCACAATGAGTTACAAATACAACACGTAAATCAACATACATGCCCAATATATTATTCACCATGTTTTCATCTGATTCCCACCTAACAACGTAACATCCTCTTTTATAACATGCCCCTTTGGATCGGATCCTGCCACAAAAACAAAACAAGAACAAATTCATAGTCAGCGTGACATTGTTTAAGAACATAGAAGGAATATAATATAGTTAAAACCTTAAAGTTTTCAAAGAATTCTGCATATGAATATTACCTTATGAATTGACTAGCTCTTTTATAAAGTGATATCCTCCCATATCCCTTCTTGATGATCATTTCTTATGTCGGGTTCATTATCCGCTTCATCTTCTTCGTTCATGTCTAGTAGACCCCTTGAAAAAGGAGTACTCTCAAGAAGACCATAATTTGAATGACTTTCCTCATCAATATCAATGACCCTCTTTCCTTGGAGAGCTACATACCACATTTTATTTTCTTGATCGGTGATATAGAACACTTGTTTCGCATGGTCTGCCATAATAAAGGTTCATCTCCAAAACTTCTACTATTGACATTGACTAAAGTAAATCCTAGCCGATCGATCGAACACCATTATTGACATTAACCCACTTGCATTTGAAGATGGGAAATCTAATTTTGACATAGTCCACCTCCCGGATCTCTTCAATAACCCCATAATATGGCATGACCGCCAATTTAGACCTCTTGTCTTTCGGCGGAGAAGTACATAGATTGAGCCTCTAACATCTGTGCTCCTATCATCTCGGGACTTCGTGTAAAATGTATAACCATTGATCACGTACGAATTCCAACTTATGACATCAACCTCAGGACCACGTGCTAACCATTTCATTGTATCAGAAACACATTCAGATCCCTCGACCTTTTGTTTGAACCAATTTGCAAAAGTTCTGTTATGCTCCCTAATCAACCTTTGTTCGGTCATTCGATGATTTTCTTTCCTTACAACTTCTTTATTTGTAGATATGCTGGCTTGAACTTCATCAACATTATTCAAGATGTATAAGTGGACTTGTGACAATTCATCAGGATCCACACTCTTTACGGAAGCCCCTCGTCTACCCCCTTGACATCTTTGACGTTTTGGAAGCCCAATATGTCTTACTTTGGCCAAATAATTTTGTGAGAATTCCATGGCCTCTTTAGAAACAAATTTGAACAATTGATGCTTCGCGTTATGTGTTCTTCACATACCCTTTTAGGAATTTCATAGATCTTTCAATAGGGTACATCCACCGTAAATGGATAGGGCCGCACAACTTTATCTGCCTCACTAGATGAACAATTAGATGAACCATGATGTCAAAAAATGAAGGAACAAAAAGCTTCTCAAGGTGGCACAAGATAAGATATCCTTCATTCTCCAATTCATCCAACTTTTCAATCTCGAAAACTTTACTACAAACCGCATTGAAGAAGAAAAAAAGTCTAGTTAAAATGACCCGAAGATCATATTCGGCGATGCCTCGAATAGCTACTGGGAGTAACTGTTGCATCAAGACATGAAATCATGAGACTTTTGACCTACTAATTTCAAGTCCTTCATCGAGACAAGCCTCTTAAAATTTGAAGAATACCCCGAGGGAACTTTTACGCCATGTAAACACTCACAAAAGCTTCGTTTCTCATCCTTAGACAAAGTGTGAGAAGCCGGGGGACAATAAGTTCTCTTCCCATATGGCCTTGGATGGAAGTCTTCGTGTATTCCCATTGCTTGCAAATCCAATCTTGCCTTCACACCATCCTTGGAACTACCTTGTATGTTGAGAAGCGTGCCAACAATACTATCACATACGTTTTTCTCCACATGCATGACATCAATACAGTGTCTCACATCAAGATTGCGCGAATATGGAAGATCGAATAATACAGATCTCTTCTTCCATATATTTGTTTCTTTTCTACTCTTTCCAGTCTTACCGAAGATGACACGATATTTTTAACCTTTTCATACACTTGCTCCCAGTCAATGCCACCGGAGCTTCGTCATACTCTTGGCCACCAAAAAAGGCCTTCTTTAATCGACGATATGGGTGGCCCCGTCTAAGAAATGTCCTATGTCCAAGATACACCGTCTTTCTTCCATGTTGAAGTTGATGGTAGCATGTGCCTTCTTCACAATCCGGACATGCTTTATGGCCTTTTACACTATACCCTGACAAGTTCCTATATGCTGGGAAGTCGTTTATAGTACAAAAAATCATGGCTCTCATTTTAATGACCTCCTTCTTGAAAGATTCAAAAACATCGACACCTTTTCCCACAATTCCTTCAAGTCTTCGATCAAGGGCTCAAGGTAAACATCTATGTCATTTTCGGGTTGTTTTGGTCCCGAAATCAAGATAGACAGCATGATGTACTTTCGTTTCATGCATAACATAGGAGATAAGTTGTAAATAATCAGGGTACAGGCCATGAACTATGTATCTTGCTAAGGCTTCCATAGGGATTCATGCCATCCGTGCTAAGGGCAAGCCTGAGGTTCCTAGGTTCTTCGCTGAAGTTCGGAAATAATTGATCGATTTTCTTCCATTGAGAAGAATCGGCCGGATGTCGAAGCTGTCCATCCGAAATCCTCTCATTTGCATGCCACCTCATATTTTTTTTGCATCATTTTCATTCGCAAACAACCGCTTGAACCTTGGTATGATTGGAAGATACCACAACACTTTTGCAGGCCCCTTATCTGACTTGTACCGTGGGGTTTCACATGTCAGACAACTCTGTTTCTCTTCAAACTCTTTTTTATACAGTACGCAATCATTCGGGTATGCATGGATCTTTTTGTACTCCATCCCCAGTGGACAAAGTATTTTCTTAGCATTATAGTAGCGATGCGGCAACACATTATCATTCGGAAGCATGTCCTTAAAAGCCTCAAGCAATTCTGAAAAACTCTTGTCACTCCATCCATGACGTGCCTTCAAGCTTACCAATTTCAATACAGCGTTCAACAATTGGTATTTTTACACCAAGGTATAGCGGCGTCTCTGCATCACTGCACATATTACCATATGCATGTGATCGCTCAAAAGCCTCTTCTCCTACATCACGGATAATGTCCTCTATGCGATCATCCATATCCGTGTCATTATCATCAAAGGACACTTCCCCATGTTGAGACCCGTTACTTATAAAATGTCTGGTCTTAACGGCCTTGGTGATTGCAGTAGCAATTGAATGAATAAAATAAAGGAAATTTTTTTTGGACAAAGAAGCTTAGTTCTTAATGTGGTCTTACATTACTGGAGAATGCACGTACACAAGAAAAAAAAAACAAAAGAAAAACAAGCTGAAAATTATCATCCACAAGAATCTGACTGAACATGCTTGGCGATATCGGCGTGAAGAGCATTAATTTCCCTCCGGCGATTAGCAAGTTCCTGTCTTAGGTTCTCCAGCCTCGATATTAATGCATCATTAGAGGAAAGCGGAGAGGGGTCAGAGGTAGGCGCGCTGGGGCCAACAGGTTGGAGTGGGGAGCACGAACCTCTGCATGGTTTGAAGGCTTGAGGGGGCTGGCAATCTCTTCATCATCCGAAATAACAATGGGTCCAACGACCCGAGAGTCTTCGGCCACAATAGGACGCACTCTCGCTGGAGGAGGCGCACTATATAACAATCTAACCATGGCACGAGCTTCAGGTGTAAGAGCACCCCTACGAGCAGTTCTCTTGTATCTAACCATGGTTTGAGGCTTTGAGCAGTTGGGGCAGAGAGCTAGGTAGTGAGGAGTTAATAAGGACAGAGAGGTAGTGTGAGGAGTTAATAAGGACAGAGAGCAGGAGAGATACGCATCTGGTGATAATAAAGTCAATTGGTACAAATGAATTTAGTGTTTCTACTTTAAGAGCGTATTTTTTTAAATATCTGGTCCTAAAAGTCAATTATTTTTTTCAAATCAATTCAATTACTTTTAAGACCGACCTTTTATCATGTATTCAGTCCTAAAACTCTTTTTTTTTTTCAATTCAATTACCTTTTATCTTCTATCCTGTCCTAAAACTCTTTTTTTTTTAATTCAATTACTTTTAAGACCGACCTTTTATCTTCTATCCGGTCCTAAAACTCTTTTTTTCAATTCAATTAATTTTAACACCGACCTTTTATCTTGTATCCGGTCCTAAAACTTATTTATTTTTCAATTCAATTTTTTTTTTTCAAGTAAGAATTTTTTGTTAAAAAATATTACTTTTAAGAATGGATCTTTTATAGTATCCGCTATTAAAAGTTCATTCTTTTCAAGATACTTAGATAGCAGAGTTGTATCCTTCCCTATGTTGAAATAAATGATTCAGAGTCTCTTCGGCTTCCACATAAACTTCCCAACTAGGCATCTCCTCGTATTCTGAGGAACTATGCGTATCCTCGTTAATGTTTCCGACGTTTCACATTGTTCAGGATGAGTTCTCTATTTAAACCCGTTGTTACTTTACTTTCTTCACATTCATCTCCATCTCCTCCTGCAACTTCCACCGTAATGGCTGCTCCACCACCACGAGGTCCTCCTGCTCGGTGAAATCCTCAGCCACCTCCATATCCTCCTCCGTTGCCTCCGAACCCGAACTTCTACCGGATGATGCAGCACATGATAGCCGCGTCGATCATATAGACCGACGCTTGGGCCAAGCTGTTTTAGGTCTATCACGCCGTCAACAACAAGCTGAACGCGGTACTCGACGCCAATGACGTTGAATACCATACCTCTGATGACGACGTCTCCGACCCTCCCCTCCCCTCCGACAACGATGGGGAGGATTAGATATTTTTATGTTTTTTTTTGTACTACTGCTGCTTGTAACACCCCAAAATCCATACTTCAAATTGTGTCGATTGACACTTGTTTTTAGAAAAATCAACAGAGTTTGAGGTGTTACATCAGAGTAATGCGGAAACGGAGAGCATGCACTAACTTTTGGACAATGAGTAACTGATATGAAATGCCCCGACATATGATGATGCCTGACATATGCTGGTTATATTAAAAATTTCCCGAAGGAATATTCATGTGATACAATATACAGAGCTTTGTATAATTACAAATCTTTATCGTAACTATACAATCTTTAACCAAGCCTTAACTAGACTTGGGGCAATGAACCTAACTCAGTTAATCAAACAGATTGGCCAGGTAGGTGTCTATCATGGGAGTCTCACCAAGTTCACGGCGACTTATTGACTGACCCACATAGACTAGCCCTGCCTTCGGCACCAAACTGTTTGAAGTAACTTTATTAGATCCATGCCAGAAAGTAGGCTCTGTTAACTTCTTCTGGCTCTTGTCTCGATCGGTGCCTTTTCACGGCTCCGTCTACCGGTGCCTTCTCCGATCCTGGTTCCTTTCTTGAACCTTAGATAGATCTGAGGTCCAATACCCATCGGACCTCAGGTAACAGTTAATCTCATGCTTATGTAACAGTTTATGTATGACAGATATTCATGGCATTTCAGCAGCAATCAATACATAAGCACACAACAGGTGTATACCAACAGTACATGAGCACACAACAGATGTATCCAAACAGTACATAAGCACACAGCAGATGTATCCCAATAGTACATAAGCACACAACAGATGTATCCCAATAGTACATAAGCACACAGCAGATGTATCCCAATAGTACATAAACACACAGCAGGTGTATAGTTATCATCTATCACATATACGCATACAATAAGCATCAGAGTTAGTGTTACAGTACGCGTACGTACCTTTCACCGTGTAATTACCAAAACGTCCGTCCTTTGAATCCGACTCCGGACTTGATCCCGAATATCCCTTGAAGCTCAACTCCTTCATCCTTCTTGCTCCTCTCCTCCAAAAAGAACTCACATCTCACTCCCTATCCCTAAGGATTAGAAGTGATTGTTTTTGGTGTGAGGAAATGAAGAGAAGCAAGGTCTCTATTTATAGGGAAAGGCCAAGGACCCAAATGGCAATACAATTTGCCCAACTTCCTCCTTAGCCATTCGAAATTTATGGCTATCATTTGGCCATGGAATGTGCTTTGTTGGTTCCTTATTTCCCACAAATCTCATCTAACATATGTAATCTATTTTCACTTCCTTCTTCTTGCTTTGTTGGCCATTTCAACTTCACATGTTCTTCCTCTCACATGATGTGGCACCTTGTGGTTCTTAGAATACCCTTTGACTTTTCAACTCTAGCTATTAGATTAAAATTCTCACCTCTTCCTTCCCTCTCAAAACCGTCCCCTCTCTCTCTCTTATCCTCTTCCATTTTCTCAAAAATATCCCATGTGCCAAGGCTTCCATTGGTCCCCTAACAATTACATGGATTTAGGTTAATTATAGGATTAATTGGGAACTATTAGATTTAACTTTATTAGCTTTAATCTTGGCCATTGATCTTAGTTGCAATTGTTGACTTTTCAAAGCTTGATTAACAAAGCTTAATTAATCCCTAATCCATTGCTTAATTTGTCCTTTCATTGCATCTCACATTAATTAAGACTATGCTTAATCATGATAATTTCATTATAATTTGCCTCTTGATTTTTCGAAAATCCTTGCCTTCATTAGATATTCTCTAATTGCCTTTTTGCAATCTTAATATTAATTGTATATGTTGGGTAAAATCAAGGGAATATTTATTTCAAGCTTGGTATGTGTTTTTGTGGCATAAACTTAATGAATATTGGGTATTTTATTCCCTTAATTACCTATTTATTCTCATTGCCATCTATCTCTTGTGTTTAGGCTAAAGCACAACCCTAATCATCTTGAAGGATTATGCAACTAATCTCAATTAGTGCAAACTAAATTGTTCATCTATTGTTGCTAATTTTCATTAATTTGTTTAAGTGTTTACATAACACTTTCTTATCTCTTTTGATTATAAATTAGTCATTATTTTATGTGCTATTTGTTTCACATTAAATAGCTCCTAAATGGTGTCTTATAATTAACCATTGGTTAATTAATCTCAAAGTAAAATTTAGACAAAAATATAATCAATAGATTATATTTCTTTGAGACACATATCAACCTTTGTCATTTTGCTAATTATTAGTCAAAATACAATGTTTACATGAATTATGAAAATTAGGGTATTACACTGCCTCACAAGGCAGCAGAAAAAAATATATAATAAAATAAAATTTTTAGTTCCCAATCGTCTTGTACTTGTCTTTATGTTCTTTTTTTTCGACAAAAAGGAAACAAACAAAACATTGTCCTCTTCGTGGTGATCAACATTAAAAATTTGCAGAATACGATTAACGATTAAGACCATACAAAAAAACATTGTTTACCTTATTTGAATAAAAACAAACAGAGTGACGATTCTTCTCAAGGTTGGACCATCGTTGTCGTCGATTTGACCTACCCTTCTTTGAACATTTTCAGTGCCCTTTTCATTATCACCTTCTTTTTCCGACAAAAAGAAAAAGGACAAAGAAAAGGGACACCGATGATGATCTTCAAAAAGGAGAGGTAAAAATGAGGACAACGAAGCACAAAGCTTGAGAAGAACGCCAGAAACTCGGTTGTCTTGAACCCTAATGATTTGTCTGAAAACCGAGTCACCAATTATATTTAAAGGAATACTATTAGGACCAGACATATATCAAATGAACGGTCCAAAAAGTTAAGCAATATTTTTTAAAAATAAACGAAAAATTGAATTTAGGAGCGGACAATTAACAAATATACGGTCCTAAAAGTCTCGGCAAACTTTTAAAATAAACGAAGACTTTTAAGACTTGACTCCTAACAAATATACGGTCCTAAAAGTCTAGCCATATTCTTTAGAATTAGACAAAGACTTTTAGGACTGGATATTTAATAAATATACGGTCCTAAAATTCTAGCCGTATTTTTTAGAGACTTTTAGGACCGGATATTTAACAAATATACAGTCCTAAAAGTCTAGCCATATTTTTTAGAATAGACGAAGACTTTTAGGACCGGATATTTAACAAATATACGGTCCTAAAAGTATATTTTTTAGAATAGACGAAGACATTTAGGACCGGACTTTTAACAAATATACGTTCCTAAAAGTCGCGAATACTTTTCAGAGTCTCTTATGGCTCATTTACAACATTCGCCTGTACCTCAAATTTCAAGCACTAAATAGCTTTATCCACCATCCCATTCATTCAGAAACCCAAAATGGACACACAAAAATTGTTCGAAAAAATAAACAAATTTATTATTGAATTATATTGCGTTATATTTACAAATGAATGAATTGGTCGAAAAAATAAACAAACGTACAGAATGCTATTGTTGCTACAACATATATTTACAAATGAATTAATTTAGGACATTAATTATTATCCTTACTTTTTTACCTCATTATACAGATATTCACAAAACACATCGTGTATGTGCTCCACTTCATCATCAGAAAATGGCTGAGGACAGGCAAACCTCTATAACATCAAAGATAGAAACAAAAGTAACTTACGTGCATATTTCATATGTAACATTAAACCAGAGACTGAATTCAGCCATAACATTTACCTTTACAGGGAATTTAGTCCTTCCTTCCGTCATAATATCATATATGTGTTTCATGACATACGGGCCACATAAGTTCGATTGTTTTGGTTTCCGACAGGTCTAAAAATAACAATAAATATATATAAGAGCATATATAGCTTACTGACCAAGTTCACAAGGCGATTATGCGGTGTCAAAATATGTACTAACCTTTGGTTGGAACCATTTAGGATCTTTGAGCTCATACCCATGCTTTTTTACCTCAATTTGGAAGGTCCTCATGCCACTATCATCAAAATCACAAATTTATCAATAATGTTCATCGAAAATTCACAAAGAGATTTCAGACAAGACAATCAAAATGACATGCTTACTTGTTGATGGTCTCCTTCAACGTAGGCCCTGGATCGCCGTGAATGGAGCATAAGAAGATAACTATATGCATCTCCATGTTCATGACGACCAATGCCGGTGGTGGTCGTAAATTCCAAAGCAGATAAAGTACTCAGTGATATATATATGTAGCAGACTTAAGTGAATTACAGACAAGAATTGTGATATGTCCTCTTGGTAGTATGGAAACAAGTACACCTTTCTTCTCACTTCACACAACCTCTTTGATATGTACTGCTGTCTCAATTCCAAAGGTGTTGAACTTGCATAGGCTGGGCACAAGAATCCAAAATCATCGATTCTGCTCTGTTGAACCAGTTTATCATGCATGCACCTACAAGAATGACATCAATCAGGGAATTAGTATATATGGATGTATGGCTAAGAAATGCATTTAAATTATGTAATCAAGGAAGAAGATACTTACTTTATAAACATATGAACAATTGGACTAGTAACCTCCTGTTCAGGAAGTAGCATGGAAGTTACATCGACATTATCAATGTAAACCGGTTCAGGATGAGGGAGGCCTACTACTTCATTGATAGGCCACGATTTATCTTTAAAATATCCGTTGGCTACCATATTGGATATTTTTCCTTGCCCATCAAGTTAGTAGTAGGGGATGGAACTTGAGGAGGGGATGGAGCTTGAGGAGGGGATGGAGCTTGGGGAGGATTAGAGACATCTACAAGCTTCACTGGCCAAGAGATGAAGGTTCCCTTGACATCACTCACAAGCTTCAGCTGATCAGTTGGGAGAGGGGCAGGTGCATCAATGATCACCTCTTCAACTGACACTCTGACTTCACCATTTGTTGGTGGTGTACAGTTGATCCCAAGTTGTGGACAGTCCCTTTAGCAACTAATTGTCTATGACTATCACGATCCTCTACATACAGGTGATAAGGTTGCTCTGACTGTCCAACAATGCAGCTCCCTCTAGTGCTCTGCTGCATATGTGCAGCTGAAGGTGTCAAGGGAACACTGGTCTCTAGCCGAGAGCTCAGGAGGCACTTCATTTTCTGATCCATCTCCTCCTTCATCTTGCTCATCTCAGCTTGAAACATTGCCCTCAATGTAGCTTCTCTGGCCGCAAGCGTCTGATCCATCTCCTCCCGGGTAACCATACTTTGTCTGTGGCGTTTGGATTTACCAAAGTATTGCTTTAGTCCTACCTGTCCTCCAATCCCCCTTACACACCCCGAATGATCTGGTTTTCCAGTCGCAACGGTCAGAACATCATTCCTCTCGTCCGACGCAAAAGATCCCTCTACTTCTTTCTTTTTAAGATCTTCCTGTAAGATACAGATAACGAGAAGCTTAGTAATGAAACATGTTTAGTAAGTAAAAAATAACAATATCGATACTTACAATTTTTTTTAGCAACTACACGAGTTTTTTCACTCGTGTAGGCGCGCTTGGCTTTTGCCGAATGTACAACCACAACTCCTCGCGATGTATTGGAGATGGTTGGTCAACTACCGCAAAAGGATCGTATTCATCTTCATCTTCCAATCTCTTCCGCTTGGCTGCCATCAAATCTTTTTCAGCCTTTTCATATCCGTTGCGAGAAGCCCTGTGTGGACAATCATTCTTTCTCCCGATCTCCTGTGCTTTTTCCCTTCTTTTCTGTGAATCAGGATTGAAAACAACTATCAATTATGAATTCCAGCCATGTCACTAACAGAAATTAGAGAACTTCTGCTTGATATGAACGTCAAACATTAGTTAAATTCACTTCATCAAGTTTCAACATTTTATTTAAAGAAGATATAGCATTGTAGAAGAAATTGGGAGAAACAAAGGATAGGGAGTTGCAGAATTGCTGCCAACTCAGTCAATTCATTCATTCATCATAACTGGTTCCTACACATATTAGAATAACTAACTAACTACTTGCACCGAAACCATTACTACGCTTAACATACTAACTAACTAACAACAACGTCTAACCATTACACAGTTTACATATCAGACTTGCATGGAACTAGGACATGCTCCTCTGATGCAGGACAAAGGCAGGAAATGTATACTTCTATTCACACACTGATAATTGAATATTTAATACACTTCTTTTTATATCTTGATTAATAATTTAGGACTCTTTAGTTATTAAATAATGGCTTTTATACTTATCTGGGCTTTGAGCCTTTGATTAGCTTTTAGCCATTTTTAATAATAAAATTCCAGTTTTGCATTGCTTCACTATTTTTACCATAACTCTTGAACCAGACATCGGATTTGCCTCATTTTTGTCTCATATTTCAGATGATTCAGAGAGCTACAATTGTTATGAAGACATGAAGAGCAAATTCGGACAAGAGAGCGGTAAATTTTGGAGCCAAAATCTGGATTTTATTTGGGCACGAATTTTGTAATTAAAGCCCACTTTTATTTTAATTTCATTTTGGGCTGAACCATTAGACCTAATTCGTTTTTAGGTTATCTTTAAGTGTGGTAGCCGCCACACAAACATTCATTCATTCATTCACGTTTTTACACAGTTTTGGATTAAAGACAGAAGTTTTATTTTCTCTCAAATGTTCTTCGCGTTCTTCGTCTTTTCTTCATTTCTTCCAGCCATGCTCGGCTAAACTTCTGTGATTAACCCAACGTTGAGGATTCCATGATTCGTCCGAGCCTATGCTTAATCGATAACATTACTCGTTTGATTTTCATCTTATCGGATCCGATTTCTAAAAATAGTTCGAATATTAGATTTAATATTCGGTTTGGTTCGTCCCAAGGACTGAGTTCAAACTAGGTTAAAGTGTTGCTGTGCGATCGTACAGTGAGGCGCCGCTGTTTGGAAAAATGCTAGGCGATCGTCTAGTCGAGGGCATTTCTGGACGGATGCAGAGATCTCGGTTTGTCCAGAACCAAACGCGAGTTCGTTCATATTTCGCTCAAGGATGGAAGTTTCTGGAATCTAAACGTTGGGTTGGTTGTTCTTAATCTGTTTCAGTTTATTTGATTCTGTTTCTGTTTCTGTTCAATTTTGTTTTAATCTGTTAAACCAAATCCCCCATTTTACTATTCTGTTTCACTATTGTTGTTAATTAAGCCCGTTGCAAGTTCGTTGGGGAAACGACCCAGGTTCCCTATTTCTACAAATCATTTTCGAACTTGGTTATTTTGGGAGACACGGCAAATCTCTTTCCAAAAATGGCGCCGCTGCCGGGGAATTTGCATCGGTTTGATTAGTAACAGTATTGCAAACAATAGTAGTTTTGGTGGTTCGGGTGGCTGGACAGAATTTTTTTCTGACCCAGATCACTTAAGCCAGGTCTTATTCACAAGGAATTGGGCATTCTGAGCAAGAGTCACTTCCTAAAAGGAAGTGAGGTCTCACATATTTTTCCCAAATTCCAACGTTTAGACCACTTTTTCGCTGTTTTAAGTTTTGATTTTTTTTTTTATTTCTACTAGGGTCATTTTTTTGGAGTATCTTTGATTTGGTTGAAAATTGGTACAGTGATAGAAAATGGCGAATCGTTAGACCCACATTGAAAATTTTCCATTTTCCATGTGGTATCCTCCATTTTGCCAAATTCCATCGTTTAGACCACTCTTTGAATTTTTGAAGTTTTTTTATTCCATTTTTGGGTTCCCCAATAGTCTAGGAGTTGCCCTGTCCAAGTCCCAAAAATTTAAAAAATCATTTGATAGTGTTTCTGGACTTGTTTTGGTCAATTTCTAGCATAGGTTTTTGCTTTTGTGTGTTTGGTTTTTGTGTTCTCTTAGGGTTTTTCTACTTTGTACCACCTCTTGTGGCATTTTCGTAATTCTGATTGTCTAGTGGCATTTCTGTGATTCTAAGTATTTACCAATTCTGCTTTGTGTGTATGCTGCATGAGTACCAGGAATAATACTAATCCAAAAGATTTGTTGCCATTTGATCCTAATAGAAAGAACAATTCTTACTGCTAGAAGAGTTGTTAGCCTAAATCATAAGATTAATACTGAACTGGACACTGAACTGCATTCTGATTGTGACCATTCTGATTGTGTCCATTCTGTTGATCTTTCTGATTCTTATTCTGATAGTATTCCTGATAGTCTTGTTGTGTTCACTGATTCTTGTAGCAATTTTGCTAACTCAGACGTTATGGCAGAAAGATAGGCAGATCATGCTACTTTAAAGGAATTGGGCGCACCTGATGTTAATTATCAACATTTGTGCATCCAATATCCTAACATTGCTGCTAACTTTGAGCTTAAATCTGGTCTAATACACTTGTTGCCTAAGTTTCATGGTCTTGTAGGTGAGTGCCCCATTAAGCATTTGAAGGAATTCCATGTGGTGTGCAGCACAATGAAACCACATGCCATTGATGAGAATCATATCAAGCTGAGAGCTTTTCCTTTCTCATTGGACGGTGGAGCTAAGGATTGGCTGTTGTACTTGAAGGGTGGAATATCACCTAGAGGGGGGGGTGAATAGGTGATTACAAAATTCTTTCACTAATTGCTCAGTCACCCACACAACAGATATAAATCAAGGCAAGGTAGAGATAGAGAAGAGGAGATTGACACAGAGAATTTATACTGGTTCGGTCCAAATCTTGACCTACGTCCAGTCCCCAGAAACACTCCAGGATTTCACTATCTTACCCAGAAACACTCAGGGATTTCACTCACCTATAAACATTCCGTGACTTTACACTTGCCCAGAAACACTCCGGGACTTACAATCACAATTACACACTCTGCAAGATGATCCTTCACTCGGACTCACTCCCCTTACAAGTTGTAATTGTACTCCTTACTAAGGTTCCACAACCTTAAGATTTACAGATGTTTAGATAATCAAATAGTGTTTAAACTCCTTACCGAGTAGATAAATGATAAACACTTGAAGCTCTAAGTATCAAAGATACTGTACAGAAAGAAAACTGAAAGAATGAATAAACAGCTCAAGTGCTTCTCGTTTCTGCTTCTTCCATCTGTATCTTAGTTGGTCAAGTCTTCATGTATTTATATTGTTTGGCATGAGATGACCGTTGAGGAAGCATTAGAATTTGAATTTTATGTTTCCTTTTCTTTGTTGTGTTTTTGAATCAATATTGCGTGATTGAAGGTGATTTCAACTGATCCTGCCATATATCTTTAACATCTGAAAACTATGAGTAAAACGGTTAGAAACAGGTCATTAAAGATCATCATTAATAATATTGAATGCCAGAATCGAAATCTGAAATTTAGATAATATCAGTTTCCAGCGTTCTTGCATATCTTGAACTGACAGCCAATTTTCGAGGGCCATATCTCCCTGGTCTGAACTTCGTTTTTATGGTTCAAGTCTTGATGGAAAGCCCTTTGAGTCTATTTTCATATGCCACTGATTTCAGCTCAATTGGATTTGTAGTTTGTGAGATAAACTCAAAACATTGAAGCTTGGTCTGTGGAGTGGCGGAAATCATACTGTCAACTTCAATAATTCATATCTCCTTCATCTGAACTCCTTTGGACTTTAGTGTTGTGCGAATAGGACCGTTTTGAAGTCTAGTTTAAAACAAAATTGATTTCATCTCAATCGGACTTCTGGTTTGGGAGATATTGTCGAATTACCAGAGGTCGCCAGCTGAATACGCGAAACTGAGCTCAGCAGAGTTGCTGATACACACCTTGACTCGAGTTATGTGTGTATGACTCGAGTCAAACCTGTCCAGAGACGAAAAGAACATTTCTTGACTCGAGTTAATGATGCTTGACTCGAGTCAAATCATCCCAGACCACCAAGAACACCGTAGCGAAGGGGATAACTCGAGTTACTGGCTTCATGACTCGAGTGAACTTTTGCTGATTTTAACTCTTAATTGATCCATTCCAACTTCTATATGATCTTGAACACTTCTAGCATCAATCTAGGAACTTGAATAAATATATTTTGGTTCCATTCAGCAAGTTCTTCCATCTTCCAACTTCCATCTTGATCATTCTTTATCATTTGAACTTCACATCTTCTTTGATTCAATTTCTTTCTTCTTCTTCCTCTAATTTGATACTTCTTTGATGATCTTCTACTAAAATAAACTTCACATCTACATTAAATATAAGAGTTAATCAAAGTAGAAGATAAATATATCATTCAATCTTTTTGCTCTTAATAATGACATCTATATAAGACATCATCAAAACTAATCAAAACCAACATTCTCCCCTTTTTGATGATGGCAAATACTTTAAGAAAAATATGTATGAATATGAAAAACTAATAAACCCAGCATATTTTTCTTGCCATTCTCTCCCCCTTATTTGTCATTAGCAAAAAGTTGAGTTTAAAGAAGAAATGCTTGTAGAGAGACAAATATTAAAGCAAATTAGAATAAGTCAAAGAATTGATTTTTTTCTCCCTGATTTGAAATTGTTTTCATTCTTAATATGATGCAATTAGGAATGTTTTTATGAAAACAAGTTTGAAAGAGTTTGGAGAGGTTTTCAAAATATCTTTCACAATTAAAGCATATAAATACCAAACATGTGCAAAATTTACTGAATATAAAAAGACAAAGTTCAGAAATGCTCATGTAGGTTTTGTAAGTTGATGAATGATCAATGAAGTCCATTTGCTTGCTTTCTTCTTGTCGTGTGAGATCATCTGAAGTGTGCTTCAATGGAAGGATTATGAATATCTTGTATGATGTGAATAGGACAAAAGTACTGCCTTCTTGAAGCATATCTCATATGAATGAACATGGTCAATACTCGGCTTCCATTCTTTGCATTTTTCTTCACAGAGCTCTTCTATAAAGTATAACTCAAATGACTCCAAGAGGTCTTCTTTTACTTTGTAGAGCATATCACAACTTCAGTGTAATTGATGGCCAAGGAATCTTTCCTCAATTTAATAATTTTTCCTTGTAGAGCATTAAGAAAGATTCTTGCATAGACCGAATTCTCCTGCAACAGCTGTAAGAACTTTCTTGCAAGGAAGAATTATTAGTGCACCCAGATATCAAAGTATCCCTTTCTTAAATGAAATTTTCAAATAAAGATAATGAAAGGAAAATATGATATTAATTCATCATCAAAACTAATACAACATAGTTGATGTAGATGAGAATGCTTAAAAGGGTTTTCTTCAAATAAAGGAGATGAGCTTTTAAGATATAAAGCACATGTGATTGTGAAGCTCCCCTTAATGAATGCATAACTTGAAAATATGAAGCTCCCTTTAAAGATACCAAATAATATTGTGACACCAAATGTTATGAGGTTTGAAGTTATCCTACTCCAAAGAACACAACAAGATATATCGAAATTAAGAACTTTCAAGTTCACTTGGATGGACTTTGAAATTGGTATGAAGAAATTACTTATGCTTTTCATGATGATAAAAATGTTTAAAGCATAGGAGCATTTTCAAAATGAGTTTGCTTGGGCTAAACTTCTTGAAATAAAATGGAATGAATGAAAACAAGTTAGCCAAGCATGATTATGATATATTATTTCAAAATACAATACCTCACTCAAGTAATATCGTAATCACTTGAGTTACAATCCTTTGTACATTGATATGATCAATATTGAGGATCTCTAGATGTGAATGAGCTTTAGGAGAATGAGTCTCTGTAACCATATGCTCTTAATGCATCTTAGAAGCAGAAATGAGCTTTGAATAGGATCCCAAAATTGGTTCTTGCTCATAGCTTCTCATCAATCTGGTATGCTCCTTATCATCTTGGTCTAAACCTCTTGGTAGTGATGGGATGCCACATAATTTGCAGACATAGGTACTGATATGCTTTATTTTGTTTGCCTATGTTCTTTGTCCGACAATACAACATATTGGTCAACTCCCGCAAATATATGTTCTTTGGTACCCAATGATTCTTAGGTCCACATAAGATTAGACAAAACAACTCTTATGCTTGTATACAATTAAATCATATGAACCTTGAGCAAAGAGCATATAACACTTGCAAACAATTAACTGTTTTCAAAGAATAGGGATTTGATCATTTGAAATCAATGAAAACTAGTTTGGCCAAAACTTCTGCAAAGACTGAGTTTCTTTGAAAAGGATTTGATTCATCTCAATTTATTTCTATTTAAATCATAAGCACTTCATGATGGTTCATTTGGTAATTTCATGTTAATACAGCAATTAGAATCAGTCATGATGATTAGATAACATAAATCAAAATTGGAGTAGAAGTCAGAATCAGAATTAACATCAGAAACAGAATCTGACATTGATAATTGAAGCATAATCAGAGTTAGCAGCAGAATTAGATGAAAACAATAGGTATATACACTGCATATACCAAACTATGAAGCATAAACCATACTGCATAACTTAGAGTATTCAAAATATTACAGAATTGCAATAGAGTTTCAAAAGCAAAAGGAATGATCAAATATTTAATACATGAATTGCTCCTTTTCACATAATTTTACCCAATCAAGTAAATTCAATCCAATGAATCAAAAGGGTAATAATTAAATGATGCCAAGAATATTATTTCTCAATGATAATTTGCAAGTACACTTTAAGTCGGAAGGATGTCATTGATAATAATGCATTTTGAAAAATAACATTCAAAATATGCACTCGAGTTAAGCTATATATATTTGAATCAATAAAAAGTTTATGTAAAAAACTTAACCGGAGTCATATCTCTATGACTGAGTTATCGATGCAATTTTTTGAAAAAAATCATTTATAAATATTTTGACTGAGTCATCATCACTTGACTGAGTCATATTCTTAAATTCAACTATGATGACCGGAGTCATATTAGGATGACTGAGTCATAGTTCTATTTATTCATGCAGTAGAAGAATTTTCAAAATGTTGACTGAGTCATATTAGGATGACTGGAGTCATATTTAAGATTTTTGGAATAGAGACAAATTTAGAAAATGATGACTAGGAGTCATCTCTACTTGACTGGAGTCATAAATGCGATTTTCGCAAACAGAGAAGAAGTTCAAAAATGTTGACTGAGTCATATCTCTTGATCGGAGTCAAAATGTGAATTTTCAAACAGAAGAAGTTCGCAAGCTTTGACTCGAGTCATGTTACTTGACTGAGTCATGTTCTTAAGTCCAACTGAGACAACTCGAGTCATTTTGGATGACTGAGTCATAATTGTGTTTTCGCAAACGAGACGAACTTTCAAAAGTTGACTCGAGTCATCTACCTTGACTGAGTCATAAGTTCAAATAAAATTAAGACAGACGAAAAGCCGATAAGATGACCTGAGTCATGCAAGTTGACTCGAGTCATATCAAGAAATACTTAAACCGAGAAGTTTTCGTCGATGCCTATGACTTGAGTTACTCTACCATGTCTTGACATCAACTTTGAAAACACTTTTTGATTCAACTTTAACCAAGATAACAATATTTTTAGTTGAATCATTAACTACATTTTTGAAAACATATTTAAGATCAATGCTCTCTCTAAACAAGGTGGAAGTCAATATGTTTTAATGTATCGAATGCTTCAATTTTGAAGAACATGTTAAACATTGAGATTAACAAGTAGAAGAATTTTCTCGAAGCAAAAGTCATAAAGGAGAGCATTAAAGAAACATGCTTAGTACAACAAAACATTTATAAGCACAATGACTTTGCTATTGACCAAGAAATAATCTTGCCTCTTTGAATAGAGTCTTGAAATATATCAAGGCAAGAACTTGACTATAGTTACTCAAAAATGGATAACAAACAAAGTTGATGAGTTTGAGTAACAATATGACTACTAGGAATCATGAAAGGTGAAACACATACTCATTAGTCCAAATGACTAGAGTTCCATAACATCATCCTAGTGAGTTATTCCATTAATGGTTAATGCATTATCTTTCAATGCACTAATGAACATTTATAAAACTTGGAATAACTTGGCCAATGAGAATTTATGCAGTAGGCATAACACACTCACTCAAGCAACACATTGAACATCAAAGATCAATATGTGACTCATGGGGAAAATTCTACAAAAGCAGCATTTGAAGCATATCCAATATTCAAGATACAACATTAACTTCCCATTTTGAAAACATCATTTGAAAGTAATCAAGGTATTTTTCAAATCTATTCGAAATGCTTTCAAAGTATGAATACTTTTCAAAATGTTTGCATGTATCTTTATAAAACAAGGTTAATTGAAATTCAAACGAAATTTAGAATTGTGCATTTCAAAGACATAAACTCAGAAAGTTATGCACAAATTCACTTATAGTCCATTTAGCAATCTAGAAACATTTTCAAGGTCATAAATGATTGATTGCTAATGGAATGCAATGATGGACAAGTATTCATTACCCAAATATGAATTTCATATAATCACAATATGGGGTAAGGATTAGATATCACCGTATTTTCTCTTGTCCTTGTGGAAGATTGCTTGGTTGAGATGGATTGATGTGGATAACTCCTTTTCCAATGTTCACCATCAACATCCAAATATACTCGTTTAGCTTCCTCAAGACTTGGATTATTTCTCTATGTTGCATTCTTGAGAAGCTTTTCTCCTCCTACAAAGCCATATAAGTCTTTTTCTTTCTTGGTATCCAACCTTACTTGGATCCAATCAACGTTAGTTTGTAGGAACCAAAATTTGCATGCTCTTATGAATATGATCAATTCAACATAATTGAGCATAATGAACTAAACATGATTTTATGCATAAAAGAGATACTTTCTTTTCAAATCATCATGTATGCATAAAAATTAAGTTATTTAACACCGCAATCCCTTTGAAAGATAAATCAGGATGTGAGGCTCAATTTTAAAATTAGTTTGCAATGTTCATTCCTAAGGTTACAGAATATAAAACCTCAATGAATATTTCAAATGATAACATAGGAGGTTTTACCATTGTATACCTTTACCTTAGGTACTTGGAGTATTGCCTTTGCTTACCCATTGGTTCTTCATATGTCTTTCCATGGGTTTCTGCAAAGCTCTCTCAAGGGGTATAGACTTCAAGAGTCTTTTGCTTGGCACATGAGAGATTTTCCTCTTTTGTTCTCCTCAAGATATTTGAATGGTACTCTATGGTAGTTTGTTCTTGAGGTGGAAGATACCCTTATTGCTTGTATCCATTGCTTCTTATAATTTAACTTTGTAGTTATAGCAATGGCTTCTCCATGAGTTCTCCTTTTAGGTTCATGAGAAACTCTTGGACTTTTCTTCCTCTCTCTCGTACCTTGATGTCCATTGATATTCAAATCATCCCGCATACATGGAGTACTAGATGGATATTTTGGTACCCACTTATACTTGGGTCCTTGACTGTTAGTAGTGGACTTTACTTGTCCTTTAGGAACCCAAACAAATTTATTTCTCACATTATAATTTCTCCTAATATAGCATGTATGAGAAATATGTCCAGATTCACCACAATAATTGCAAACAATAGAATGATGCTTATTATAAACAGTTTTGCAAGAATTGTATTGGTCAAGTGGATGCAATGTCAAATGATCCATATTTGTATATTTTTTTCGTCCCACATGATTTTCCAGCATGATTTTCGAAAACAAGTTTGTTTTTCAAAATAGAATCGATAAATGGTTGAAGAACAATTTTATGCAAATGTTCGAATCATTTTTCTTAACTACACAAGAAGAAATGGAATTGTTTACCACATGTACATCTTGAGCTCCGTATAATGATTGAACACAATCTTGCATAAACTCTTCCTGGGAATCATCTCTCTCTTGTTCATCGTATTGACTAGATCGAGGAAGAGATCTAAGATTTCTCTTTCTCCATTCTCCACTTCCGCTTGTTCATCAATTGTGGATACGCAACTTATAGTTTCGTATGAACTGTCAATATTTTCAACTTCAACATATTTGTTAGAAGAATATATAGAATCAAGAGTATCCCAAATATCTTTAGCATTAGAGCAACATTTGATTTTTATAAAATCATTTTCGGTTAAAGCACTATACAAAATTTTCATTGCTCTAATGTTCAATGAAAACATTTTCTTTTCTTTTTCGTCCAATCCTTTCTCGGTTTAAAATCATAGACATTTATAAAAACATTCCACATATCAAAATCAGTTGCTTTGATAAAACTAGTCATTCTAGCTTTCCAAAACCAAAAATCAGTATCTTTGAAAAATGGTGGAACAATATAATCAAAACCTTCTGAAAACGAACAGCTCACAAAAATAGCCATTGATAACTCTTGAGACTGTGAAGTCCTTTAAACAAGAGCCTAGCTCTGATACCAAATGAAGGGTGAAATATCACCTAGAGGGGGGTGAATAGGTGATTACAAAATTCTTTCGCTAATTGCTTAGTCACCCACACAACAGATATAAATCAAGGCAAGGTAGAGATAGAGAAGAGGAGATTGACACAGAGAATTTATACTGGTTCGGTCCAAATCTTGACCTACATCCAAGTCCCCGTAAACACTCCGGGATTTCACTATCTTACCCAAAACACTCAGGGATTTCACTCACCCTTTGAAACACTCGTGACTTTACACTTGCCCGAAAACACCGGACTTACAATCACAATTACACACTCGCAAGATGATCCTTCACTCGGACTCACTCCCTTACAAGTTGTAATTGTACTCCCTTACTTAAGGTTCCACAACCTTAAGATTTATAGATGTTTAGATAATCAAATAGTGTTTAAACTCCTCACCGAGTAGATAAATGATAAACACTCAAGCTCTAAGTATCAAAGATATCTCGCACAGTAGAAAACCGAAAGAATGAATAAACTGACTCAAGTGCTTTTCGTTTCTCGCTTCTTCCATCCGTATCTTAGTTGGTCAAGTCTTCATGTATTTATATTGTTTGGCATGAGATGACCGTTGAGGAAGCATTAGAATTTGAATTTTGAGGAAATTCGTAGGAAATTTGAGTCTGACGCATAATTGCATAAAATCCAGTGGATATTTCCGGTTTGGAGCTTTCAAACCTTTGCCCTTGATCTTTGTTTTTCCTAAAATAGCTTTCAATCAATCGTGTCTCTTGTTTTCGGCCGTTTGAGAATCATTTTCCACCTTTCAAGCATGTTTCCTTTTTCGTTGTGTTTTTGAATCAATATTGCGTGATTGAAGGTGATTTCAAAGATGATCCTGCCGTTATATCTTTAACATCCGAAAACTATGAGTAAAACGGTTAGAAACAGGTCATTAAAGATCATCATTAATAATATTGAATGCTAGAATCGAAATCTGAAATTTAGATAATATCAGTCTTCAGCGTTCTTGCATATCTTGAACTGACAGCCAATTTTCGAGGGCCATATCTCCCTGGTATGAACTCCGTTTTTTATGGTTCAAGTCTTGATGGAAAGAACTTTGAGTCTATTTTCATATGCCACTGATTTCAGCTCAATTGGATTTGTAGTTTGTGAGATACACTCAAAACATTGAAGCTTGGTCTGTGGAGTGGCGGAAATCATACTGTCAACTTCAATAATTCATATCTCCTTCATATGAACTCCTTTGGACTTTAGTATTGTGCGAATAGGACCTTTTGGAAGTCTAGTTTAAAACAAAATTGATTTCATCTCAATCGGACTTCTGGTTTGGGAGATATTGTCGAATTACCAGAGGTCACCAGCTGAATACGCGAAACCGAGCTCAGCAGAGTTGCCGATACACACCTTGACTCGAGTTATGTGTGTATGACTCGAGTCAAACCTGTCCGAGAGAGGAAAAGAACATTTCTTGACTCGAGTTAATGATGCTTGACTCGAGTCAAATCATCCTGCACTCACCAAGAACATTTGTAGCGAAGGGGATAACTCGAGTTACGGCTTCATGACTCGAGTTATGTCGACTCGAAACTGAACTTTTGCTGATTTTAACTCTTGATTGATCCATTCCAACTTCCATATGATCTTGAACACTTCTAGCATCAATTTAGGAACTTGAATAAATATATTTTGATTCCATTTAGCAAGTTCTTCCATCTTCCAACTTCCATCTTGATCATTCTTTATCATTTGAACTTCACATCTTCTTTGATTCAATTTCTTTCTTCTTCTTCCTCTAATTTGATACTTTTTGATGATCTTCTACTAAAATAAACTTCACATCATAAATAAATATAAGAGTTAATCAAAGTAGAAGATAAATATATCATTCAATCTTTTTGCTCTTAATAATGGCATCTATATAAGACATCATCAAAACTAATCAAAACCAACAGTACCTTTAGCCCTCATCTATTGGGAGCTGGACTGATATTCAGAGGTTATTTCTAGATAAATATTTCCCTTCCTCAAGAGCAACTGCGATCAAGAAGGAAATTGGCAACATTAAACAGGTCACTGGGGAGACTATGCATGAGTATTTGGGAGCAGGTTCAAAAGGCTGGGAGTGCAAATTTGTCCTTCCCATCGAGATAAATGAAAAGACTTGATTAATAGTTTCTATGATGGTCCATGTCGCCAGAGACAAAGTGGTTGGTGGATGCTTCAAGCGGTGGGGCCATGAGTAACAAGACACCAAGAGGCTCGGGACTTGGATATCCATTACGGGCGGATAACTCTCGAAGCTTTGGCACCAGGCCAATAGTACCCCTTGTTTACTCATATTCAAGCAAAGACCCCCAAATCAAAGACATGATTCTCGCAGATTGGGAGACCAGACTTGATGATCGACTTCCCACTCTCGAGGCACCGTGGCGTGAATACGGAGCGGTGCAATCTTCACACTCCCTCACACCGGGTACTCCCCAAAGGGTTTTGTTCTGACTCCATATCATCCTACTCGCGATTCTTGCCATTTTTACCTTGGATGATCCTGTACTTACCAAGACCCAATCCGTAAGCTTCGGCAAGTGTTTTTCCAGTGGAAGCCACAATACCCGAAGAAAATGAGTAACAATGCCTTCTCCAATACTTATAATCCTGGTTGGAGAAATCACCCCAAACTTATAGACCACAAACTTTCCAGAGTAACCAGTATCAATAGAATTCTGGGAATTACCAGCAGAGACAATATAGACCACAAACTTTCGGCTTGAGCGCCTGCACCCTCCTTTGCCTTTGCTAGCACCCCCACCCCTCAACCGTATATGTGCACCTCATGACGGCACAACAACAGGCCAGTAATGGTTCCTCACTTGAAGATATGGTGAAGCAACTTGTGCAGTTCCAACAGCATATTGACACTTCCATTCAAGATTTGCGAACACAGATGGGGCAGTTGGCAACATCATTGAACCAACTTCAACCTCAGGGATCCAACACTCTTCCTTCACAAACAATTTCTATTGGTTTTGATTAGTTTTGATGATGTCTTATATAGATGCCATTATTAAGAGCAAAAAGATTGAATGATATATCTATCCTCTACAATGACTAACTACTATATTTAATGTAGATTAGTCCAAGTTGAATTATAGATCAAGGAGGAAATAAGAGATTCCAGAAAGAAGAGAAGAAAAGAAAGAAAGAGTTCAAGTGATGAAGAATGATCAAGATGTGAGTTGGAAGATGGAAGGTCTTGCTGAATGGAATAAAAATATATTTATTCAAGTTCCTAGATTGATTCTTGAAGTCTCCACGATGATATGGAAGTTGGAATGACTCAATTCGGAGTTAAAATGATTAAAAACGAGCTTCAGGATGAATTGCCTTGAATTTCCGTCAATACCCGAGTATCCAACATCACTTCGCAAGTATCAGGCTTCAATACTTCAGTATGACACTTCAATACTCGAGTATGGTACTTGGCTACTCGAGTATGGTGCATAAACAGGTGCTTCTGTGCTTAAATCCTGACAATACCCGAGTATGGATCATCAATACTCGAGTATGACACCACTCTGATCAGCTCTGTTTCACGTCCAGCACTGGCGACCTATGGTAATTTGATGATATCTTTCAAACCAGAAGTCCGATTGAGGTGAAACCAATTTTGTATGAAACTAGACTTCCAATGCGTCAGTTTGATATATAATCCAAGTCCAAAGGAGGTCATATGAAGGAACTATGAATTATTGAAGTTGACAGTGAAATTCACGCCACTCAGCAGACCAAGCTTCAATGTTTAGAGTGTATCTCACAATAGACAAATCCAATTGAGCTGAAATAAGTGGCATATGAAAGTACACTCAAATATCTTTCAATCAAGATTTGAATCAACCAAAACGGAGTTCAGACCAGGGAGAAATGGCCCTCGAAAAATGGCTGTCAGAACAGACAGGACGCATAACTGGAGTTACCACTGAACACCTCGGGTTAACTTGATTCCAATTGAATAAATGCCACAATGACTCCAGTTGTCCTCCATGACTCCAGTTAGGCATTCGTTAGGCATCCGGTATTCTTTGCAATGATTAATTGCAGAAGTAACTCCACGATGGGTGTGTCAACTACGACGTCACTCAGCGATGGTTGAGAAAGCATTAGTGACTCCAGTCACAACTAATCAACTCCAGTTACATCATCGAAACAAAAACCAATTCAGATCATCGTAACTCCAGTTATTCGGGATAACTCCAGTTACATTCCTGCATCAGAAATTCAGCGCATCGGAAATTTCAGAATCTTGGATTGTGATTTGATTACTTCTTATCATCACTCATTATTATTCTTAACAATGTTTAATCAATTTATTAGTGAGTTTCAGATGATCAAAAGAAGGATTAGAAGCAAAACAAATTTGTGTCAAAAGCTTGAAGATGAACTCTGCAGATTTCTGGAAATGGTGAAGCAGATCGAATTCAATGAGGAACTTGAGGAAACGAAGTTGAATCCTCATCTGTAATGTTCTCCAAAGGATTCAAGAGTCAAATGTTCAAATGGTGAATTGCTTCAAAGGTTCAACGATCAAGATATGGGTCATATATTATTTTAATATAACTCTGCAAATCCACTAGAATACTCAAACGGCTAAAATGACCACGAAGCATCTCCTGTACAACGGATATTCGTGAAGCTGAGTATTATGCAGAATAGAAAAATCCAGCGAAGCACTTGATGAAATAAAGAGACGATAGAGGATTCAGAACGGCTATGTCTACCATTGAAGTCAAATGCATCTCCAACGGGTATAAGCCCCCAATAGGTATAAAGACGCGCAATCCTTTCTGTGCCCAGACTTTCAAGAGACGCTCATATGGTTATGACTTCCTGCAGTTCAATCTTAATGCACCTCAACGGTCGTCTAATCGGGCAGTATAAATACCCCAGAAGACTTGGTAGCTCCGGTAGTAGAACACAGGGTGACCTTGCATGCACGGAGTGCACGAGGCGAACGCGCACGGCTTGGAAATATTCATGGAGTTACATTGCTTGTTCCCTGTTCAATTAGATTATTACAATACTCAGAATCCTACAGAGTGTGTAATTGTGACTGAAAGTTCTAGAGTGTGTCTAGGCAGAGAAAAGTCCTAGAGTGTTTCTAGGTAGTGAAAAGTCCTAGAGTGTTTCGGGCAATTGTAAAATCCTTGAGTGTTTCTAGGTGAGTTAGTGAAATCCCGGAGTGTTTACGAGATTTGGACGTGGAATCGAGAGTTGGACCGAACCAGGATACATTCTTTGTGTGAATCTTCTCCTCTCTATCTCTACTCTGCCTTAACTTACTTCTGTTGTGTGGGTGATTGTGTTCTTGAGCTTTTCAAATAAAGGTTCTTGAGCAATCTCGCCGAAGAATTTTATATCGCTATTCCTTTTCACCCCCTCTAGGTGATATTCCACCACTCATTTGGTATTGTCGAGCGTAGGTTTCTCAGTTGGGCTTAACATCCCGAGATAGATCATGGAAGGAATATTACCTGAAGGTGCCTCAATCAGCAGACCACCTGGCTTCAACGGAGAACATTATTTGTTTTGGAAAGCAAAGTTCAGGATATTTGTATTAGCCACATAGTATGGTCTTTGGCAAGTAATAGAGAATGGAGATTAAGTTCCTACAAAAATTGTAGGAGGAAATAACGTCCCAAAGGATGAAGATGAATTAAACGAGGATGACAGAAGGAAGACATCCCCATTCCTCTTCCTTTCCCTCAAAGAGCCTTTCCATCCAAGAAGTTGGTAGAAAAAGCACAACGCCAGAAGTCACAAGAGAAGGACATTCTAGAGACCTTCCGGAAGGTTGAGATCAATATTCCTCTCTTGGATGCCGTCAAGCAAATTCCAAAATATACTTGGGATTTCTCAAGGAGTTGTGTACTAACAAGAGAGGATTGAAAGGAGGACCAGAAAAGATTAGCTTGAACTTGAGACGTGTCGGCACTTCTAACACTGTATGCCTCGAAATGCAAGGATCCGGGAATGTTTTCTATCCACTTTTGCCTTATTGGTAATTATAGATTTGATGATTTAAATGCTTTAGATCTAGGTGCTTCAATTAATGTCATGCACTGCCTCTATCTATAAATCTATTGGTCTTGGTCCACTTTGCGTCCCCTCTCATGGTGTTGTTGTCGATTAGCTAATAGGAGCAATGCTCACCCACCGAGGTTTGGTTGAAGACGTACTGATCAAAGTTAATGAATTAATATTCCCTGCTGATTTCTATGTCTTAGATATGGTAGTGAGTCTTCCTAGTAGTAAGATCACCAATCATTTTAGGGAGACCTTTCATGAAAACAACTGGGACTAAGATAGATGTGCAGTACGGTACTCTTCCGCTGGGTTTGGTGATATATACATGAATTTCAATATTTTTGATGTCATGTCGACATCCTAGGGAAGAACACTCTATTTTACTGTATGGATGTGATTGATGATCTTTGTGGATGATGTCCTGCTTGATTGGTGTCTTGATTTCCTTTGATTTTGCATCGTAAGTGATTATCCCGTTTATTGTGCATGTCTTGATGACGATTGATATACTCAATTGCACTAATTTGGTTAAGGCTGCATTATTTAGTGATTCTACATTACTTGTGGATTCTGATGTGGATTCTGATATTCATTCTGAATTTGAGCTTCATCCTGATTCTGATTTTGATGAGCCTGCTTTTAATTTTAATTTTGATAAGCTGAATTCTGATGTTAACATTGAAATTTTTGTATAGCCACTGATTCTTCCTGGCTTTCTTTGAATGTGGTTTAGGGATTTCTAGTGTGATGGCATCGAGTTGTTTTAAGCAACCAACCCCAAGCTTAACTCCCTCCATTTGCAACCGCCCAAACTAGAGTTGAAATCCTCCCCGGATCACACGAAGTATGCATTTACGGAAGGTGAATAGGCGAGTTGCTTACCATTGTGGCAAATAATCTTTTGCACGATCAAGAAGAGAAGGCTGTTAAGCTTATTGAGGAAGCGAACAAGAAAGCCATTGGGTGGACATTATTGGCCTCATAGTTGGCATCGGTCCTTCTATGTGCATACATCGATGACATTTTGGAAAGAGGAATCTAAGCCGGTGAGGCCAACCCGGGCGCCTTAATCTCTAACATCCTTGATGTGGTAAAGAATGAGGTCGGCTAAGCTCTGAGGCTACAGCATCTATCCATTTACGATAGCGATTAAGGTTGGCTTAGTCCAGGTGGTTCCTAAGAAATCAGAGTCAACTGTGTGCTTGCCAATCAAAGAATGAGCTCATTCCTACTCGAGTTCAGAATAGTTGGAGAGTTTGCATCGACTATAGGAGACTCAGCCCGATCCACTCGCAAGGATCATTACCCTACACCTTTCGGTGATTAGATGTTAGGCGTTGGTTGGTGAAGTGGTCATTCTTGCTTCACGGATGGCTACTCAGGATATTTCAGATCCATATTGCTCCCCGAGGATCGAGGAGAAGACGACACTCCAGCATGCCCCTTCAAGGACATATGCTTCAGAAGGATGCCTTTCGACCTACAATGTACAGCACTTTTCGGCGGCTGTATGGTAAGAAAGTATTTTCTGCGAGTTTCTAGAAAGGACTGCATGGAGGTTTTTATGGATGACTTCACGTATATGGGTCTGATTTTGATGCATGCTTGGCTAATTTGTCTAGAGTTTGCATAGATGTGCGAGTCTAATCTTGTCTTTGAATTATGAAGAGTGTCACTTTATGATTGAGTCGGATTATAGTATGTGGGACACATAGTGCTTGGAAAGGGATTGAGGTAGACCACTGCTAAGATAGATGTAATTACTGCTTTGCCTTACCCCGACACTGTGACGAGGAATTTACGCACTCTTTCTTGGCCATGCAGTTTACTATCCGGCGTTTCATTCGAGATTTGACAAGCGAGCCTTTTGCCGGAACCCTTGTCCAATCTTTTTTGCATAAGGACCCAGCGACTTTGTATTTGATGATACTTACAAGGCGGCCTTCGATCATTTGAAGCGTTGCCTGACTACAACCCTTAGTGATCCGGCCCCCGATTGGTACCTTTCCCTTGATTGAAGTATGCGATGCTTCCGGCCATGCGATTGGTGCTATCTTGGCACAACGGGTTGATAGAGCCTACCATGTGATTGCCTATGCCTCGAAGACTTTGGATTTTGCTCCAATCTAATTACACCACCGTTGAAGGGAGTTGTTGGCCATTGTATTTGCTTTTGATAAGTTTAGGTCATATCTTCTATCTAGTAGAGTCATTGTTTTCTCTGACCATCTTGAGGTTGAAGTTTCTTTTGAAAAGGCTTGGATGCTAAGCCACGACTCATCCGGTGGATGTTGCTGCTCCAAGAGTTTGATGTTGAGATTCGAGACAGAAGTGGAGCACAAAACTGGGTAGCTGACCACTTGAGTCGCATCACCCATTCTCCCTCTCACCCCTCTTACATTAGGGATGATTTCACGCATTAGCGAGCTTCTCTGTTACATAGGTAAAAGACTTCCAGTGGTATCTTTGATCTAGTTAACTATTTGGTGGCTGGTGTTTTCCTGTAAGCCTTGCCACTAGGGCCCAAAACCTAAAATTGAAAAGTGAGTCTAAATATTATGTTTGGGATGACCCTTATACGTGGAAGTTTTGTAGTGACCGAGATAGTTAGGAGATGTAATACTGACCATGAATTTCACTCCATATTGCATTTTTCTTATGCAGCATGGTGGTCACTTTGGACCCCAAGAACTGCTAGGAAAGTGTTAGATAGTGGATTATTTTGGCCCTCCCTTGTTTTGTGATTCCCGTATGTTTTGTAAGTCATGTGATAAGCGTCGAGGAAGCGAGTATTTCTCGTAGGCATGAGATGCCTAAAACCCTATATTGTTTTGTGAGATCTTTGATGTTTGGGGTATTGATTTTATGGGTCCGTTTCTTCTTCATATGGTTATACTTACATCTTTATTTGTAGTGTTGATTATGTCTCGAAATTGGTTGAGGCGAAAGCCACCAGGACTAATGATTCTTACGTGGTGGTGGACTTTGTTAGGTGCTACATTGTTTTGCGGAGTTTGGCATTCTAGAGCTATTATCGGTGACCGGTCTGTTGGGATCCAGTACACGCGGCGGAGTAAAACTTACGATCCCTTAGGCGGATCGCTCAACGGCGTTTAAATCAAGGTTTAGGGTTTCCGAATCGTACCTTTGCCAAACAATTTAAGGCGGTGGGCTACCTTCTCGATCAGCGGCCAGCCAGCTCTTTAGAATCGCCTTCCTCTACCGGTATCCACACGAACGGCCTTGAAACACGAACGGAAGCGTGCTAGCGCCTCTAAGCTTGTGCGTCTCTATATTTTCTATCTAGGGTTTCTCGCGGCTTTCTAATACGCTCGACAAAATGTCCCGTAGGTTTTTCTAAACCTAGTAGGCGTATTTTATTCAAAACCAATTTTCGAATTTGGATTAAAAAATATATTAATTAAATCTATCTGATAGATCTAATCAAATCCATTTATTTAATCCAAAATTAAAAGCCTTTAGATTTAATTTATATTTATAAATTAAATCAAGATATGATATCATTATATTTAAAATGAGATCCGATATCTCGGTTCAAATTAAATCGATATGCAATATCTTTATTCGAAAAATAAATCTGAGATACAATATCTCAATTTATTATAGTTATTTAATTTATCAAATAAATTAAATACTATATATAATAATATTATTATCAATAAATAATATCATTATTATTTTTTGAATTTAATATATATTAAATCAAGATATGATATATCATTACATTTAATTTAAAATGAGATCCGATATCTCAGTTCAAATTAAATCTGATATGCAATATCTTTATTCGAAAATTAAAATCTGAGATACAATATCTCAATTTATTATAGTTATTTAATTTATCAAATAAATTAAATACTATATATAATAATATTATTGTCAATAAATAATATCATTATTATTTTCGAATTTAATATATTTATATATGCATATATATATATATATACACACACACATACATCCTAGATTAAATAAGTATTCATTAAATCTTAAACACATTTAAGATTCAATGAATCTGGACACTCTTGCTCGTGTTGGGCCATTCTTGTGTGCGACCCTGTAGGCCCACATGAGATTGGCAGCGGGCCAATCTTGTACCCAGCCACAAGTCGCAAGCGGCCTCTAGCAAGACATTGCGACTACCCAATTCATATGGGGATCGTTGATAAGTACAATGACTTGCCCCAGGGCATAATTTCCAACGAGACTCCCTTGCACTAGGTGCAATCATTAATTACCTTAATTCTCATTGCCCTAACATGACGCTCATGTTTTACTTGTGCAAGCGGCTTAGTAAGAGGATCAACGTCATTGTTTATGCGATATAACCTATCGTACAACCATGTCACGTCCCTTTTGTCACGCGATAATTTGGTCAAGGATGAGGCATGGAAAATGTCAACTTCCTGTTCTTGACCATTACTTTCTCGATTCTTGAGTAGTCTAACAATTGAGATGGAAACTCCTTTCCATCGTAGTATGGCCATACATTTCTTAGACTCACTCATCGAGGGGCCCAGTATTATCTCTCTACAAATGTGAGGGACAAATCCCATCTTGACCACTCACATTCCTCATGAGAACCATTGATCCCGATCCTAGCCTTTATCATCACCGGTCAAAGGTGACTTTTGACTAGGTCAAAGACCAGCGACTCATCATGTAGGAATCCATGATGATCTCGAGTCAAAGGGCGTTGTGACGCGGTTATACATGAGAAAAGCTTATGACTTATTCCATGCGGCTTTCTCATAGTGGGTCGGTCCGACACCTTGTACTCTTACAAGTGCCCATGACTTTGACTCGTATCTCATACTCATTAAAGTCATCTGGTCTTATTTCATCTTCACTCCGCGTAGATGACCGAGCCGGGGACATTTAGGATAATCTATAAGATATATCCAAGGATCGATTATCATTATAAACATGCAAATGGAATGATAACTAAAGGAGAATACTTTAAATACAAACATCTAAAGTACAATGACTTTCTTTCTCTGGTACTTTGCATAAATTTTTTTTGTATCACCTCTATCATTGATTTCTCTGATAAGATGAAATCGCTTGAGTATATGGTTGGTCCTTTGATGTGACCTAGGCTCCTTGGTACGCGCAATACCGCCGCTATTGTCCAGAGCAAGTCTATTAGATTTGAGATGGTAGGAACCACCCCTAGTTCATTGATGAACTTACTAATCCAAAAGGCTTCCTTAGTGCATCCGATCTTGCTATATACTCGGCTTCATTGCGAGAATCAGCTACGGATGCTCTGCTTAGAGCTCTTCCAGCTCACCGCACCACCATTCAACGGGAATACATATCACGATTGCGATCTTGAATCATCTTGGTCGGTTTGGAAACTCGCATCGTGTAACCGATCACGCGAGCTCATCTTCCAAGCCACCATATACCAAGAATAAGTCCTTAGTCCTTCTTAAGTACTTAAGGATATTCTTGTGATCCAGTCCAGTGACCCTCGCGGGATCTTGTTGATATCTGCTGGTCATACTCAAGGCAAATGACACATCGGGTCGAGTACATAACATGGCATACATGATAGATCCAATGGCGGAGGCATATGGAATCTTACTCATGCGGTCTCTTTGATCTTGTGTACTAGGACACAGATTCTCACGAGATGGATGCCATGAGACATGGGCATATTACCCCTTTTGAATCCTGCATACTTGAATCTATGCGGTATCTTGTCTATGTATGTGCTCGACTTAGGCCTATCGGCCTCTTAGATCTATCTCTATAGATCCTAATCCCAAGGATGTAAGTGGCTTCGCCTAAATCTTTCATTGAGAAAGACTTTCCTAACCAAGACTTGACACTCGCAAGGTAGGAATGTCATTCCCAATGAGTAGGATGTCATCAACATAAAGCACTAGAAATACAGCTGTGCTCCCACTAACCTTCTTGTAAACACAAGGTTCATCTATGTTTTGAATGAATCCAAACTCTTTGACTACTTCATCAAAAGCGATGATTCCAGCTCAGAGATGCTTGCTTCAATCCATAAATGGATCTTTGAAGCTTGCAAACTTTACTAGAGTCCTCTGGACGCACAAAACCCTCGAGGTTGTGTCATGTACACATCCTCGGAGCTTTCCGTTAAGGAAGGTTGTTTTGGCGTCCATCGCCATATTTCATAGTCATAATATGATGCAATGGCAAGAAGGATTCGATTGATTTGGCCATTGCAAGCGGGGAAAAGGTTTCATCATAGTCCACACCATGAGTTTGAGTGAATCCTTTTGCAACCAGTCCCTTGAAGATATTTACTTTGCCTTCCATGTTAGTTTTCTCTTTGAAAACCCACTTGCACCAACGGTTTTTACACCTTCGGGTGGATCGACTAAGGCCCATACCTCATTGTCGTACATGGATTGCATTTCGGACTTCATGGCACTAAGCCATCTTTCGGAGTTGGGTCCCACCATGGCCTCGCGATAGGTAGTTGGCTCATTGTGCTCAATGAGCAAAACATCACGGCTTCCGATGTCAAATCCATATCTCGAGGCTGTGGCCGTGTTCTATCGGACCTTCGTGGGTCTTGTGTTACGTGAGTAGGCTCAACAACTTGTTGTGAGTCTTCTCCGGTTTTCATTCGTGGTTCTACATTGTCTGTGACTCTCGAACTTCTTCGAGGTTCACCTTACTCCCACTGGTTCTTTTAGAGATAAACTCTTTTTCCAAAAGATACCATTAGAATAACAAACACTTTGTGATCGGTGGGATTGTAGACATAGTATCCTTTAGTTTCCTTAGGATACCCACAAAAGGCATTTTGAGGATCTGGATGATAATTTATCGGAGGCTTGATGTTTGACATAAACATCACATCCTCAAATTTTAAGAAATGACAAGCTGGGTTTCTGCCCCAAAGGGAAGGTGGAAGATCTGTTTGACTCATCATAGATCGAACCATATCTAATAGAGTTCGATTCCTCTGCTCAGAAACACCATTCCATTGAGGTGTTCTGGAGGAATAAGTTGCGAGACGATCGCACAACTCCTAAGATGGTCAATGAACTCTTGGCTCAAATATTCACCCCCCGATCGGATCGAAGTGTCTTAATTGTTTTGCCAAGTTGATTTTGCACTTCATTTTGGAATATTTTGAACATTTCAAAAGATTCCGACTTATGTTTCATTAAATAGATATATCCATATCTACTAAAAATCTATAAATGTAATGAAGTACAAATGACCTCCTACGCGAGATGTATTCATTGGTCCACACACATCGGTATGTATGAGGCCCAATAAATTGGTGGCTCTCTCGCTGTGTCCAGTAAAAGGTGCCTTTGTCATCTTTCCCAATAAACAAGACTTCATGTATCAATTGATTCAAAATCAAATGAGTTAAGAAATCCATCTTTATGGAGTTCTGAAATGCGTTTCTCATTTATATGGCCTAGACGACAATGCCATAGATAGGTCGGATTCAAATCATTTGACTTGAACCTTTTAGTAGTTATGTCATAGATTCGTCCATTCAATTTTCTACTGTCCTTGAGATCCTACATTTATTCAAATGTGAGATCCACATGTAGTATCCAATACCCATGTTGAGGAAGTAGAAAAGCGAATATCTATGACATAGATACTTGAAGCGACAGCCGCTACTCCTTCTTGTTCTTCTCCAGATCTTCGAGGTAGAGTTTGCAATTTCTTTTAAAATGACCAAGTTCATTGTAAAAAGAAGCGAGACTCTATCCTTCGGAGTTTTGCCTTCTTGGCTTTCCGTTTCATATACCCCTTCCTTTACGAATGGACAAAATAGAACTAGGCCTCTCTAAGGCTCGGCTTAGCAGTTTTGAGCATCCCATGCGGTTCAGAAATTGATTCCTCCCATGTTGTAATCCATGACAAAGTTATCATAACTTCACGGGAGTGAGTTCAAGATCACATACGTGGCTAACTCCTGGGACATGGGAATCAAGCCTCTCAAGCCTTGCACATTCTTTGGAACATTTCCGTAGGATGAACAATCATCTCAGAAGCCTCCACATGTTCTAGATCTCTATTGAGGTCTAGAAGCATAGTGGCAAGCATCAGGCATCCTGCATCCACAAGTCATCTTTATGCTTCGTATAAGCATCGATCGAGCTCTTGGATCGGCGGTGAAGGCTCGTCAAGAATGGGTTGATTGATGAGATACTCTTTTCTTTCGTGTTTAGGATCAACGCTTAAGTTCCCAAACATGTCAAGAGTTTGTCTCATCGAGTTCGTCCTTCTCAAGGGTGATCGCATTGATGGTGTTGAAGTATTACTAGACTACATGATTCTACAACTAAAGGTATGCAAAGTTTAAGTAGTAACCTCCCCTTTGAATTAACAACCCTCATTATAATTAGTGGGCTAAGATCCATATTTGGCTTAAATTTAAGTCCGCTTTGACAGGACGCTTAAATTAAGTTATTTAGGTAGGCAAACCCCTTGCCAATTACATCATATGTAACTCTTAGATCTTTATGGGATTCAATCATCATATGACGTGGCATGTTTAATCCCATCTAATGCCTTGAGATCCAAAACCGTTTTGATAATCTCAATTAAGTCAGGACAATAATGAATATTGAGTATCACCATTACTCACTCTTGTCTCACCAAGATAACTCGGATGCATCCACTTTGGTGGAACATACAAATGGGCGATCTAGGTTTTGACAAGTATTCATTTATTGGTGGCATTATGACTTAAGATTTTATTTAGAGGGTATAATTAGATTAATCCTATTAATTATACTTATATGAATGCAATCACTATTGTATCTCATATAATATCTAAATTAATTATGAGTGATCTAGTCAAAACATAATTAAAACTTCTAAATTAATTATGAGTGATCTAATCAAAACATAATTAAAATTCTAAATTAATTATGAGTGATCTAATCAAAACATAATTAAAATTCTAAATTAATTATGAGTGATCTAATCAAACCATAATTAAAAATTCTAAATTAATCATGCAATCATCAAATCAAGACATAATTAAAATTGTGACACAACATGGCTCAGCCTTAACCTAAAATCCTCTCAAGCCAATGAGAGGACTTCTAAAACAAAAGAAGTACATCAAGAGTATTTAAGAAAGAGGCATGGCTCATGAGCCATATTTAAAATTTACAACAATTGTAAAACTCTAGAGCCATGTTGTTCACCATACCCAAACAACTTTTGAAAGGTAAATCACAACATATATTAAGTCATACAATTATGAAATAAAATATTATGATTAATCTTATCATGATTTAAATTTTCTAATTTATATTATATTATAAATATTATATTATAAATATAATATAATATCATGATTTAAATTCTCTAATTTAAATTAAATTATATACTATATATAATATAATATCATTATTTAATTCTCTAATTTATATTATATTATAAATACAATATAATATCATGATTTAGATTACCTAATTTATATTATATTATATACTATATATAATATAATATCATGATTTAAATTATGTAATTTACATTATATTATATACAATATATAATATAATATCATGATTTAAATTCTCGCGCTACGACAATCAGCCGGAATCCCTACGGCGGTCTCGTTAGAAATTTCAAAATAAAATATTATTTTCGAAAATAATTCCCCAAAAAACGTGATTTTTACGAAAATAGTTTCCAAAAAAAAAAAAGTTTTTTTCCCGAAAATTTCAAACCCTAACGAACTGATCGACATCAGATCTGAACGTTTCAGATCCACGCGAATCGCCTTCACGGTCGTCTGAACAATTCGAGAAGCGACGCAATATCCGACTAATTATCAGTAGAAACCCTAACGCGAGTTTTGTAATTCAACGCATACAAAGATCGGTTTAGCATATATATCATATATATATAACACGCGTAAAACCTAATTTAAACGCACGGTTGAGTTGGCTCGATGCCACTTGTTGGGATCCGTACACGCGGCGGAGTAAAACTTTTACGAATCCCTTAGGCGGATCGCTCAACGGCGTTTAAATCAAGGTTTAGGGTTTCGAATCGTACCTTTGCCAAACGCTTTGAGCGGTGGGCTACCTTCTCGATCGGCCGAAGCTCTTTAGAATCGCCTTCCTCTACCAGGTATCCACACGAACGCCCCGAAACACGAACGGGCGTGCTAGCGCCTCTAAAGCGTGCGTCTCTATATTTTCTATCTAGGGTTTCTCGCGGCTTTCTAATACGCTCGACAGAATGTCCGTAGGTTTTCTAAACCTAGTAGGCGTATTTTATTCAAAACCAATTTTGAATTTGGATTAAATATATATTAATTAAATCTATCTGATAGATCTAATCTAATCTATTTATTTAATCCAAAATTAAAAGCCTTTAGATTTAATTTATATTTATAAATTAAATCAAGATATGATATCATTATATTTAAAATGAGATCCGATATCTCGATTCAAATTAAATCGATATGCAATATCTTTATTCGAAAAATAAATCTGAGATACAATATCTCAATTTATTATAGTTATTTAATTTATCAAATAAATTAAATACTATATATAATAATATTATTATCAATAAATAATATCATTATTATTTTGAATTTAATATATATTAAATCAAGATATGATATCATTACATTTAATTTAAAATGAGATCCGATATCTCGGTTCAAATTAAATCGATATGCAATATCTTTATTCGAAAATTAAATCTGAGATACAATATCTCAATTTATTATAGTTATTTAATTTATCAAATAAATTAAATACTATATATAATAATATTATTGTCAATAAATAATATCATTATTATTTTCGAATTTAATATATTTATATATGCATATATATATATATACACACACACACATACATCCTAGATTAAATAAGTATTCATTAAATCTTAAACACATTTAAGATTCAATGAATCTGACACTCTTGCTCGTGTTGGGCCATTCTTGTGTGCGACCTGTAGCCCACATGAGATTGGCGTGGGCCAATGCATGCCTGTACCCACAAGTCGCAAGCGGCCTCTAGCAAGACATTGCGACTACCCAATTCATATGGGGATCGTTGATAAGTACAATGACTTGCCCCTAGGGCATAATTTCCAACAACCAGGGCTCCCATTTTTGTAATCGAAGCATGGGTGCCTTGTTATGCAAGTATGGAGTGCTACACAAGGTCTCCACAGCATACCACCCTCAGACCAATGGTCAAGCTGAAGTCTCAAATAGAGATTAATAAATCCTTGAGAAGAAGCGTTAACTCTACCCGGAAAGATTGGAGTAAGCGATTAGAGGATGCTTTGTGGGCATATCGCACCGCCTACAAGACTCAGGTTGGGATGTCCCCTTATCGGATTGTCTTTGGTAAGGCATGTCATCTTAGGTTGAGTTGGAGCATCAAGCCTATTGGGCCATTAAGCAGTGTAACATGGATTTGGCTCGATGCAGGATGGAGAGAAAGCTACAGTTGCAAGAATTAGGTGAGTTGAGATTGGATGCCTATGAGAGTTCACGGTTGTACAAGGAGAAGACTAAGGCATTCCATGATAAGCATATTTTGAGGAAAGAATTTTACGTGGGCCGAGAAAGTTCTTCTATTTAACTCCTTTGAAGTTTATGCGAGTAAGCTTCGATCTAGATGGGATGGCCCTTTTGAGATCACTAACATTTTTTCCATTTGGTCTTTGTTGAGCTATGTGATCCACCCACGGGGAAGAACCTTTAAGGTCAATGGGCATCGGCTCAAGCAATTTCATGAGGGATCCCAACAAAGCCTGAGGAAGCAGAGATTCTTCTCATTGATGCCACTTATCCTCCATAAACCCTTGGGGAGTATTCTTCTTTCTTCCCCCTCTTTCTCCAATATTTGTTTTCATCTTTGCACTTTGATTTAGTTAAAAAAAAGATAAAAATTGGATCATGAACTAGGACATTTTGGTTTTAATGGATCATTCTGTTTAGTCTGCAATTCTTGACTCTTCGATTACATGTCTTGGTAGTTGATTTGATGATGTTGATTGCTTGAGTTGGTATTAACCTTGTGAGGTTTTGGGCCTGCGTGAATGGAATTCATCCTTTGCCATTCGTTCTTTCATGTGCGCATCTGCTCCTGAATTGTGTTCTCTAGAACTTGCTCCTTTTCTTTTTGAAACTACATTCTTCACTTACATGCATAAGTATGATGGAAGCTTGTTTTCTTTCTTTTATTTTTCCTACTTTGGCCAAATAGCCTCTCCCTTGCATTATGATTCCGTTGCTAGCCCCTTTGTGCCTTTTTGATCCATTCTTTTCCAAGCCACATTCCAAGCCTAAGCGTAAAACCATTTTATTCCGCACATTGGAAATTTATTGAGCATTGGTTTCACATTGGTTTTGTGTTTCAGTGTGGGGGTTGCTCAGGAGTGCAACAGTTTAAGTATGGGGGGGGGAGATATTTGATTTTGTCTTTGTCATTGTGAAAAAAAAAAGAAGAAGAGAAAAAAAATGCATAGAAAGAAAGAAAGGAGACATATGAAACGAAAAAAAAAAGAAGAAAAGAAAAGAAAAGAAAAGAAAGGTTAGCCTCTTTATGAGAAAGAAGTTTCCATTCAAGAATAATTGTATTAATTAGTGCTCTTTTCAATTTCTTTGGTGCTTAGCCTCTCATTCCATACTATTACCTACCTTCACCCTAGCCCCATTACAACCTTTAATGACAAGCTCTCTTGATTTGTGCATGCATGTGTTATGAGTGGTGGAGACGTAGAAATTGAGCAAGCTTATGGTAGAACAATTTTCTTGAGTAGAATTTGAGCGATACACTAATTTACCCTATACACTTGAGAGAATAATTGAGAGCATCCTTTGAGAGACCATCTTTTGTGGTTAGCATCATTGATTGAGATTGCCATGATTTGTAATTTGAGATGAAGGGATTTTGGTCTTGAATGATTGGTCTTTTGAAGCTTTGTGTCCCTTGTTTGGTTTTTGCATTGTTAGCAATTGTTAGAAAAAAAAGTGTTTCCTTTTAGTCTTTTTCTTTGAATTTTGCTCAGGAGTGCAAAAAGATAAGTGTGGGGGAATTTGATAATTGAATATTTAATACACTTCTTTTTATCTCTTGATTAATAATTTAGGACTCTTTAGTTAATAAATAATGGCTTTTATACTTATTTGGGCTTTGGGCCTTTGATTAGCTTTTAGCCATTTTTAATAATAAAATTTCAGTTTTGCATTGCTTCACTATTTTTACCATAACTCTTGAACCAGACATCGGATTTGCCTCATTTTTGTCTCATATTTCAGATGATTCAGAGAGCTACAATTGTTATGAAGACATGAAGAGCAAATTCGAACAAGAGAGCGGTCAATTTTGGAGCCGAAATCTGGATTTTATTTGGGCACGAATTTTGTAATTAAAGCCCACTTTTATTTTAATTTCATTTTGGGCTGAACCATTAGACCTAATTCATTTTTAGGTTATCTTTAAGTGTGGCAGTCGCCACACAAACATTCATTCATTCACGTTTTTACACTGTTTTGGATTAAAGACAGAAGTTTTATTTTCTCTCAAATGTTCTTCGCGTTCTTCGTCTTTTCTTCATTTTTTCCAGCCATGCTCGGCTAAACTTCTGTGATTAACCCAACGTTGAGGATTCCATGATTCGTCCAGAGAGCCTATGCTTAATCGATAACATTACTCGTTTCAGTTTTCATCTTATCGGATCCGATTTCTGAAAATAGTTCGAATATTAGATTTAATATTCGGTTTGTCCCAAGGACTGAGTTCAAACTAGGTTAAAGTGTTGCTTTGTGCGATCGTGCGGTGAGGCGCCGCTGTTTGGAAAAATGCTAGCGATCGTCTAGTCGAGGAATTTACGGACGGATGCGGAGATCTCGGTTCGTCCAGAACCAAGCGCGATTCGTTCATATTTCGCTCAAGGATGGAAGTTTACGGAATCTAAGCGTTGGGTTGGTCGTTCTTAATCTGTTTTAGTTTATTTGATTCACATTTACATTTTGCGTTCAATTTCGTTTTAATCTGTTAAACCAAATCCCCCATTTTACTATTATGTTTCACTATTGTTGTTAATTAAGCCCGCTGCAAGTTCGTTGGGGAAACGACCTAGGTTCCTTATTTCTACAAATCATTTTCGAACTTGGTTATTTTGGGAGACACGGAAAATCTCTTTCCACACACCAAACCATTTAACTAACAGGATTAGATGAACACAATAACATTCACATATCCACACAGGTTAATAAGCAAACAAAAGGGCAAACAAAACTAAATATAAAGTCACGAGCTTCGAGTGGTCCATTGGTGAACAAATTGTTGCCAAGTTTGTTCATCAATAAATTTGTACTTGTCCCAGGGTTTATGGTCAGGAAGAACGTCGGCAAAAATATAGGTGTTAGCTAGAAAGGTCTTAAACTTCCTCCACCGATCAGCACAATAAGACAATGTTGAGTCTTTCAACTTCTCAGAGTCAGGGACGGTGTATGTAAGCCGGATAGTGTCCCAAATAGGATCCTTTTTGTGCGAAGGTCACATTTTTCTACTTAAGTTTGTCAAGATGCTAACCTTCTTTGCGTACTAGGCAATGAAACAAAACTAGTATATGTGCTTTTATTAGGGCCAGAGCAGTTGCAAATTTTCATCAAACTGAATCTCGAGCTTCGTCCCAGAATTCTGACTAAGGGATACATCCATCATTCGTGTGCTGCTTCTACCACGGCGTGCACGGCGTTGAGGAGGTTCATTGTGAGATGAAGAGGGTTCGTTCTGACCCACATCAGTCAAACCAGTACCTGGCGTTCCAGGAACACGACTGGAATCGTTTTCATCGTTCATTTTCAAGACAGTAAGAGAGGAATGCACGAGCAAATGAGGAGTAACGAGAGGCTAATGGTACGTGGGCGAGGAAGAGAGTAATGCAACGTGAAGGGTTTCGCAATGTGAACAGGGTTCTTCGGTGAGAGTGACAAAATCTTCCGCGTGAAGAAACATATATTTGGCGCCTCATTTTAAGGCCAGGACAAATTAGTATACGGTCTTAAAAGTTAACCTTTAAGAATAGGTCTTTCTATAACTTCGGTCTTAAAATTATTTAAGTTTTTATTTAAACTTTAGTACCGGCCTGATTTTATGTCTGGTCTTAAAAGTCTAACTTTTAATATCGGTCTTTCTTTAACTCCGGTCTTAAAATTAATTAATTTTTTATTTAAACTAGTACCGGCCGTATTTTATGTCCGGTCTTAAAGTATAACTTTTAAGACCAGCTATTATATATGTCCGGTCTTAAAACTTTAATACCTTTTTGTTTAAATTTTTCCGTATTATTTTGGAGTGTAGAAAATATAAGTCTTGTATGAGATTTCTCCATAAAGTAATTGATATTTCAAATTTTTTAATAACATTTTTAAGACCGGTTGTTTTTTTAACAGGTCTGGATAAGACCTATGAAAAAATGATCCGGTATAAGAAGTTCTTTATATTTACAAAACTGCCACCGGTCATACCTTTAAGACCGGCCGTCGATAATTCGGTCTAAATGAGGCGGTCTTAAAAGCCTTTTTGGATAAGAAGTTCTTTATATTTACAAAGCTGCCACCGGTCATACCTTTAAGACTGGGGCGTCGATGATCCGGTCTAAATGAGGCGGTCTTAAAGTAATTTTTTGCACTAGTGAAAGAAGGGAACAAGCACAGGAGATAGGGAGAAAGAATGATTGCCCGCATAGAGCTTCTCGCGGCGGATATGGAAAGGCCAAAAAAGAATTGATGGCAGCCAAGCGGAGGAGACTGGAAGATGAAGCTGAATCCAATCCTTCTGCGATAGTTGATCAGCCATCTCCAATACGTCGCAAGGAGTTGTGGTTGTATATTCTGTTAGTTCTCGGTGTTTTGATGATTACAATTTATGAGTTATCAAATTGAGTGAAAAACATGTAGATCAGAGTTTGCTCGAGTAGCAAACATATCATGCCCGAGCATCATCGGGATTCAAACCTCCAAAATCAACTTGAGAGAATCTTGCTCGAGCAGCGGTTTGGGTTTTCCCGAGAAACGACGTGTGAAAGAACTGAATTGAGCATTTATGCTCGAGCAAGAGGAATTCCTTGCTCGAGCAGCATAGAGGCAGAAGCGAAATTTTCCATGTCAAATAGGCCTGCTCGAGCACCATGCTCGAGCAGAAGGAATGAGCTTGCCTGAGCAGCCCTCCAAATTCGCCTCTGGATGGTGTCTTCCCGAGCATGAATTTTTTCATGCTCGAGCACCATGCCCGAGTAGAGATAAACTCTTGCTCGAGCAGCACTACTCAAGTCCTCTTGTTTCTTCACTATATGTCGTTTTCCCGAGCAAGTCTTTGTCCCTGCTCGAGCACCATGCTCGAGCAAGAGATATAGTCTGCTCGAGCAGCATCGGTGAGACACTACATTTCGCCTCTGCCTGAGGCTTGCTCGAGCATGACATAATAGCGTGCCCGAGTGGCAGCGAGAAACTCTAGTTCTTTTTAAAGGCTTGCTCGAGCATGACATACCTGCTTGCCCGAGCATCAGCGAGAAAATCTATTTCTTTCGAAAGCTTGCCCGAGCAACGAAAACCTCTTGCTCGAGCATAGGAACAGAGCAACGATTTGCTAACTTATTACATCTGATAATTAATGGACCACCTTACCTTCTATTACTGATCAAATTCAAACTTATCTAATTCCTACTTTAAAGCATTCTGTTTAAATGTGTTTAAGGTGTCAATCCTTGATTGACGGAAGAGAAGAACAGATCATTACTTCACGCGTCAACGAACTGATCAGTGGTGAAGAGAATGAGGTCCTTCGATTTGGAAGTATTTGACATAGCCTTTACTCATAGTGATTCCTTGCACAAAATAAGGGAAGACACTAAATGATGCAATGGTCATAAACCTTCAATGTAGAGCAAACTTTGGAAATCCAAGAGACAGTATGACTCAACGGCTATCTTCGCAAATCACTTATCGACATGAATCATAAACATTATAAAAGCCCATCTGATTCAATTGAAGAAGTAACTCAAGAGAATACGATATATACATCTTTCTTATTACTGTGATTATCTTGAGTATCCCGGATACCTATAGTACTTCAGTGTTCATATTTTATTCACTCGTGAGGAGCTGTCAAAATACTTTCATTATTTCAGTTGTTTAAACTTAAGGTTGTGGAACCTTAAGCAAGGGTGTACAATTGCAACTTGTAAGGGGGAGTAAGTCCGAGTGTGAAAGGATCATCCTAAGTTACAGAGTAGGTAATTGTACGTGTGTTTAAAGAGTTAGTGGAAATCTCAAGGTGTACTTGAGGATTTGGACATAGGTCAAAGTTTTAGACCGAGAACCAGTATAAATCTCTTTGTGTTCATTTCTCTTCCCTTACTCTAGTAATTTATTTTCCAAGTGTATTCCAGAAAAGTTTGATAAGATCACCTATTCACCCCCTCTTCATTGACTGCAATGTTTCAATCCGAGATGAGCAAGATGAAGGAGGAGATAGATAAAATGATGCTGCTTTTGCACTCTTGTCCAGAGACCAGTGTTCCTTTCATACATTCACCTGCACCTATGCAGTAAACCACTAGAGGGAGCTGCATTGTTGGACAGTCAGAGCAACCTTGTGACCTGCATGTGAAGGATCATGATAGTCATAGATGATTAGTTTCAAAAAGGACTGTCCACAACTTGGGACCAGCTGTACACCACCAACAAATGGCTGATGATGAAGTCAGAGTGTCAGTTGAAAAGGTGATCATTGATGCTGTAACACCCATCCTTTTGACGCCCATATTTATCAGAGTCATAGCGCACAGGCATCGAAGTAATTTGGACGACTTAATTACGGAATAAAAGTTTCACAAAATAAATTAGTTTGAAAAACTGAGGATAAATTTTTCGCGATTCGAATCTATCCCTTAGTGGGTTCTTAATACAGTAATCCAAAATAGACAGATGATAATTGTTAAAGTACAGTCTAACTACTCATATTTTTCCAACAAATTTCATCTGTTGTAACTCTTACAGCTGCATTTTGCCTTTTGATCCCGAACCACTACCTGTCTCTTTCATGCGGTCTGGAGTTCAAATGAATGAACCCTAGGGGTAACAGTTAATCTCATGAACAGATATGTAGCATAAATGATAATATAGCACATGTTAAACATAGAAGCATTTACAGGTAAACAAGTCACAACGTAACCGTAGTTAACGGCCAAGGACCGCAGCCCTTATTAGGACATATAGCCCTACGAGACACGCAGCCTCAATCCATAGCTAGGACAAACATATCATGTAAATCATCTATCAAACATGATCAGCAAGTACATGAACACATACATACATGCTAACAAGATTACAGTTACCCACCTCAAACTTGAATCCTTAAATTTTTGTCCTGTAGGTGTTGGGATCGGTCGAGGCGTCTATGAAGTCATATTTTGAAAGAGATTTGCCGTGATCTCCCAAAATAACCAGGATCAATATAATTATGCAGTATAATGGAAACCTGGATCGTTTTCCCAACGAATTCGCAGTGGGTTTAAATCAAGAATGACAAAACGAAGCGATAAAAATGGGGGTTTTGGTTCAAACAGATTAAAAACGAAATAATAGAAATGAAACAGATAAAATGAAGGTTAAACAGATAAACAGAAGATCAACCCAGGATTTCGAATTCCACCACTTTCCTTCCTCGGACGAAAAAAGATTTTGAAACGAACTCGCGATTGATTCTAGACGAACCGAAATCTCTGCGTTTGTCCAGAAAATCCCTCAACTAGACGATCACCTCCGAACAGTGGCGTGTCACTGTGCGATCGCACAATAAGCACTTAAACCTAGTTCGAACTGAATCCTTGGGATTTCTCAATCTGGGCGTTAAATCTAACACCCAATTCGAAAGTAAATCGAATCCAAAATTACAAAAAAGAAATGAGTTTGTTACCGTTCATGTCATGTCCTGAAAACCAGCGAAGTGACTGGCATGGAATGTGAGGGAAACTCACATTCCTTAAGTCTTAAGACTTAAACAAACTATCATAGCTCTAATTTATATCTACATATTCTACAATGATTTGAACTGTCAAAATGACATTTGGTGCTCTGCTCCACCATTATATATGCATATACATATGTTCTGAACAAAACAAAGACAAAGATCCTGCCTATAGACTACGTGGAGCATATAGCTTCTAATAGTAATACAAAAGTTTAAATTTATAATTACATCAAATAGAAGCACTACAAAAGGAGCCAACAAACTTTAAATTATTAAGAAGGCTCTTCACTGCTCAGCCGCAGGTACAACGTCAGTAATACTATATGAACCTAACAAATTTTCCAGTGAATAGCGTCCCATTTATAGAATTTAATAAAATACAGAAGAAAATAATTTAAACATTTTTATCCTTCAATAATAACAATACGACAATAAATTACAATTTCTGCATCATATGATCATAATTAAAAACAGAAATATAAGTAGGATCATGAATCAAATAATTCGAAATACGTAATAAATCGTTTTGTTAAACAAAATCAGTTTAAAACAGTAGATTGCAAAGCTCGTATAAACGTAGGGCTTCTACAGAACGGATGACAAGCGTGGACACACAGTCCACGAGGGTAACTAATCAAGCGTAGCTCAAAGCCACGAAAACAAGCGTTGACACACAGTCCACGAGGGTAAGTAACCAAACAAGTGCAGCACGAGGCCACGATCAAGCACAGGTACAAGACCCACGAATATCAAGCGTGAGAACAAATCCCACAAATATCAAGCGAGCTCGAGGTTAACCATGGTGCACTAAGGACTAACAGTACTACTGTTAGTAACCATCATTCTGTATTCGGTCCTCTCAAAACAATTTCAAGCATGCATGGAGTCAATTCACCAATAGCAAACAAATAGATTTTCCTTTAATGATAAGAACTCGAAAAGAATCTTTCGTAACAGAAGATCCCAGCATGAGAGTTTACAAAAGTCTCTAAACATTTCTTTTCAATTCTATCAATCAAAAGTCTTTCCATATAATAGTAACTTGCACAAGGGCATTTTAAATAGAAGACCATCTCAATATAAAAATTTACAGAAATATCTCATAACTTTTCTTATCAATTCTTTGCATAAAAATTCATAAACGATAAAATGTTATGAACCATTAACCTTAAATACGCAATTGATATGATATCAACAAAACTATCTTGAAGAAACTAGTACTTAAGAAAGCTGATAATTCAATAAAATTATAGTAAGTAAAATATCATTTATAAAAATGATAAAGGGACGCTATTCACGCACCTGTAAGGTTTATGCCAAGCCTCTTTCTCCAACTAGTCGATTTCCAAATTATTCACTCCTCCTCCTAACACCCAAATAAATCCATCACTTATAGCTTTGCATAAAATTTTCTATTTCCACATTCAATTCAAATTCTTCATATCCACCCCATCATAGCTTATACAACAACTAACATACATTCCAATCTACAATAGATAACAAAGTTCCCTAAATTACATTCCCTAACATTTAACTTGTGACTACCAAACATTATAATATTCCTTATCTCATTCTAGAATTTCAGTTTTGAAAACAATGCTTAAACCTTCACTTTCATTCAATAACTTGGGAGCAATATTCTACATAATACATATAGGAATAGCACATGAGCCCCTACCTAATGAGCTTATAAACATCTACGTAGTTTTTCCCATTTAAATATCTGAGCATTTCTCTCTATATAATCTATATTTCATAGCTAAGAATAATCAAATTTAAGCTTTAAAGTGTTGTTCAAATCCACATAACTCTTCACGCATACCAACATATATTTATATTCCAAATACATTGACAATTCAGTCCCTTCCCACTGCACATGACATCCAGCCCCAATTCTCTTACATTATAGCAATATTTCAACTTTATTTAAACACCAAAACTTGATAGAGCCGAAATCTAGCACCAATTAGAATTTCCAATCTGTCCACATACCCAAACAAAAAGGAAAAAGGAAGTACTCTGCCACAAAGAAAAAAAACGCAGCATTCTAAAAATAGAAGAAAAAAGGAGTCACTTTGAATATACCTCAAAAGCACATATCAGACAAAGATTTTGAAGGTTTCCACACCTCCAGTCCCGAAAACACATTACCAAACAAAAGAAGGAGAATGTGTTGCAGAATTTCGGACACACAGTCAGCAAGAAGGAAGAACAACGTCTGCAATTTGGTGCACAGAACGGAGATGCCGACGGTCAAACTAGAGGATGGCTGCAAACAGACGACGGTGGCAGCTCGTGGACGGAATGGACGAAGGAACAGAGATGGATAAAGGAGGCTAGGGTTTCATGAAGCCTCTGCTCTCCCTTTGTTTCACGATGCAATTGGGTTAATGAGAAAAATATTTGATGTTCTATTGTTCTTCTTTTTTTTTTTTTTTTAAACATACAAGGGTATCTTAGTAATTTTCGCTGAGGCTAACCCAAAAATAAAAATCACACCTTGTCTTAATAAGGATTGAACCCAGAAAGGGGCCTTTGACCATCCTCAATAACATTAAGCTACATGTTTTACCTTGACACCCATCTACACCAAATAGTAAATATAATTAGCTTATAATAATATAATAAAATATAATTATTTTATTAATTTTTTTTTCTGAGCCGCTACAGTTCAAGAACGAGTCCTACGGATAGTGGAATCCTCAATCCGTGGGCTAATCACCGAAGCTTAGCCTATCATAGCTATGCAGAACGTAAATCAAACAGAAATGAAAAAGTTCATCATGAACACGAAGAACAAATGAAGAACAGTTGAGAGAATTTCAAAACTTCTATTTCAATCCGAAAATAATAAAAACATGAATGACATAAGTGTTTGTGGCTGCTGCCTAACTTAACCTAAAATGGAAAAACGAAATGGGGCTCCAACCCACAATTCAAGCCCAAACAGAAATAACATAAAAATGGGCTTTAATTACAAGATTCGAGCCCAAATAAAAATCAAGAAATATACATCTGACTTTGGCTCCAAAATATAAAACAATGTAAAACAAAGGCTAATCATCTAAAATATAAAACAAGAATGAGGCAAATCCGATGTCTGGTTCAAGAGTTATGGTAAAAATAGTGAAGCAATGTAAAACTGAAAATTTATCATTAAATATGGCTAAAAGCTAATCAAAGGCCCAAAGCCCAAATAAGTATAAAAGCCATTATTTCTTAACTAAAGAGTCCTAAATAATTAATCAAGAGATAAAAAGAAGTGTATGAAATATTCAATTATCAAATTCCCCCACACTTATCTTTTTGCACTCCTGAGCAAAATTCAAAGAAAAAGACTAAAAGGAAAAGCTCTTCTTTTCTAACAATTGCTAACAATGAAAAAATTTGACTAATGGACACAAAGCTTCAAAATATCAATCAATCAAGACCAAAATCCTTTCATCTCAAATTACAATTCATAGTAATCTCAATCAATGATGCTAATCACAAAAGATGGTCTCTCAAAGGATGCCCTCAATCAATCAATCTCTCAAGTGTTTAGGGTAAATAAGTGTATCGCTCAAATTCTACTCAAGAAAATTGTTCTACCATAAGCTTGCTCAATTTCTACGTCTCCACTACTCATAACACATGCATTCACAAATCAAGAGAGCTTATTATTAAAGGTTGTAATGGGGTTAAGGTGAAGGTAGATAATAGTATGGAATGCAAGGCTAAACACCAAAGAAATTAAAAAGAGCACTGATTAATACAATCATTCTCTCTATGTATGAATTTTTTTTCTTATATATCTCCTTTTTTTCTATGTATTTCCTTTGCTTTTTCTTTCTTTCTTTTTTGTTTTCTTTTTTTTTTTCTATCTTTATAATCACAATGACAAAATAAAATATCTCCCCCCACACTTAACCGTTGCACTCCTAAGCAACCCCCACACTTAAAACAAAACCTAGGTGAAACCAATGCTCAACAAATCTCCAAGGTGCGGAATAAAATGATTTTACGCTTAGGCTTATAATGTGGTTTAGAAAAGAATGAGTCAAAAAGGCACAAAGGGGCTAACAAAGGAAAAAAAATGCAAGGGGAAGCTATTTGGCCAAAGTGGGGAAATTAAAAGAAATAAAAAAAGCTTCCATCATATTCATGCACATAAGTGAAAAATGAAGTTTCAAAAAGAAAAGGAGCAAGTTCTAGAGAACACAAATCATGAGCAAATGCACACATGAAAGAAAGAATGGTAAAAGATGAATTTCATTCATGCATGCCCAAAACTTCACAAGGTCAATACCAACTTAAGCAATCAACATCACTAAATCAACCACTAAGACATGTAATCGAAGAGTCAAGAATTGTAGACCCAACAGAATGATCCATTAAAACCAAAATATCTGGGTTTATGGAGGATAGGTGGCATCAATGAGGAGAATCTCTTCTTCCTCATGCTGCTGCTGGGATCCCTCATGAAATTGCTTGAGGCGATGCCCATTTACCTTAAAAGTTCGTCCTATGGGTGGATCACATAGCTTAACATCACCAAATGGAAATATGTTAGTGATCACAAAAGGTCCATCCCATTTAGATCGAATCTACCAGGCATAGACTTCAGATGGGAGTTAAATAGAAGAACTTTCTGGCCCACAGAAAATTATTTCCTCAGAATATGCTTATCATGGAATGCCTTAGTCTTTTCCTTGTACAACCATGAACTCTCATAGGCATCCAATCTAAGCTCATCTAACTCTTGCAACTGCAGCTTTCGTTCCATCCCAGACTTAGCTAAATCCATGTTACATTGCTTAATGGCCCAATAGGCTTGATGCTCCAACTCAACCGGAAGAAGACATGCGTTACCAAAGACAATCTGATAGGGGGACATCCCAATCGGAGTCTTGTAGGCGGTGCGATATGCCCACAAAGCATCATCTAGTCGCTTACTCCAATCTTTCTGGGTAGAGTTAACAGTCTTCTGAAGGATTTGATTATTCTCTCTATTTGAGACTTCAGCCTGACCGTTGGTTTGAGGATGCTATGCTGTGGAAACCTTGTGTAGCACTCCATACTTGCGTAACAAGGCACCCATGCTTCGATTGCAAAAATGGGAACCCTGGTCACTGATAATAGCTCTAGGAATGTCAAACCTGCAGAAAATGTTAGACCTAACAAAGTCCACCACCCCAGAAGAATCATTAGTCCGGGTGGCTTTCTCCTCAACCCATTTCGAAACATAATCAACAGCCAGTAATATGTAAGTATAACCATATGAAGCAGGAAATGGACCCATAAAATCAATACCCCAAACATCAAAGATCTCACAAAAAGATTTAGGATTTTAGGGCATCTCATGCCTATGGGAAATACTCCCTGCCCTCTGACAGTTATCACATGACTTGCAAAACAAATGGACATCATGAAACAGGGAAGGCCAAAATAAACCACATTCTAACACTTTCCTAGCAGTTCTTTGGGGTCCAAAGTGACCACCACAAGCAGAAGCATGAGAAAAATGCAATATGGAGTGAAATTCATGGTCAGGCACACATCTCCTAACTACCTGGTCACTACAAAACTTCCACAGATAAGGGTCATCCCAAACATAATATTTAGACTCACTTTTCAATTTTATGGTTTGGGCCCTAGTGGAGTCTACAGGAAAAACACCAGCTACCAAGTAGTTAACTAGATCAGCATACCATGGGATCTTACCTTGCAATTGTAGAAGCTGCTCATCAGGGAAATCATCCCGAATAGAAGAGGGGTGAGAGGGTGAATGGATAATGCGACTCAAATGGTCAGCTACCCAGTTTTGTGCTCCACTTCTGTCTCGAATCTCTACATCAAATTCTTGGAGCAATAACATCCACCGAATGAGTCGTGGCTTGGCATCTGCCTTTTTCAACAGGAACTTTAAAGCAGCATGGTCAGAGAAAACAATTACTCTACTAGCTAGCAGATATGACCTAAACTTATGAAAAGCAAATACAATAGCCAACGACTCATTTTCAGTGGTAGTGTAATTAGGCGAGAGAATCCAAAGTCCTGGAAGCATATGCAATGACATGGGAAGCTGTATCAACCCGTTGTGCCAAGATAGCACCAACCCCATAGTTGGAAGCATCGCACATCAACTCAAAAGGGAGGTACCAATCAGGGGGTTGGATCACAGGGGCTGTGGTCAGGCAACGCTTCAAGTGATTGAAGGCCGCCTTTCATTCCTCATCAAATACAAAGTCAGTGTCCTTATGCAGAAGGTTGGACAAGGGTCGAACAGTCTTGCTGAAATCTTGAATGAAACGTAGATAGAAACCTACATGACCAAGAAAAGAGTGAACTTCTCGCACAGAAGCGGGGTAAGGCAAAGCAGTAATTACATCTATCTTAGCAGGATCTACCTTAATCCCTTTCTTAGACACTATGTGTCCCAAGACTATACCTGACTCAACCATAAAGTGACACTTTTCATAATTCAGCACAAGATTAGATTCAATGCACCTATGGAAGACTATAGACAAATTAGCTAAGCATGCATCAAAATCAGACCCATATACATTGAAATCATCCATAAAAACCTCCATGCAGTCCTCTAGAAACTTAGAGAAAATACTTACCACACAACGCTGAAAGGTGCCAGGTGCATTGCAGAGGCCAAAAGGCATCCTCCGGTAAGCATATGTCCCAAAGGGGCATGTGAAGGTCATCTTCTCTTGATCCTCAGGAGCAATATGGATCTGGAAGTATCCAGAGTAGCCATCCAGGAAGCAGTAATATGACTTACCAGCCAATCGCTCTAACATCTGATCAATGAAAGGTAAAGGGTAATGATCCTTGCGAGTGGCTTGGTTGAGTCTCCTATAATCGATGCAAACTCTTCAACTATTCTGAACTCGAGTAGGAATGAGCTCATTCTTCTGATTGGCAACCATAATAACTTCGGACTTCTTGGGAACCACCTGGACCGGGCTAACCCATTGGCTATCAGAAATGGGATAGATGATACCAGCTTGTAAAAGCTTAGTGACCTCCTTCTTCACCACATCCAGGATAAGAGGGTTAAGGCGTCTCTGGGGTTGCCTCACCGGCTTAGATTCCTCTTCCAAAAGAATCTGATGCATGCACATAGAAGGGCTGATGGCAACTATGTCAGCTAATGTCCACTCAATGGCTTTCTTGTTCGCCCTCAATAAGCTTAGCAGCTTCTCTTCTTGATCAGGCAAAAGATTATTTGCCACAATGACTAGCAACTGCTCATTCAACTCCAAAAATGCATACTTCAGGTGATCTAGAAGGGATTTCAACTCTAGTGTGGGCGGTTGCTCAGTGGAGGGAAAAATCTTGGGTGGTTGTTGCAACAACTTTGATGCCATCACACTAGAAATGCCTGAAACCACATTCAAAGAAGCAGAAGAAGAACTGTGGCTATACAGCTCAATGTTAACATCAGAATTTAGCTTATCAAAATCAGAAGCAAGCTCATCAAAATCAGAATCAGGATGGACATCAGGATCAGGATGAAGCTCAAATTCAGAATCAACATCAGAATCCACAAGTAATGTAGAATCACTAAGCAAGTCAGAATCACCAAATAATGCAGCATTAACCAAGTTAGTGCAAACAAAGCACCATTCATTATCAGCACATGCACAAATGGGAGAATCACTCACAGATGCAAAATCAGGATAATCAGCATACCAATCAACAAGAACACAATCCACATCGTCATCAATCACATCAATGTAGAAAACATAATGCTCTTCCCTAGGATGTTTCATGGCATCAAAAATATTGAAATTCACATATATATCACCAAACTCCATGGAAAGAGTACCATAATGCACATCTATCTTGGTCCTAGCTGTTTTCATGAAAGGCCTCCCTAGGATGATTGGTGACCTACTACTAGGAGACTCATCCTCCATATCTAAAATGTAAAAATCCGAAGGAAATATCAGGTCATTAACTTTGACTAATACATCTTCAACTAAACCAGAAGGATGAACACTACTCCTATTAGCTAATTGAACAACAACACCAGTAGGACGCAAAGGACCAAGACCAAGAGATTTATAAACAGATGCAGGCATGACATTAATAGAAGCACCTAAATCTAGCATGCAATCATCAAATCTATAATTACCAATAAGGCAAGGGATAGAAAACGTCCACGGATCTTTGCATTTACGAGGCATGGTAGAATTTGGATGAGTGCTGATACATTCGGTTCAAACTCACTCATTCATTCCCTTGATCGCCTCTTGTTGGTACACAACTCCTTCAGAAACTTGGCATACTTTGGAATTTGTTTGACTGCATTTAAGAGAGTGATGTTGATCTCTACCCTTCTGAATGTCTCTAGTATATCCTTCTCTTGTGCTTTTGCTGCCAACCTCTTGGATTGAACTGCTCTCTGAGGGAAAGGAAGAGGAATGGAATGTCTTCCTTTTCTCCTTGCTACATTGCCTTTTTATTTTTAGAGTGAATCTTCACAGTTTCTGACTCTCTTTATGATGTGGAAGTCACATCTGTAGCTGGATTAGGTTCCTCCAATTGTTTGCCAGACCATAGTGAGATAGCACTCACATTCCCTTTAGTATTGGGAATGGTTTGTGAAGGAAGAGTGTTGGATCCCTGAGGTTGTAGCTGGTTTAGTGATGTGGTCAATTGGCCAATCTGAGTTTGCAAACTCTGAATGGAAGTTTCAGTTTGCTGTTGGAACTGCATAGTGTTTGTGGCAAACAGCTTCATCATATCCTCCAATGAGGAACCACTACTACTAACCTATTGTTGTGCCACCTGTGGAGGTGCACATATGGCTGATCGAGGAGGTGGTGCTAACAAAGGAGGTGTAGATTGTTGCTGGAAAGTCTGTGGTCTATACTGTCTCTGCTGGTAATTCCCAGTGCGTTGATCTTGGTTACTCGGTTTTGATTTTGGTTCAGCGAAAGTTGGGGTGATTTCTCCAACCGGGATTGTAAGTATTGGAAAAGGCATTATTCTGCTGGTATTGTGGCTTTCCTCGAAAAACACCCACTGCAGCTACTGACTGGTCTTGGTAAGAGGATCATGCAAGGTAGGGCAAGAGTCAGTAGAATGATAAGGGTCAGAACAAAACCCACAGGTGTACCCAATCTGAGGAAGGGAAGACTGTACTGTCTCGTATCCTTGCCAAGCGCCTCACAAGGGAAGTCGGATCATCAAGTCTAGTCTCTAATCTCGAGAATCGTCTTGGATTGGAGGTGCTTGAATATGGTAAATAGGAGTACTATTGGCCACAGGTGCCAAGCTGCGAGAGTTATATACCATAATGGATATCAAGTCTCGAGCATCTTCGGGTGTCTTGTTACTCATAGCCCCACCGATAGAAGCATCTACCAACCCTTTGTCTCTAGGTAGCAAACCATCATAGAAATAGGTAATCAAGAGTTGCTCGGTGATCGGTGGTGTGGACGGCTTGCACATAACCTTTTGAACCTCTCCCAATACTCATGCATAGTCTCCCATTGGCACTTTAACGTTGCCAATTTCCTTCTTGATCGCAGTTGCTCTTGAGGAAGGGAAATATTTCTCCAGAAATAACCTCTAAATATCAGTCCAGCTCCTAATAGATGAGGGCTGAAGGTACAACAACCAATCCTTGGCTCCACCGTCCAATGAGAAAGGAAAAGCTCTCCGCTTGATATGATCTTCATCAATGGCTTGTGCTGCACACTACATGGAATTCCTTCAAATGCTTAATAGGGCATTCACCTGCAAGACTACTGTAACACCCGCCTGGAATATTCCTTTCTTAATGCGTACACGGAAGCGTTCTTCTAAAATTACGATATTACTACTCATGAATACAGTACCATTCTCTTATCAACTATATGAAAATACTATTCACGTACATCTTTACAAAGAAATTCTACTCTTCTGCTTCTTCTTCGTTCTCCATTCTTCTTTCATGAGCTGCAACTTAGCTAATTCAAACATATCCTGGGATTCATTTGAATCCCAGTAGTAACGTTAATCAACACTCACATAAGATGCATACACAGTACATGCAAGACAACCATCATTTATACATACAATTCATTCAACACATTCAACATTCATTTCATTCATACATTCTATATATATATACAATGGTAAATACGTGCATATAAAGGCACACAAAGTATGTGAGGGAAGCGTTACTATCTTGTGGTCTTTCCAATTCTTGTTCTGATTCTCAATCCTTGATCGTCCCGGATAAATACTGAATCCTATTTTACATATTCATGGACGTCAAGTTATTACTATTCAAATACTCTATTTTCTCATTTTCGGATTAATTCTGAAAACTGACAGAAATTCCCATTTATCTTTGAAACTTCATAATTAATTGTACAAAATTCCAAATGATGCGCTTCCAAAAATCACTTGTTCCTTATTAAGTCTATGTTCAAGGAAAAATACCTTCCACTGTCAAATAGACACATACTATTCCCAGAATTTCCGTTCATACTGACTATTCCAGAAAAACGTTCTAAATTCAATATTTACTTCAAAAATCCATAATTCAGAATATACAAATCCAATTGAGCTATATGACCTATTAAAATAAAGCTTGATAAGTCTACTTTAATTCTGGAAAGTTTCATAATTTTATCATACTTCAATAATTCCCAGTTTTCGAAAATGTAACCACTGTTCAGAAAACATTTCAGAAAACGTTCCAGGTTTCATTCTTAACTTCAAAAATATATAATTCAAGTTCTATAATTCGGATTAATACGTTCTAATACTCATTTTAAAGCTTGGGAAATCTACTTTATTCTTACCAAATTTCGTAGCCAGAAGGTACCGTTTGCTTGGTCATAACCACGTATAAACCTGACTGACTTCACAGGAAATACAGCACTGTTCATGAGGACAGCTACTTCAACTTCAGCGTGCAGCTTCTTTCCTCAATAATTCTTGCTTCTTTCTGCACTCTTACGGACTGACACACTGACAGCCTTTCCTTTCTAAATTCTCATTCGTACTCTCTCTCTATTCCATCTCTTTCTTTCTTTCTTTCTGCCACTATTTTCTGGCTCATGTTCTCTCTCTCATGTAGATGAGAATATGATTAAATAGAAGGCAAATGGATCTGTTCGGATACAATGAGGGAGTACATGGCTTAATTTGCTGGAAGTGGGGCATAATCATTATTATGCTGAAGATAAGAAGAGATAGTGGAGTGGGAGAATAATTCCATTTATTGCTCCCTTGGTGCTATCGCCTTTTGCTAATTAAATGGAGAGTGGGGTTATGAATCAATAATTCTGCCCGATGCTTTTCTACTGGACAAAACGACATGAGTGGAAATGGGTTTTATCCAATTATGTGTGCACTATCAGTTGGCCTTCAATACAACAATCAGTCATTCTTTTCGTTGGGGATTAGGAGGTGTGTAGACTGATTTAAAATAAATAAAATAAGCTAATGGAAAAGCACATGAGCTGTCCGAATATTCTGCATGATGAATAAAAGATGTAGTGGAGTATTCATCACATCATTTCCATATGCGCTGGACCCTCTTAAAATAATAAGAAGAAATCCAATCTGCATAACACAAGGTGGTAGAGCATAATGATATGTATTTGCTTTTCAAAAAAATAATAGTAGTGAAATGTGGGTCTCCTAGGCTTCTTCGTGAGTGCTTCACCTGCAAGACCATGAAACTTAGGCAACAAGTGTATTGGACCAGATTTAAGCTTAAAGTTAGCAGCAAGGTCAAGATATTCGATGCACAAAGGTTGATAATTAACATCAGGTGCAACCAATTCCTTTAACGTAGGACGATTTGCCTGTTCTTCTGCCATAATGTCTGAGTTAGCAAAATTGCTACTAGAATCAGTGAAAACAACAAGACTATCAGAAATACTATCAGAAACACAATCAGAAAGATCAACAGAATGGACACAATCAGAATGGTCACAATCAGACTCCAGTTCAGTGTCCAGTTCAGTATTAATCCTATGACTTAGCCTAACAACTCTTCTAGCAGTAAGAATTGTTCTTTCTATTTCAGGATCAAATGGCAACAAATCTTCTGGATTAGTAGTATTCCTGGTACTCATGTAGCATACACACAAAGCAGAATTGGAAAACACATAGAATTTTGAAACTTCCACCAAAAGTGGTAAAAAGAAGAATCTCAGAATTACGAAAATGCCACAAGAAGTGGTAAAAAGAAGAAGAAAAAAAACACTAAGAGAACACAAAAATAAAAACACGAAAGCAAAAACCTATATTAGAAATTGACCCAAACAAGTCCAAAACACTATAAAATGATTTTTAAAATTTATGGGACTTGGACAGGGCAACTCCTACACCATTGGGGAACCCAAAAATGGAATAAAAAAACTTCAAAAATTGAAAAAGTGGTCTAAACGTTGGAATTTGACTAAAATCTGAAGACCACATCGCTTTGGCAATGTGTCTTGCTCTAAATACTATTTTCCTTCAGCTCACCAAAAATCAGCCCAATCAGAGTAAGTCAAACAATTTCTGAAGTACCCGATATATCCTGTCGAGACCGAAAAATAGTGAAAACAGGGTCTAAACGATGGAATTTGGCCAAAAAAGATCAGACCTCACTCCCTATGGGGAGTAAATATTGCTCAAAATGACCAATTCCTTTGAGAACAGACCTGGTCAGAGTGATCTGGGTAAGAAAAATTTCTGTCCAGCCACCCGAACCACGAAAAACTACGCTAACTACTATCTATGTACAGTACTGTTACTAATCAAATCGCTGCAAATTCCCCGGCAGCGGCGCCATATTTTGAAAGAGATTTGCCGTGATCTCCCAAAATAACCAGGATCAATATAATTATGCAGTATAATGGAAACCTGGATCGTTTTCCCAACGAATTCGCAGTGGGTTTAAATCAGTAACAACAAAGCAGCTTGATAAAAATGGGGGTTTGGTTCAAACAGATTAAAAACGAAATAATAGAAATGAAACAGATAAAACGAAGATTAAACAGAAGATCAACCCAGGATTCGAATTCCACCACTTTCATTCTTCGGACGAAAACAGATTTTGAAATGAACTCGCGATTGATTCTGGACGAACCGAAATCTCTGCGTTCGTCCAGAAAATCCCTCAACTAGATGATGGCCTAGTGTTTATCCGAACAGTGGCGTATCACTGTGCGATCGCACCACAAGCACTTAAACCTAGTTCGAACTGAATCCTTGGGATTTCTCAATCTGGGCGTTAGATCTAACACCCAATCCGAAAGTAAACCGAATCCGAAATTACAAAACAGAAATGAGTTTGTTACCGTTCAAGAACGAGTCCTCTAGATAGTGGAATCCTCAATCCGTGGGCTAATCACCGAAGCTTAGCCTATCATAGTTATGCAGAAGTAAATCAAACAGAAATGAAGAAGTTCATCATGAACACGAAGAACAGATGAAGAACAGTTGAGAGAATTTCAAAACTTCTATTTCAATCCGAAAATAATAAAAACATGAATGACATAAGTGTTTGTGGCTGCTGCCTAACTTAACCTAAAATGGAAAAAAGAAATGGGGCTCCAACCCACAATTCAAGCCCAAACAAAAATAACATAAAAATGGGCTTTAATTACAAGATTCGAGCCCAAATAAAAATCCAGAAATATACATCTGACTTCGGCTCCAAAATAGACCGCCCTCTTGTCCGAATTTGCCCTCATGTCTTCATAACAATTGTATCTCTTTGAATCATCTAAAAATTAAAACAAGAATGAGGCAAATCCGATGTGCAGTTCAAGAGTTATGGTAAAAATAGTGAAGCAATGTAAAACTGGAAATTTATCATTAAATATGGCTAAAAGCTAATCAAAGGCCCAAAGCCCAAATAAGTATGAAAACCATTATTTATTAACTAAAGAGTCCTAAATTATTAAACAAGAGATAAAAATAAGTGTATGAAATATTCAATTATCAGAAGGGGGCACGATAGGCGGGGAATTCACTACCCCCGATTTTTTTTTAAGGAAAATTTTAAATACATTAAAAGACAAAAGAATATAAATAAGAAAAGAAAAGAACATCAAAAAAATATTCATGAAAGCAAGTGAATACTAATGATATAATAAGAGATGCAATTATTTTACAAACCTGTTATTTAGAAAAGCAAATCTAAGTGCTGTTAGAAATGCAGCTATATAAATTACAATGAAGAGTGGACACTCAATAAGTTCAAGTACATATATTTAACAAAAGTATATTCCAATAAAAATAATTACAATGTCATCCTTCTAAGCCTTATTTTTTATAATTCCATCATAATTGCCTTATTATCAAGGACTAGACACTCAATAAGTTCAAATATATATGTATTTTAATTGCCTTATTATCAAGTGTATGCACTAATTAATTGCTCACATCAAAGACTGGGCATTTATTATTAAGGGTGGGCACTAATTACTGGGATTAATTTCCCCTCTATAATTTTCTTTTCTTTATCTTAATTTGTTTTATATTTAAAAAAAAAAAATATGTTCACATCAAAATTTAGGGGGCACTTGCCCTGCTTCTCATATGAGTAGATCCGCCTATGTTTGTAAGTAAGTTATCTTATTGTATAAATTAATTTAGGTGTTGTAGTCATAGTATAATCATTAATTAAGAGGTCACATAACTCATGGTGAATAATATTTGTATTCTTTTTCCCAATTCAATTTATTCATAATTGTTCATAGCTTGTAGCTTAAAGTATCGACTTTTATGTGCTGGATTGGGTGGTGGATTTGTGTAATATATATGATCAGGAAGAACAGAACAGGGAAAAAATTCGGGAAAATTTAGACCGGAAATAAATAGGCCGGTCTTAAATGTTCAACTGTTAAGACCAGATGTATTTATGTCCGGTCTTAAAGGTCAGGTGTACATATTTGATATTAAGCCGGTCTTAAAAGTTGGTCTTTTAAGACCGGTGTATTTATACGTTCGGTCTAAAATTTCAATTTTTAAGACCGGATCATCCAGTCTTGAAAGTCAGTCTTTTAAGACCGCGTATAATTAGTCGCCTGGTCTTAGAAGCCGCTATTTTTTAGACCGGTTTTTCTTTGTCTGGTCTTAAACTTTCGATCTTTTCAGAGCGGTCTAGTTTTTGTTCGATCTTAAAAGTTGATTTTTAGGACTGAACAAAAAATATTTCAGGTCTATTTAGTACGACTTTTAAGACCTGATGTTTTAAATGTTTGGTCTAAAAGAGTTTCTTTAAGACCAGTTCGAGTCCGGTCTTAAAAGTTAGACTTTTAACACTGCTTGGAACAAGACTGGACGCGGGTCCGGTCTTACGATGCCTCTTTTGTCCGGTCTTAAAAGCCTTTTTTGTACCCGTGATAGTCCGGCAAAAAAAAAAAAGGAAAAAATAGATGTCTTTACAGAGTATTCGCCAACCAATAATATATCATGCATTCAACCAATAAGCTAAACAATTTTTAATTTTTAATAAATTGTCGTAAATTTTCTGATATCAAGTGACTTTTCATATTATTAAACATTAAAAATGAAAATTAACAGAATAAAAAATCACGCAAAAAAAATACACTTGCATCTTTCCATCAAAAAATCAAATAAAATCATACCGACACTCAATCTATGGCAAATATTTATGCTACAGGTTGTTTTCATGATATGAACGTGCATGTGATCTCGCCGACGCCACCAACAACATCTTAATTAATCGCTGCACAAAGGCTCTTCATCTAAAATATGAAAACTAAAAGAAAACAATTACCATTTACAATATAAATGTATACTTTTAACACCATTGTGTTATATTTTTCATGCTATAAAAACAATATAAAAAGTTAAATACTCCCTCTGGTCCTAATTATAGGAGCAAATTTTAGAGTTGGTTTTGGTCCTAATTATAAGAGCAAGTTTTAACTTTTGTCATTTTTTTCCTATAATACCCCTATTTATATTTTCTCAATAATAATTAAAGACAATAATAATTTAATAATACACCTATATATTTTATAAAGTAAATAATGTTTGCAACTCATTAATGTTATATACACCTAAATTATATTTTTATATAATATAATTTTGAACAATTTTTGTCATATTTTTCCCATATTACCCCTACTAATACTTCTTCCACAATAATTAATTTACAACACGCTTATATTCTATCAAATGAGAGATTCTACCTTATTTTTAAATAAAAATTTTAATATTCCTTTAAAAATATTTTTATGCGTTGGTTGATGTTAATTAATGAATCCCTGTGCTAAGAAAATGCCGAGAGAATTCTGATTAACTCTAATAAACTATCCTCATTAATCCCTCCAGATTCTGGTAATTTGCTCCTATAATTAGGATGGGAGGGAGTATCATATAGTCAGTGTGCCTAAATATATGTCATTCTTGTACCCCATTCTCCATACCAAAACATGCATTAAATAGAAGAAATTTTTACATTCCCCCTTATTAAGTTTTTTGTATATCTCTCTACTTTACAAATTATGTTCACACATTCCTCTCCTCTTTTGTCTCCTTTTAACGGAAATAGGGGTAAAATTGAGAAAAATATTAGTTATCCTACAAGTGAATTATATTACCTCAAACTTTTTCAGAAAGATCACATCAATGTCGCAATCAAGGAAAATAATATCAGAAATGTCTCATAACTTATTAACGGTAGCTCTTTCACTTGTTATTGACAAACTATGAGACCTTTTTGATACTATTATTTTTTTTAGTAGGGACCTTAGTGTGATTTTCTCTCTGTTTTTTTTGTTTTTTTACATGTGGGTTATATTAAATGGAGATAACACAATCCTAAACATCATTTCAAACAATAATTACTCCTTACTACAACAAATTTAAATTCTCAACCAACCAAGCCATGCATGGAATGAGTTAGGTCAAAAGTGAATAAATGGTCCGTCTTTATAAGAGCAAACCAAAGTGAATAGAATAGCCACACACATAGACTTCTTACTACAAGAAATTTAAATTCTCAACTAACCAACTAACCTCACGGTGCATTGAATTTTGACCAAAAAAAAAAAAACAATTCATTGAATGAGTTAGGTCAAAAGTGAATAAATGGTCCGTCTTTATCAGAGCAAACCAAAGTAGATGGAATAGTCACACACAGAGACAACAGAGAGTCGAAAGAAAGTGGGTAGCCACAAAGAGAGAGAGAGAGTTGAAGTCATCATCAGATGAACAACAACAACAACAGAGAGAGAGAGTTGAATCCATCATCAGGATGAACAACAAAAACAACAACAGCGGCGGCAAAAACAACAGCAACAACAAAGTGAGAGAGTTGAACCCATCATCAGGATGAACAACAAAAACAACAACAGCGGCGGCAAAAACAACAGCAACAACAGTGGCGGCGACAACAACAATGGTAATATCCCAAATTTTTGGATTTGAAAATTAGAAAATATTGTATGGGAACTTATTATGAAAATTTGGTCTAAAATATTTATATAAGCAATTATTGGAATTTAAGGCCTATTTTCCTTGGAATTTTCAGGAAAAGAATAAATTCAAAGAAAAATAGTTGGAAATTAAATATTGGCCTAAAATTTTTAGAGTCAATATTTTATGGTCTAGAGGAGTTAATTGAGAGGAAAAAAAAAATCTTTTATGGAATTAAGAATTTATTTCTAACACTTATCCTATATTTGCAACTTAATGAATAAATGATCAAAGTTGCACGTAAGAGTCTTATAGAAGATCAAGTGGAGTTAAAATGGTGTGCAACCAGAACACTCACCACACCAATCCTCTCATCTTCACACCACACACACTTATTCAGCCTCACCGAAAGTATACCCTTCACACTCATCCTTATTCATTTACAGGCTTGCACGTCACATTCCTCATTTTCAATAATTTCGGCCAACAAACTCCAACTTCCAACAAATTTCACACAGATCAAGGAGAAGCTTAGGCTTTGTTTGGTTTGAGGGGATTGGAGGGGAGGGGAGGAGGATGGAGGGATTTTAGTCTCCTCCCCTTGTTTGGCAGATGATATTTTTTAGGAGGGGAGGAAATATTTTTTAAAATTTCCCCTTCCTTTCCCTCAAAAACGTCCCCACCAAATCGGACGGATTCGGAGGGATTTATAAAAATGGGTGTATGAGAGGACAAAAATATCCCTAGTTTTTTGCTATTATACCATAAATACCCTGCTCCAGATCTATCCATCATGTGCTTCCCATGGCTGTCCCCTGTTAGTCACGAGAATTTCCAGTCACTATTAACCTCATTCTCAATCTCTGTATTTATCTAATTACTACTCTTATATTCTTTCACTTCTTCTCGAAATATTTAGAGGACTGCTTCTGCGTGAGTCGTGAGAGGCTCATATTCTCTGTGGGAATTATTTTTGGTGCTTGTGTTAGATTTGTCCTACCGCCTTCGCAATCTGAAGAATGGGATTTTCATCGTTTTTCTCGGTTCCACTTCCATGCTCCGCTTCTACATCGTCCTCTCCCAGGTGATAATTTCCCTCTTTCTCATTCTGTTTCTGCTCTTGAATTGTGAACCATTTTGCAGATTCATAACCATGGTCATTTCCTTTCTTTGTTTTCCGTACTGACGAATTCATAGTCATGATTTTGTTTAATTTTCTGAATCATTCGAGTGCTTGTTCAATGTTATCAATTTTTCTTATGGAATTCCCTAATGTTGTCGATTCATTGTTGACTGTAGACCAAATTGTATTAGTTAAAGAATAACTGACCAATTACCTTTTTTTTTTCTTTTATGTTGTTATAATCATTATACCAGACTTATTGCCTTGCTTCCTTGTTTAATAGACGGTGAAAATGAGTCCATTGTTTTTCGGCCTTTCAGCCATGACCTTCTTAATTAGTCTCTTAACGCATATGATGAAATTGTGGGCAAAATTTATATCTAAGACTCCTTTGTATTTTTCATCTGCTATTTCTTATTTGCTCTTATCTCTAAAACGAAGTTTGATAGTATGCCAATTTGTATCCTTGTTCTCAATGAATCACTGCCTCTGAATTTGATTTGACCTCGAAGCAATTTGATTTTGGTATGAAGAACATTTTTTACCCATTTAACAAAATGCATATATATTTTATTTTTACACTCCATCCTCTCTAACAGTGCTTATTATATCTGATAATTTTTCTAAACTTCATTGTTCAGTTTTTGATAGAAAAACTTATTGTTATTTTTAAATTGGTAACGAATGAAGATCATTGTTACATTGTTATTTTTTTGTGATAATGATTATAAAGGATGCTCAGAAAATGGAATTCAATTATAATATAAAAAAAGTTGTCCAAGTGAAGATAATTCCCTCCCCTCCCCTCCCCTCCTGAACCAAACAAGGTAACATTAAAACCCTTCTTATAATATAAGGGTAAGGTTGTCAATGTCAAAAAAAAATTCCCTCCCCTCCCCTCCTAAACCAAACAAGGTAATATTAAAATCCCTCCCCTCCCATTCCTTCTGATCAATCCAAACAAGGTAATTTTAAAATCCCTCCCTTCCCCTTCCCTCCATTAAAATCCCCCCTTCCCCTTCCCTCCGTCGAACCAAACATAGCCTTAGGGTGTGTTTGGTTTGAGGAAAGAGAAGGGAGGGGAGGGGAGAGAAAAAAAAGGAGAGGAGGGAATTTTTTTTTTTCAAAATTGAGTGTAATGGGACCCACAAGTTTTCCTCTCTCCTTCTTTTCTTTTTTCGCTCCCCTCCCCTCCCCTTCCCTCAAACCAAACATACCTTAAACTTCATTGACATTGCCTTAAAATTCAACAAATTTGCAGTTTTATCCCTATTTAATATACATAATGCCCCATAAAAACAAAGTCAACTTAATAACAAATTAAAGGTACAATTGTACATTTATATGAAAAATTTAATGAGAGGCCTTATAAATAGGACTATTTTTTTTATTAATTTGCCCTATTTGATATGACGAAGGAGTATAAGTTAATTATGTTCAACTAATTTTTACTGATATTTCAAATAGAGAAATTTTGTTATTTATTGATTAAAATGAATAACGGAGGGAGCCCAGTGCATTAGTGTGTGTATTAATCAGACAAAAAAAAAAAAAAATATTCCCCAACCAATAATATATCATGCATTCAACTTGGGGTGCTCAAAATTGACGAGGTTAACCTTTGGGGATGTGGTTTTCTTTTTCTTTTTCTTTTTTAATTTATTTAAATTACACCGAGATTCCTTCATTAATATAAGGTTTATATATCAAATTCCTTTTAAAAAAGGCTATGTATAGTTAAAACTAAGTATTTAGTTATTTATTGAATTCCGAGATAAATTATTTATTTCTTGTAAATCTTGAAATATATATTTAATTTAGTTTTCATTCAAACTACCCCAGATAAGAGATATGAATGTACGTTCTTAACTTAACACCTTCATCATCACTATTTTCCAAAATCATTAAAAACTGAAACTTCAATATACTCTGTATACACTTTTTATGAAATTTTTTAAGGATTGATATATAAGCTAAACAATTTTTAATTTCTAATAAATTGTTGTAAATTTTCTGATATCAAGTGACTTTTCATATTATTAAACATTAAAAATGAAAAGTATGAGAATAAAAAATCATGCAAAAAAAAAACACTTGCATCTTTCCAACAAAAAATCAAATAAAATCATACCGACACTCAATCTATGGCAAATATTTATGCTAGAGGCTCTTTTGATTATATGAACGTGCATGTGATCTCGCCAACGCCACCATGCAACATCTTAATCAATCGCTGCACAAAGGCTCTTCATCTAAAATATGAAAACTAAAAGAAAAAAATTACCATTTACAATATAAATGTATACTTTTAACACCATTGTGTTATATTTTTCATGCTATAAAAACACTATAAATAGTTAAATATCGTATCGTCTGTGTGCCTAAATATATGTCACTCTTGTACCCCATTCTCCATACCAAAAAATGCATTAAATCGATGAATTTTTTTACCTTCCCCCTTATTAAGTTTTTTTGTATATCTCTCTCTACTTTACAAATTATGTTCACACATTCCTCTCCTCTTTTCTCTCTTTTTAACAGAAATATGGGTAAAATTGAGAAAAATATTAGTTATCCTACAAGTGAGTTATATTTTGAACCAAACTTTTTCAAAAGATCACACCAAGGTTGCAATTAAGAAAAATAATATCAGAAATGTATCAAGTTATTAGCAGTAGCTCTTTCACTTATCATTGACAAGCTATGAGACCTTTCTGATACTATTATTATTTTTCGTTTGGACCTTTGTGTGATTTTCTCAATTTTTTTACATGTGGGTTATATTAAATGGAGATAACACAGTCCTGAACATCATTTCAAACAATAATTACTCCTTACTACAACAATTTTACATTCTCAACTAACCAGCTAACTTCCCCATGATGCATGGAATGAGTTAGCCTAGGTCAGAAGTGAATAAATGCTCCGCCTTTATAAGAGAAAACCAAAGTGAATAGAATAGCCACAAACATAGACTCCTTACTACAAGAAATTTAAATTCTCAACTAACAAACAAACCTTACGGTGCATTGAATTTTGAACCAAAAAAGACTATTCATTGAATGAGTTAGGTCCAAAGTGAATAAATGGTCCGTCTTTATAAGAGCAAACCAAGTAGATGGAATAGCCACACACAGAGACAACAGAGAGTTGAAAGAACGTGGGTAGCCACAGAGAGAGAGAGAGAGAGAGTTGAAGTCATCATCAGGATGAAGAACAACAACAACAACAGCGGCGGCGGCAACAACAACAACAACAACGGCGGCAGCGACAACAACAACAACGGTGGCGGCGACAACAACAACAGCGGCCGTGGTGGCGGCGAAAACGAAGTCAGAGACGACAATACAACAAGGGCAACATAGCCACCGGTGAGAAGACCAACAGCAGCTTTGGCTCCACCAACACCAACAGCAGCATTGGCTCTGGCAACAACAGCAATATCAAATTTTAGTTTTGTGTTGGTTGAAGATTCGTGGTTTTGTGTTGGTGGAAGATCATGTAGGTTTGTGTTCGTGGAAGATCATGTCTTATGATGAGCTTCTCAGGGGATCTGTGTTAGTGTCACTTTCTATAAGATCAATGGTATGTTAGCATGTACGTGGTTTCATGTTTCGTGGACAATATTATTTGTATTTTGTGTTTAATTATTTATGTATGTCATTGTCATTACTGAACTTGTTATTCCCCCTGAAGAATAAACTTAATATTGTCATTACTGAACTTGTTATTCCTATTACGCATTTTGTTAAATGTCACATTTATTGTTCACCTTCTTCTTCCTCAAACTCATTTGTTGTTCATTACTAGATTTTTCAGCCTCCTAAGCTCATTTTACTGTTCACCTTCTTCTTCCTTAGCCTCCTAGCTTCTTCCAACAAAACCGATTTCAATCTTCCACCATGTCTGCTCTAACTCAGTTTTGCCGTCAACACTCCCACAGAAGTATTGGTCGAATTCCCTTATGGCAAGTTAACCAGTCGAACAAGTAATAAAGAGTAAGTAGAGTATCATCCCACAGAGACTGTTGATATCGAAGATGACGCTAGTTTCTAAAGATAAGTGTGTAATGTGAAGTCATTATTTGGTTTGTGTGATTTGCTATTACTAATTATGGAACATAAATGAGCAGCCAAAAGTCAAAGGAATATATCAATTTAAAAGTAGGTTGAGCTTGGATTTCCTCCTAAGTCATGTTACTCCCCCAGTTCACATACAACGCATTGCTATGGCAATCATACTGTGCATCGTTTGCAATGTTATAGCATAATCACCTTTCACAACGTTATTCAGTTAACCCACCACTATCCTATACAGAAGCTTTCGCAATCATGTAAATACAGTCTTAACTTTACTCTCATATATTCCTATGGTGATTTCCAGTTCAATCTGTCTAAGTAGCTCTAAGTGTTCTAGTTATGAGTGATAAATCCATTCCTGGCATCTACAATGTTAGGTCAAGCCACGCACGGGATCGTCTAGCAAGCACTGCTTAACAGAGGTCTAACCTTGCCTCCCTTCCGGGCTGACATGGCCACCAAGATAGCCCTTAGCGTATGCTAATTGGCTATAAATTAAAATGCTATTAAAGCAAATTGAATTTATTAAATAAAAAATTACCAAACTGGGTTCATTCTACAACTTAGAAATCCATCCTCACTTAACAAAAGGGAATTTAGTTCATGACTGATGAGGGACACATAACGCAGAGTAACATAGAAAACCTGATGAGCACTAGTTATGCTATGTTTTCCTTATATTATATGACTGTATTGAATGATGAATTTCAGCTTAACTACATTAAATCTAAGCAAAAAGGCATTAATTCATTATATAGGGAACTTAAGGATGAAGCTTACAAACCAAAATAAATTTCATATGCATCCTAAACATATACTAAGAAAAGATCGTGTTTTGAGATTTTGTGTGAAAGGTGCACAACATGGCCGATACAATGCTATAGCATCAGGATAGCCTCATCAAAGCTCAATACAACGCATTCCTAAGGCTATAGCAGAGTAAGTGAAGCAATGCTATGCGGCATTTGTTCTGATCTTTTGTTAAGGTTGTTTCAGGAAATAAAGAGCAGGTCGTTGAGTGACGGTTAGATCGTTGACGTGTTGGAATAGAAGATGCGGAGAATCAAAACTAAGATTTGAAGAATCCCGCAGGATCAGTAGAATCAATCTATCGAGATCACGATTGGGCCCTACAGATTTGGAAAGGCCTAGTTCTCTGGACGTACGCCGCAAGTAGACCTGATTATATAAGGAAGCAATAGCCAACCCTAACGGATTGTCGGAGTCATCGAGAGTCAAGGACCATTTCCATACAGCTAGACTCGGAAGAAGAGTGAGAGAAATTACAAGGCACGAGAACTCCAAGAGAACTCAGCATCCTTCCTTGCAGTGAGCCGGAGATAAGAAGACGTGGAGCTGTGATGTGACGGGGCTTCTGCCACACCGTCGCAACCTCCATCAAGCTTTCTATTTTTTCTTCTTTAATTAATTCTAGTTAATCTTGTGATCATGGACTATTCTGTTGTGCTCTGTTATGTGATTCTCTCGTCAGTCATGAACTAAACTTCCTATGACTGAGCGAGGATGATTTCCTAAGTGTAGAATGAACCTAATTGCTAGTTCTTAATTCAATACATTCAATTTGCTTATCAGTGATTTAATTTCTTGTCGATTAGCGAGAGCTAAGGGCTTAATCAGTGGTACTGAGAGGGAGTCGGGGTTAGACATTTGAGAAACAGTGATTGCTAGGCAGGCTGGTGCAAGGCTTGACCTATTATTGTAGGCTTCAGGAATGGGTCTACCGCTCATAACCATAACACCTTGAGTTGTATTGATAACCTAATTAGAAAATCACCATAGACATATGGGAGAAGTAAATTAGGATTGTACGTATTGGACACGAGAGCTTCGGTAGATTACAGTGGTGGGTTAATTGAATAACATTGTAAAAGGTGTTCATAATGTAGCATTGCGAGAGCTGTGCAGTATAAATGCTATAGCTATGCGTATAGGCAACTGGGGGATTAATATGCTTCGGAAAGACTCTAAGCTCAGTCTATCTTTTTATTGATATCTTATTCGACTATGATCAATTGTTTATTTCTAGTTTATTAGCATAACTATAGAAACTCCCAAACCAATCAAACTATATTTTCTCTTTAACACAACCAAATCTATACTTTACTTACTCTTTATTACTCGTTCGAATGGTGCACTTGCCATCATGGAAATCCACTAACAACACCCCATAACATAATTACGAAAATAACAAAGAAAACTAAGAAACCTCGTCGGAAGGTTGACAACGCAAAAACGTCCTATCACGTGACGTCTCTACATCTTCTACGATCCGTCTTGCTCTAGGGACAGGTTTGGTTTGTTTTCCTTCCGTGTGAGTTCAGTCAGGTCAGAATTGTGTTGACTCCTTGACTCTCACGGCTTTTTTCTTCTAGGTTTGCTGCCTTTCCTTCTTATAGTTAGGTCTCCTCAACCACACGTCTAGTCAGTTGGGCTTTCCAAATATGTCGGGTCCAAGATCTCACATTCGGTTGATTGATCCTTCTTTTAATATTGCGGGAATCTCCAAATCTTTCTTTAGATTCTCCGAATCTTCTAGATTTATCTTCAGTCAATCACTGTTTCCACGTGGGTCTAGGTGACCTGTCTTAATTTCCTGAAACCTTGCGTGGAAGGGTTAGAATAACTTAGTGCATAATTCTGCTTCATTTACGTTGCTACAACATAGCGGTTGCATTGTATTGTTGGCGCAGTATAAGCAGTTGTTATGCTATAGCATGGTATCAGCTTCATTATGTGCTCTTGCGATAAACCACAAAATGATCCCTTTTTTATGCACATGAGCAGGATAATGATTTGAAAGTGACAATTTGGAAGATCCATCCTCTATTTCCCTATGAGCAAGAATTCTCAATCATTCTATAGATAACACATATTAAAGCTCAGGTTTAGCATTTAAAATAGTTAAAACACATAGGAAAAACATGACATAAATATTAATCATCAAACTCCCCCACACTTAGCTTTTTGCACTCCTGGGCAAAACAGAGATGAAAGCCTTAGGCATGAACAGGACCTTGCAGCGGTGCTCTTATCCTTAAAACCAAGTATCCTATTACTGCCTTAAGTTCAAGTTTCCCGTGTAAGTAATCCCACTACCCAGTACTGGAAAAAGTGATACAGGGCATTATTCTAGCAGAAGGGTGCCAAGAGGCTCATGGATGATATGTATATTCTGTCTCTCACATAGGGGGGACTTATTTCCCTCTGTCATGCTAGCCTATAAGTTTTATAGGTTTGTCAAAGTTCTAGGGTTGAATCCCATTAGTATAAACTGAATTGCATCAAAAGGACTTTTCAGGTTTAATGTGTATAGTGGTTGTGTGTGAATGGTTTATTAAAAATAAAACATGATATGGCATGGTGCCAAATAAGTCCTTATGATACATAGTCAAGATTTCGCATCTCAAATGCCCTATTCGGTGGTGATACTTTATGGTGCTAACCGAAAGTATATATGTTTTGTTTTTCTTTTTTTTTTTAACACCATTTTATCAGGATTTCGATACTCTTTAGGCAACACGCTATATAGTTGATGCGCACATCTTTTCATTGGTCACTTGTCGTGCATTTGCTATAGCATTATCTATGTTGCTCAAAGTGGGTAACAATGGAAGCATGATAGTTGTGGCTTGTGTATGGGGTTGATGGGTGGAAATTGAATGCCTTTGTCCTATGCAATTTGATTCAGATGCGAGATATCAAAAACCAAAGAAATCAGACAAACCAAAGAAAGTTCTTAATACTAGCAGGCATGCTCACCGAATAATGATAATTAGGCTCAAGATTTCTTTCCCTGTAGGTTACTCCGGACTCTCCCTCACTGTCACTTCGCCCTACACTGATTAAACTAGTACTGTCAGTTTCCCAAGCCTACACGGTTCAGTTCCCTTAGGGCAATTATGTTCTACCCGATTCTACAGACAATTGCTCTACTGCTAAAGGTATCTGTCCATGTTCTAATTTCAAGTGTAATTTTAAGAGTTCAAAAAAGTTCTTTGCCCAGATTGCAGATAGCTACTCTCACTTATTCAGCTATGCATCTATACACATAAGTCATATATTCCTCCCTCCATACTTAAAGTTTGCAATGTCCCTATTGCAACGAATAGTTGTGGTGAGTAGTAACGATGAAGCAGGCGGTAAATAGTAATGCGTGAATAAGTAATCAAAAGCACAACCAGGGGTGGGAAAGGTTGGACACAGGAATAACGAGCCATAACGAATAATATATTGCTGAGTTCATAAGGCCCCACCGCTACGTGGCAGGGAAAACAGAGTACCGAAAAACAAAGAAAAACAACTACAACACAACTAATGCCGAGAATGGCCAAGCAGAGCTGGAGAAGCACTAGTGGTTGGACCAGCTGACTTGGAGGGGAGCGTCGAACATGGAAGTAGGCGAAATGGAGGGTCTGGAGGTCCTCCCAACGACGTTTAACTGCCTCGCGCAGTGCCACGAAGCGTGCAGCGCGGTTAAGGTTAGGGGAGGTGGTGTTAGATAGGGAAGGTTCTCTCGATCGAGGTAGTAACGGTCCTGGTTGCTGAGAAAATTGGCCCAGTCGGGATCGACGTCAAAGTCCTCTAAGGAAATAGAAATCGGGAATGCAGGGGGGTCAGGGATACTAGGAAGAAGGCCGAGCAGGCGACCGTGGTTTCGCCGAGGGGGTGCCACGGTGACCCGATAAGGATGAAGGGTGTATGGACATGAGCGGCAGCTGGCGCTTCCGCGTCGTGGGGTGGTGATGGTCCTGACCATGGCATTAGTCGTGGAAAGGATATTAGGAGGAGGGTTTGATTAGGAAGCAGTGAAGGGGTGAAGATGGAAACGAGAGGCCACAGGATATAAGTGGGGGACGGGCACGAAGATAGAGGGGTGTCATAATGAGGGTTGTGGAAGATGGAAAGACGTCAGGAGGGGGTGAGACGTGGGAGGTGGAAGGGCAAAAAACTTGAGGATGTAAGTGAACAGTGCCAAGAATGTATGTGGGCTTAAGAGGGGTTGGGCTTGGTGGAATGTGGGCCGTGGGCAGAATTAAGTTGACGAAACAAGTGGCAACAGCTATTGAGGTTGTAGACATACTTGGTAGTTGCAGTTTCATCAAGTGCATCCGCTGAACTCCTGCTCTAACATAATATGATGCGGCTATTGGAAATTATGCCCTAGGGGCAAGTCATTGTACTTTGAACGTTTATGTTATTTAAAGTATTTCTCCGTTTAGTTATCATATCATTTGCATGTTTATAGTGATAACTGTATCCTTGGATGTATCTTATAGATTATCCTACATGTCCCTCGTCACTCATCTATGTGGGAGCAAAGATTAAATAAGACCAGTATGACTTTGATGAGTATGGAGATACGAATCAACGTCATAGGCACTTATAATAGTACAAGGTGCTGGACCGACCCACTATGAGAAAGCTGCATGGATTTAGTCATAAACTTATCTCATGTATAATCGCGTCACAATGCCCTTTGACCTGAGATCATCATGGATTCCTACATGAGAGTCGTTGATCTTTGACCTAGTCAAAAGTCACCTTTGACCGGGTGATTATAAAGGCTTGGATCGGGATCAGTGGTTTTCATGCAAAGGAATGTGAATGGTCAAGATGGAATTTGTCCCTCACATTTGTAGAGAGATAATACTGGGCCCCTCGATGAGTGAGTCTGAGAAATGTATGGTCATACTACGATGGAAAAGAGTTTCCACTTCAATTGTTAGACTACTCATGAATCGAGAAATAATGGTCAAGAACAGGAAGTTGACATTATCCATGCCTCATCCTTGACCAAATTATCTCGTGACAAAAGGGACGTGACATGGTCATATGATAGGTTGTATCATATCAACGATCTTCATATGAATTGGGTTGTCGCAATGCCTTGCTAGAGGCCGCTTGCAACTTGTGGACTGATGCAGTATTTGTTGGTATCCCTACACGCAACGGAGTTAAAACTGTTACGAATCTCTTTCAACGATCGCTCAACGGCGTTTAAATCAAGGTTTAAGGTTTCCGAATCGTACCTTTGCCTAACAATTGGACTGGCGGGCTACCTTCTCGATCAGCAAAAGTCAATTCTTAGAATCGCCTACCTCTACTGGTATCCACACGAACAGCCTTCAGAAACAGGAACGGAAGCGTGCTAGCGCCTCTGAACTGTGGCCCGCTGCCAATCTCATGTGGGTCTGCAGGGTCCCACACAAGAATAGCCCAACACGAGCAATAGTGTCCAGATTCATTGAATCTTAGATATGTTTAAGATTTATCGAATACTATATTTAATCTAGGATGGAATATATATATATATATATATATATATATATATATATATATATATATATATATATATATATATATATATATATATATATAATTCGGAAATGATAGTGATATTATTTATAGATAATAATATTATTATATATAGTATTTAATTTATTTGATAAATTAAATAACTATAATAAATTGAGATATTGTATCTCAGATTTAATTTTCGATTACAGATATTATATGTCTGATTTAATTTTAATTGAGATATGATATCTCAAATTTAATTAAATAGATAGATATCATATCTCCGATTTAATTTATAGAAATAAATTAAATCAGTAGCCTTTTAATTCGGATTAAATAAATAGATTAGATTAGATCTGTTGGACAGATTTAATTAATGATATTTAAATCTAAAATTTGAATCCAAGATTAATTGAGATTAATCTTGAATATTTTAATACGGCCCAATTAGGGTTTTAGAAACTCTATAAAAGATATTGATCTAGTCGTATTATAATATGAGACGAGCCGCAAAAGAAATTCTAGAGGGAAAAGACGTGAGATGCAAACAAGAAGGCGCTAGCACGCTGCTGTACGTGTTGGAGAGATGTTCGGTGTGGATACCGGTAGAGGGAGTGGATTCGTAGAGTCGACTCCTAGAGATTGATCGATCAAGAAGGCGTTAGCTCACGAGTTCGCAAAGGAGTTATACAACTTCATATAGGTAAGGTCTCTAACGAACCTTGATTTAAACGCCGTTGATAGATCCTCTTTGGGATTCATAAAAATTTTAATGGATAAAATCCTTCCACTCCGTGTACGGATCCCAACAGTGGCATCAGAGCCAGGTCAACCATGCGTTTAGATTGGGTTTTCTATATGCAAATATATGTGATATATATACAATAAACTGAATCACTGTATGCATTGAAATTGATATGTATGCTAGATCCATTTTTGTTATGCATTTTAAAATGATAATTCGCGTTAGGGTTACACGGCCGTTTCGTATCGATCTGAAATGTTCAGATCAGAAGCGTTCATGTTTGTGCAATGGTTACCTTTTGAAACGTTCGGAAGGTCGATCATGCTGAAAAGTTGATCATGCTCCAACGAACAGATTACGCAGAAATGACAATCACGCTGGATTGATCACGTTCGGCCATGCTTGGACGTTCGCATACCATGGGATATTACCTTGCAATTGTAGAAGATGCTCATCAGGGAAATCATCCTGAATAGAAGAGGGGTGAGAGGGTGAATGGATAATTCGACTCAAATGGTCAGCTACCCAGTTTTGTGCTCCACTTCTGTCTCGAATCTCTACATCAAATTCTTGGAGCAATAACATCCACCGAATGAGTCGTGGCTTAGCATCTGCCTTTTTCAACAGAAACTTTAAAGCAGCATGGTCAGAGAAAACAATTACTCTACTAGCTAGCAGATATGACCTAAACTTCTCAAAAGCAAATACAATAGCCAACGACTCCTTTTCAGTGAAAGTGTAATTAGACTGAGCAGAATCCAAAGTCCTGGAAGCATATGCAATGACATGGGAAGCTGTATCAACCCGTTGTGCCAAGATAGCACCAACCCCATAGTTGGAAGCATCACACATCAACTCAAAAGGGAGGTACCAATCAGGGGGTTGGATCACTGGGGCTGTGGTCAGGCAACGCTACAAGTGATTGAAGGCCGCCTTGCATTCCTCATCAAATACAAAGTCAGTGTCCTTATGCAGAAGGTTGGACAAGGGTCGAGCAGTCTTGCTGAAATCTTGAATGAAACGTAAATAGAAACCTGCATGACCAAGAAAAGAGCGAACTTCTCGCACAGAAGCGGGGTAAGGCAAAGCAGTAATTACATCTATCTTAGCAGGGTCTACCTCAATCCCTTTCTTAGACACTATGTGTCCCAAGACTATACCTGACTCAACCATAAAGTGACACTTTTCATAATTCAGCACAAGATTAGATTCAATGCACCTATGGAAGACTATAGACAAATTAGCTAAGCATGAATCAAAATCAGACCCATATACATTGAAATCATCCATAAAAACCTCCCTGCAGTCCTCTAGAAACTTAGAGAAAATACTTACCACACAACGCTGAAAGGTGCCAGGTGCATTGCAGAGGCTAAAAGGCATCCTCCGGTAAGCATATGTCCCAAAGGGGCATGTGAAGGTCGTCTTCTCTTGATCCTCAGGAGTAATATGGATCTAGAAGTATCCAGAGTAGCCATCCAGGAAGCAGTAATACCAGCCAATCGCTCTAACATCTGATCAATGAAAGGTAAAGGGTAATGATCCTTGCGAGTGGCTTGGTTGAGTCTCCTATAATCGATGCAAACTCTCCAACTATTCTGAACTCGAGTAGGAATGAGCTCATTCTTCTGATTGGCAACCATAGTAACTTCAGACTTCTTGGGAACCACCTGGACCGGGCTAACCCATTGGCTATCAGAAATGGGATAGATGATACCAGCTTGCAAAAGCTTAGTGACCTCCTTCTTCACCACATGCAGGATAAGAGGGTTAAGGCGTCTCTGGGGTTGCCTCACCGGCTTAGATTCCTCTTCCAAAAGAATCTGATGCATGCACATAGAAGGGCTGATGCCAACTATGTCAGCTAATGTCCACCCAATGGCTTTCTTGTTCGCCCTCAATAAGCTTAGCAGCTTCTCTTCTTGATCAGGCAAAAGATTATTTGCCACAATGATTGGCAACTGCTCATTCAACTCTAGAAATGCATACTTCAGGTGATCTAGAAGGGATTTCAACTCTAGTTTGGGCGGTTGCTCAGTGGAGGGAAAAATCTTGGGTGGTTGTTGCAACAACTCTGATGCCATCATACTAGAAATGCCTGAAACCACACTCAAAGAAGTAGAAGAAGAACTGTGGCTATACAACTCAATGTTAACATCAGAATTGAGCTTATCAAAATCAGAAGCAAGCTCATCAAAATCAGAATCAGGATGCACATCAGGATCAGGATGAAGCTCAAATTCAGAATCAACATCAGAATCCACAAGTAATGTAGAATCACTAAACAAGTCAGAATCACCAAATAATGCAACATTAACCAACCAGGATTCTGTTGATACTGGTTGATTCTGGTTCTGATTTTGGTTCCAGCGAAAGTTGGGGTGATTTCTCCAACCAGGATTGTAAGTATTGGAAAAGGCATTATTCTGCTGGTATTGTGGCTTTCCTGGAAAAACACGCACTGCAAACTCCGATGGTCTTGGTAAGAGGATCATGCAAGGTAGGGCAAGAGTCGAGTAGAATGATAAGGGTCGAACAAAACCCACAGGTGTACCCAATCGAGGAGGGGAAGACTGTGCGTCGTGTCACTGCCAACTGCCTCACAAGGGAAGTCAGATCATCAAGTCTAGTCTCTAATCTCTGAGAATCGTACTGGATTGGAGGTGCTTGAATATGGTAAATAGGAGTACTATTGGCCCTGGTGCCAAACTGCTGAGAGTTATATACCATAATGGATATCAAGTCTCGAGCATCTTCAGGTGTCTTGTTACTCATAGCCCCACCGATAGAAGCATCTACCAACCCTTTGTCTACCGGTAGCAAACCATCATAGAAATAGGTAATCAAGAGTTGCTCAGTGATCTGGTAGTGTGGACAGCTTGCACATAACCTTTTGAACCTCTCCCAATACTCATGCATAGTCTCCCCATTGGCCTGTTTAACGTTGTCAATTTCATTCTTGATCGCAGTTGCTCTTGAGGAAGGGAAATATTTCTCCAGAAATAACCTCTGAATATCAGTCCAGCTCCTAATAGATGAGGGCTGAAGGTACAACAACCAATCCTTGGCTCCACCGTCCAATGAGAAAGGAAAAGCTCTCCGCTTGATATGATCTTCATCAATGGCTTGTGTTGCACACTACATGGAATTCCTTCAAATGCTTAATAGGGCATTCACCTGCAAGACCATGAAACTTAGGCAACAAATGTATTGGACCAGATTTAAGCTTAAAGTTAGCAGCAAGGTCAAGATATTCGATGCACAAAGGTTGATAATTAACATTAGGTGCAACCAATTCCTTTAACGTAGGACGATTTGCCTGTTCTTCTGCCATAATGTCTGAGTTAGCAAAATTGCTACTAGAATCAGTGAAAACAACAAGACTATTAGAAATACTATCAAAAGCACAATCAGAAAGATCAACAGAATGGACACAATCAGAATGGTCACAATTAGACTCCAGTTCAGTGTCCATTTCAGTATTAATCCCATGACTTAGCCTAACAACTCTTCTAGCAGTAAGAATTGTTCTTTCTATTTCAGAATCAAATGGCAACAAATCTTCTGGATTAGTAGTATTCCTGGTACTCATGCAGCATACACAGAAAGCAGAATTGGAAAACACATAGAATTTTGAAACTGCCACCAAAAGTGGTAAAAAGCAGAATCTCATAATTACGAAAATGCCACAAGAAGTGGTAAAAAGTAGAAAAAAACACTAAGAGAACACAAAAATAAAAACACGAAAGCAAAAACCTATGTTAGAAATTGACCCAAACAAGTCCAAAACACTATAAAATGATTTTTAAAATTTATGGGACTTGGACAGGGCAACTCCTACACCATTGGGGAACCCAAAAATGGAATAAAAAAACTTCAAAAATTGAAAAAGTGGTCTAAACGTTGGAATTTGACTAAAATCTCAAGACCACATCGCTTTGGCAATGTGTCTTGCTCTAAATACTATTTTCCTTCAGCTCACCAAAAATCAGCCCAATCAGAGTAAGTCAAACAATTTCTGAAATACTCGATATATCCTGTCGAGACCGAAAAATAGTGAAAACAAGGTCTAAACGATGGAATTTGGCCAAAAAAGATCAGACCTCACTCCCTATGGAGAGTAAATATTGCTCAAAATGACCAATTCCTTTGAGAATGACACTGGTCGAGTGATCAGGTAAGAAAAATTTCTGTCCAGCCACCCGAACCACGAAAAACTACGCTAACTACTATCTATGTACACTACTGTTACTAATCAAATCGCTGCAAATTCCCCGGCAGTGGCGCCATATTTTGAAAGAGATTTGCCGTGATCTCCCAAAATAACCAGGATCAATATAATTATGCAGTATAATGGAAACCTGGATCGTTTTCCCAACGAATTCGCAGTGGGTTTAAATCAGTAACAGCAAAACAGAAACAGTAAAAATGGGGGGTTTTTGGTTCAAACAGATTAAAAACAAAATAATAGAAATGAAACAGATAAAACGAAGATTAAACAAAAGATCAACCCAGGATTCGAATTCCACCACTTTCCTTCTTCGGACGAAAATAGATTTTGAAATGAACTCGCGATTGATTCTGGACGAACCGAAATCTCTGCGTTCGTCCAGAAAATCCCTCAACTAGACGATGGCCTAGTGTTTATCCGAACAGTGGCGTGTCACTGTGCGATCGCACCACAAGCACTTAAACCTAGTTCAAACTGAATCCTTGGGATTTCTCAATCTGGGCGTTAGATCGAACACCCAATCCGAAAGTAAACCGAATCCGAAATTACAAAACAGAAATGAGTTTGTTACCGTTCAAGAACGAGTCCTCTGGATAGTGGAATCCTCAATCCGTGGGCTAATCACCGAAGCTTAGCCTATCATAGTTATGCAGAAGTAAATCAAACAGAAATGAAGAAGTTCATCATGAACACGAAGAACAGATGAAGAACAGTTGAGAGAATTTCAAAACTTCTATTTCAATCCGAAAATAATAAAAACATGAATGACATAAGTGTTTGTGGTCGCTGCCTAACTTAACCTAAAATGGAAAAGAAATGGGGCTCCAACCCACAATTCAAGCCCAAACGAAATAACATAAAAATGGGCTTTAATTACAAGATTCGAGCCCAAATAAAAATCCAGAAATATACATCTGACTTCGGCTCCAAAATAGACCGCCCTCTTGTCCGAATTTGCCCTCATGTCTTCATAACAATTGTATCTCTTTGAATCATCTAAAAATTAAAACAAGAATGAGGCAAATCCGATGTCTGGTTCAAGAGTTATGGTAAAAATAGTGAAGCAATGTAAAACTGGAAATTTATCATTAAATATGGCTAAAAGCTAATCAAAGGCCCAAAGCCCAAATAAGTATAAAAACCATTATTTATTAACTAAAGAGTCCTAAATTATTAAACAAGAGATAAAAATAAGTGTATGAAATATTCAATTATCAAATCCTATAAACATTTTTCATTGTCATTAGTCACTTTATCATGTTGCAATGTAATTAGCTACGCGAACTAATTTTTTGAGGATTAAAAATGAATTAACCCCTAAAAATTCCTTTACTAATAATACCCTTTCTAATTATCATTAATTAATAATAACACTCTTTTATTTATTATTAATTAATAACTTCCTATATTATTTATTCCCTTTTTACTAATAATTATTATTATTTATTTTTATTTGTCTATTTTATTAATTATTATTATTTTTCTACAATTAATTTAAACTCTCATAAACAATTCCAACGCTTTAAATTAGGAGTTTAAATAAACACCATACAACATGTAAAATGCTTTAATATATTTTCTTTTAATATTTCTAATGGTTTTCCAAATGCACAATGAATTAGTGTGTGTGTGTATATATACTCGAGCTAGAAATTCACGTACAGTGGACTTTCTTTTTCTTTTATCAGTAACGCATGTGGGTGTGTGTACATGAATTTAAGTAATTGATTTAGAAAAAGACACCTGACAACTTTTGAATTCATGTTATATATATATGACTTTGTACTTATCACATCAAGGCTTTGGTTCCAAAGGGCATTTAATGAAAGAGGATGTTACGTTGTTGGGTGGGAATCATATGAAGGTATGGTGAATAATATATTGGGTATGTATGTTGATTTACGTGCTGTATTTATAACTCGTTGTATTTGTAAGCAAGGGCGGACCCAGAAAATTACAGAAGGGGGCACGATTGGCGGGGAATTCGCTACCCCCGAAATTTTTTTTAAGGAAAGTTTTAAATACATTAAAAGACAAAATAATATAAATAAGAAAAGAAAATAACATCAAAAAAATATTCATGAAATCAAGTGAATACTAATGATATAGTAAGAGATGCAATTATTTTACAAACCTGTTATTTAGAAAAGCAAATCTAAGTGTTGTTAGAAATGCAGCTACATAAATTACAATGAAGAGTGGACACTCAATAAGTTCAAGTACATATATTTTTATAACAAAAGTATATTACAATAAAAATAATTACAATGTCATCCTTCTAAGCCTTATTTTTTATAATTCCATCATAATTGCCTTATTATCAAGGACTAGACACTCAATAAGTTCAAATATATATGTATTTTAATTGCTTTATTATCAAGTGTATGCACTAATTAATTGCTCACATCAAAGACTGGGCATTTATTATCAAGGGTGGGCACTAATTACTGGGATTAATTTCCCCTCTATAATTTTATTTTCTTTATCTTAATTTGTTTTATATTTTAAAAAAATATATGTTCACATCAAAATTTAAGGGGGGGGGGCACTTGCCCCGCTTCTCATATGAGTAGATCCGCCTATGTTTGTAAGTAAGTTATCTTATTGTATAAATTAATTTAGGTGTTGTAGTCATAGTATAATCATTAATTAAGAGGTCACATAACTCATGGTGAATAATATTTGTATTCTTTTTCCCAATTCAATTTATTCATAATTGTTCATAGCTTGTAGCTTAAAGTATCGACTTTTATGTGCTGGATTAGGTGGTGGATTTGTGTAATATATATGATCAGGAAGAACAGAACAGGGAAAAAATTCGGGAAAATTTAGACCGGAAATAAATAGGCCGGTCTTAAATGTTCAACTGTTAAGACCAGATGTATTTATGTCCGGTCTTAAAGGTCAGGTGTACATATTTGATATTAAGCCGGTCTTAAAAGTTGGTTTTTTAAGACCGGTATATTTATACGTTCGGTCTAAAATTTCAATTTTTAAGACCGGATCATCCAGTCTTGAAAGTTAGTCTTTTAAGACCGGTATATTTATACGTTCGGTCTAAAATTTCAATTTTTAAGACCGGATTTTCTTTGTCTGGTCTTAAACTTCCGATCTTTTCAGAGCGGTCTAGTTTTTGTTCGGTCTTAAGAGTTGATTTTTAGGATTGAACAAAAAATATTTCAGGTCTATTTAGTACGACTTTTAAGACCTGATGTTTGAAATGTCCGGTCTAAAAGAGTTTCTTTAAGACCGGTTCGAGTCCGGTCTTAAAAGTTAGACTTTTAATACTGCCTGTGTAATACCCGGATATTTACTGTCTGGAATATTATAAATAAATTGGCTATTTCTGATAGGTGAATTTATGATCGTAAGACTTGTGTAAATATAGTCTATTTTCTAAGTTGAATTCTGTAGGAAATTAGAGAAGTTAAGTGCCAAAATGACGAAAATACCCCTGGAATGCGTAAAAAACTTAGAAAAATTGTGAAAAATCCTAAAAGGCAGTAAAATAATTATTAAAATTGAGAGAGTATATTATCTCTAATTTTGGTAATTTAATAAATTATAAACTTGAAAAAATTGAGAATGAATGTTCAAAAGGTATTGAAATGACCATAATACCCTCATAAATTCTAATATAATGAATAAGACATGAAAACACAAATATCAGTGTAAAAGTTCTAAGGTAATGAGGCATTCTAATTAAGAAAATTATCAACTATTAATAAGAAAGTAATTAAGTAATTATTGGCTAATTACTTAAGTATAAACAAAGGAAATTCATGAATAATTATGTAAAACCCTAAAATTAGTGGTTTTTGGCTAAAAAATTAGCATAAATATATTTGCTAATTAATTGGAAAATATTGAGGAAAATATTTGAGATTAAGTATTTTTGAGCTTAAAAACAAGTTTGGACCAATAGGAAAAAAGTTATGAAAAATTATGTAAAAATAATTAAAATAATAATTAAATAATTAATTAAAAAATAAAATAAAAAAATATATATAATAATATATGTGAGGGCCGACATCTTTGAGGGAAAAAGAAAAAAAGAATGAAAAAAAAGAATGAAGGAAGAGTGTGAAATATAAACACTTAATTAAATAATAATTAATGTAAAATAGTAAAAAGTAAATAATTACCTATAGGAATCGGATCCTATCTAGAGAACCAGGAATATGATTTCTAAAGTCAGGGTATAATATTGATAAGTGGATTTTTATCTTGAATTGAGCTGTACCTGGAGTCATTTCCGAGATCGGTAGAAGAAGTTAGTAATAAGACGAAATAGGGAAAATCTGAGAAATAGGCAGATAGTCATAAAATTTGGATTTGAACAAAATAAATTATAACTCAACATCTGGGGATGAGTTTAAAATTATCTGGACATATTTGGAATCAATGAATTTTTGTCCAGAGGTTGATGATTCCGGAAGTGAATTCCGTAACCGTGCACGTTTTTCGAGAATCTTCGGCTGGACCGTTGAAACCCTGTATAGGATAAAAATTTAATATTACTTAGACATTTCTAATGAGGAAGTGAAGGTCTTCAAAGTTTTGATTCCATAATTTTGAGATTTTCCGAGATTACGCGAATCAGACACCGATCGGGGAAATTCTGTCGGATCAAGTGCATAAAGCAAACCATGACATCATCAAAGATGATGTCATTGGCTGCCACATAGGCTCATGTATGTCGACTAAGAGGGTTTTGTGGCCAAGAATGGAACCCTAGAATGCATGGTTAGTATGGAAGAGGAAATTACAAAGTTGGAAAGGGAAAATTACCATGTTGGCACATTTTTTTGCCTATAAATAGGCTTGAACTCGTCATAAATTTTCACACCACATCTCACTAGAGCAAACCAAAAATAGAGAGAGGAAGAGAGAAGGAGGAGTCCGGGGAATTCTGATGCGAAGCTCTGAGTAAGTTTTTCGGTACTTAAGCTTTCGTAGTTCTTTCGATAGTTAGAGTAGTAATGTTAGATTAGCCTTTAATTTTTCGAGTATGATTAGATATCATATGATAGAGGTATTTTAGTCCTAAATTTCGAAAATCATGGTGGGGTCAAGGTTCTGGCAAAATTTTGGAAAATCGGAGTCAAAGTAACGAAGTGCTGGCGAAATTCCGTCGATTAGGGGTATAGGTGCAAAATTGTAATTTTTACCTAAAATGCCCGTTATGATGTCAAATCACTAATAAATGTGATATTAATCTTATAGGACATCAGAAACCTTGATCTGCTGCCGTTACGCTGTCCAACGTACTGCTGTCGGACGAACCGCTGTTTTCCGTCAGAAAGTACAGTTTCCGCCAGAAACATCTATGTACGTCAACGAAGGTACGGACGCGTACTGTAACACTAATCCTATGTTTCTCATATACATATATGTCATAGATACGTTCATATACCGAGGCTCTGTCCAGAGTCGTCGTTATACATACAACCTTTTACGGGTTATAGACATGATAATATCGTTTTGAGTTTTCCTAGCACTGAGGACACGTGATCGTGGCACAGGATAATGTGCAGGCTATTTTTGTGTAGGACTTTACATACTGCTTTACGCTTATATCCTGTCTGTGTCACAATGTTGTTGTGTAGGACCTTACATACTGCCCCGTGCTTATGTTCTGTCTCGTGTCACACTTATCGATGAGATCTTTGCTGATATGTCATGAATATCAGTTGTCTATATACTGTTTATTTGAGCATAAGGTTAACCGTTACCTGAGATCCAATGCGGTAAGTTGGATCTCAGCTGTAGCTTCAGGGTCCGGTGGACCGAAGATTGGAGACCGGCACTACTACAAAAAAGAGTTTTTACTTCTCTAAAAGACGTCCTATTATTAAAAAAGGAAGTAAAAAGTAAAGGCGGTGGCATTTTTGTAATTATATATGAAAAAAGTTGACTTTTGACGTCTAAATATAAAACTTAGACGCTAAAAGAGTCATTTTTGACGTCTAAGTTTAGAATTAGACGCCAAAAGCTATGTTTTAGCGTCTAGGTTATAAATTTAGACTTCAAAAATGACTCTTTGGACGTCTAAGTTAGAAACTTAGACGCCAAATGACACTTTTTGTTTTTTGTTTTCCGTTCTCTTTTCTCCATTCTCGGACTCGTGAATCTCAATCTCATTCCATCATCGTTCTCGTCTCCAACCTTCACTTTCTCTCTTCTTCCCTCTCTCAGTTCTCGACCCTCTTCCTCCTAGGGTTTTGTTTCTCCCAGTTATTTTCTTTCAATTCCTCAAATTTCGTTAGCGGATCTGTTATTATGGGCGTCTCCTTCAAGGTCTCAGAGACTGGCTCTAGGTTTCGCTCACAAAGTACTATTTTCTTCTTCTTGATGATTCTTCTATATAATCCCTTTCAAAAACCCCTGTTTCTCTCATCGAATTTCAAGTTTAATTTGTTCTTTGGAGAATCTCAAAGATGGCGGTGAGTTCAGATAACTTTGGGTTGTTGTTTGAAGCAGAGATCGACGATGATGTGTTTTACGCTGAGATTAGGGATTGGATTCTGCAACTAACTAATGAAAAAGACGATGAGAAAGACAACAACAACAACAACAACGTGGGACAATTACTCAGAGAAATTCGGGAATTCAGGAATTCGGGAAGGTATTATTGTGAGAAGAGTTATTCCCTCAGATAACAGTTGCCTCTTCAATGCAATCGGGTAAGCCCCTGGGCGAAGGTCTTTTGTTTTATTGGTCTTTAGTATGCAATCGGTAGCAATGAACTAGCGCTTATAGTTTCATTTCACCTATTCTGTATGTTAATTCCATTTTAGGTACGTTATGGATCATGATAAAACTAAAGCTTCTGAGTTGAGACAGGTACATATCATGAAAATATTTGAATCTCATTCAACTATCCTTCCATCTTATATTTCTATTGGTTCTATTGTGCTGTGCTTTGCTAGGCTTCAATCTGGATTGTTTTCCAAAATTAAAAGATCAATACAAAGTTAGTTTGTTGTTTGTGAGACATCTTTTACATCTAGACATTTATATTGAAACGTGATGGAAGGAAAAATACAAGAAACTAATGTTTAATTTTCATTCGAGGGCGGAAGAAATAGGTAGACATTGTTGTTTTTTGACGTGTATATCATTGAATTTTACTTGTATCAGAGTCTTTGTGGTGCAGCACTTGTATAAATACGCATAGGACCTTATTGCAATTTATATGACTTACGTTAGTCCAAGTTGCTCTATCTGATCTGTTTTTTTTTTTTCAAAAAAAAAAATCCTATTTGAGACTTCATAATGGAACTCCAGATTTGTTCCACCTATTAAAGCTCTGGTGCATTTGTAAGAAGTTGGATGCTTCTTTGTTATGAGAAATGATTGCACTTTTGGATTATTCAAGTCAAGGGACGAAAAATTGTAATATTTAGATTCCTACTACATGCCCAGAATAGCATAAGCTTAGATTTTGACAAGTCTATGCCCAACCATATTGACATGTTAGTAATGGCATGAACAGATTTCATTAGTAACTTCAAAGAAGTTTTAAGCGTCAAAAGGAAGCAACCGTTTTAACAATTTGGATTGGGAGAAAATATGTATTCCACATAGGATTTACAACTGGTAAAGTGGAACTTGTGTATTTTTCGGTTTTCTTTGAGTACATAGCTGACATCTTTTATAAATATGTAATTTTACCTCAACCATTTTGTGATGTATAACATGCCAAAGGTTATAGCCGCAACAAGAGCAAGTGATCCACGAAATATTCTGTAGCATTTCTTGGAAAGCCAAATGCAGACTATTGTGCCTGGATTCTTGACCCGGAGAAGTGGGGAGGTTAGTTCAGCTAGGCCTTCTGAATCATGGTTTATTGGTTCTAATATATTGATATACACCCAATTACCCTTTTTATGTCTTGTGCTATCACCTTACTGGTTGGAGTACAGCATTCTTATTTTCTGTAAGCGTTTTATTGGTTTCATTTTTTAATGGTTGTTTCTGGTGTTCAATTCAAAGTCACAATGTGCCAATAGAAGTGGTCATTGATGGGATATATGTTGTAAAAGCGGTGGAAAAAAACAATAATTAGGGCTTTTTCCTGCCACAGAGAAGAAGATTAAGGAAGTGTTGGTAAAGTTTGTAGTTTCTCTCAGGCGTTTTAGAAATTTCACCTAGAACTGCTCTGGAAAAGCTTTATGTGAAAATGTATAGTAACATTCATTGTAATTGCAAAGATGATGTTATTGTAAGGTTTTAATTTTTCTTTTTCAGCAATTTATCTCTATTAAAAGATTATCATGAGATTAATATTATTATTGGAAATACTTAGTCAGGCATATTGGAATTATTCCTTGATTTTTAGAAGAATAATTTTTGAACTCTTGCAGCATTGCATCTGTCAGTTTAAAATTCATGAAATTGTTGATTTTTGCTGAAAATCAATGAAGATCAAATTTAATAGCACTGCATGTGTTTGGATAATCGCTAAAAGTTCGTAAGATTCGAGATGTTGCATTTTTGGCCCATATTTTGCTGTTGAAGAGATTAACATATCTTGTTTACATTTTAATGTTTCAATGTTTTGTAATAGGAAATAGTAAATGCAGTATTTAATGCCATCAATTTGCCAAGATTTCAAAGTGCTAATCGGCCACTTTACTTCCCTTTGTGAAGGTGCCATTGAGCTTTCAATATTAGCGATTATTATGGACTTGAAATTGGAGCATATGATATCCAAACGACACGATGTGATGTGTATGGTCAGGTTAGCCTTTCATTCTCAGTCAACATCCTTCCAAGTAACTTCCTATAACAAATTCTCATTGTCTTCATCTGTGGATACTTATGGCAGGACAGAAAGTATTCTGAAAGGGTCATGCTGATTTATGCCGAAAATTCCGCCGCAAACCAATTTTGCGACGGAAAATAGCTTTTTTGCGAGGGATTTTTTCCGCCACAAAAAACAGTTTTTTTAGTAGTGAATTGTGATTTAAAAAAAAACGGGAAAAAATGAGTTTTATAGGCACTTTCACTTTTCGTGTCACTCTTTTTTGAAGCATTACAAAAATTTTAGGATTAATAATTTTAGAGGATCCTTACATCCACCAAATCCCTCAGTTATAAGGTTTAAAACTCAAGTTTTCTGTATTGTTTTTTGGTTTGCGTTTTCTAAAGTGGTTGTCCACAAGCAAGGTATATCCACTGAAACAAAAGCAGAGTATTACAGAAGTTTATTATTATCAAACATGCTCATGATATTTTGGATTTTAGGTGAAGGTGCAAGATTGCAAAGATCCTTGTGGAGAAGAATTTTGATATGGCATTTCAAGTGATATATGAATTCAATCTTCCTGGTAGCCAGATAATTTCCTCTTCAATATAATCTGATCTTTATATCTTCAGTTTCACTTTACCGATTTTGAATGGAGAGGTTATATCGTTGATGGAGTCGGCTTGATTTTTATTGTGTTGTGAAGTCGTTGACATATATGTTGGTGTTGATGCATTTCTTGTTGAAAGAAAAGAGGCGGCAGTTGACAGAATTCTTCAAAAACATCAAGGGCACAATAGATGATGATAATTGGGACCAGGTAATTGACTGAATTTTCTTTTACTCTTCTAGTAACTAAAGAAAAGGAAATCATTTGCTGTCTTGATAGAACTCTTTAATTTGCTCCTACCTTTTGATTTTCCCTTACCGTAGTTTTTAGACGTTTTCTATATTTTTTATGCTCACCCAATCATTTTATTGGCAAAAATATAAAATGATCATCCGATAAAACTAGATTCTTTACATATTGTTCTAAATGAAGAATGTTCCCCCCATAACTCACTTTTGTTGAAGTTGTACTTTAGTTGTGTAATTAATTCATTCACTTGATTGATTTTATCTTATACCTTTTTTCCATTTTACAGATTTTTGGTACTAACGATGCCTACTCGAAGGAAGAAATCGATTTGGTTCGAAACCTGTTGGCTGGACATCTTCTTCACCACATAGATAATTGAAGTTAGTCTTTATATTGCATAATTAGTAGGAGGTAGCTAGACAACATTTTGAAGCTTTGTGGTGATTGTTGTACATAGAAGTAGTAGTAGTTAACATTTGAATTAGTTGGAGCAAATTGGTTAAGATGAATTGAAGTTAGCTACTTCGACTTTGTTGTTACTACTTTGCTACCTTTATATCCAATTCATCATCAACTATGTGTCTTGGGATTTTGTTATATATACATGCATGTATTTTGTTTCTGTCTTATGAAATATAAGGTTGGCTGAGCTAAATCTTTTTAGCACATAGGTGTGTTGCTTTATTTTAATTACATTGTGGTGATTGCCTGCTGATATGTGTAAGAAGGTTTTTGTAAGGGTGAGTAATCATATGAAGCAAAATATTTAAAAAAAAAAAACACTTACGACTTACGGCGTCTAATTTTAAAACTTAGACGCCTTAAGTCCAGACTTACGACGTCTAATTTTCTGAATTAGACGCCGTAAGTATGGTCTTTTAAGTGCATTTCTGCCATACTTACGGCGTCTAATTCCTTAAATTAGACGCCGTAAGTCCAGACTTACGGCGTCTAAGTATTAAAATTAGACGTCGTAAGTTTCACCTACTACGCCCCCCAAATAGACGTCCTGTGGAAAAAGGACGTTAAATGTGCTAAAAATAGGACGTCGTAGCCCTATTTTGTAGTAGTGCGGGGGAAGCAGCAGGTCTAAGCTAATAGCCGGAGAACCTTTACTGTTTTCTGTAGTTACTTTCAAACTCTAGGATAACTGTAATCGTTACAATGTTACACTAGGGTTGATATTTTGTTATGTATCAGTTACTCTTCGCTCCATTGCTCTACTCTGATTGAAAAAAAAAAAATTCGCTTTAAAAATTGGGATGTTACAGCCTGGAACAAGACTGGGCGTAGGTCCGGTCTTACAATGCCTCTTTTGTCTGGTCTTAAAAGCCTTTTTTGTACCCGTGATAGTCCGGCAAAAAAAAAGAGTAAAAAATAGATCTCTTTACAGAGTATTCGCCAACCAATAATATATCATGCATTCAACCAATAAGCTAAACAATTTTTAATTTTTAATAAATTGTCGTAAATTTTCTGATATCAAGTGACTTTTCATATTATTAAACATTAAAAATGAAAATTAACAGAATAAAAAATCACGCAAAAAAATACACTTGCATCTTTCCATCAAAAAATCAAATAAAATCATACCGACACTCAATCTTTGGCAAATATTTATGCTACAGGTTGTTTTCATGATATGAACGTGCATGTGATCTCGCCGACGCCACCAACAACATCTTAATGAATCGCTGCACAAAGGCTCTTCATCTAAAATATGAAAACTAAAAGAAAACAATTACCATTTACAATATAAATGTATACTTTTAACACCATTGTGTTATATTTTTCATGCTATAAAAACAATATAAATAGTTAAATACTCCCTCTGGTCCTAATTATAGGAGCAAATTTTAGAGTTGGTTTTGGTTCTAATTATAAGAGCAAGTTTTAACTTTTGTCAATTTTTTCCTATAATACCCCTATTTATATTTTCTCAATAATAATTAAAGACAATAATAATTTAATAATACACCTATATATTTTATAAAGTAAATAATGTTTGCAACTCATTAATGTTATATACACCTAAATTATATTTTTATATAATATAATTTTGAACAATTTTTGTCATATTTTTCCCATATTACCCCTACTAATACTTCTTCCACAATAATTAATTTACAACACGCTTATATTCTATCAAATGAGAGATTCTACCTTATTTTTATTTTTAAATAAAAATTTTAATATTCCTTTAAAAATATTTTTATGCGTTGGTTGATGTTAATTAATGAATCCCTGTGCTAAGAAAATGCCGAGAGAATTCTGATTAACTCTAATACTGGTACATAGTATATTACTAATTTAACTAGGTGAGGGCATTTTAGGAAAATATATATAATTAACTAATTTAACTATCCTCATTAATCCCTCCAGATTCTGGTAATTTGCTCCTATAATTAGGACCGGAGGGAGTATCATATAGTCAGTGTGCCTAAATATATGTCACTCTTGTACCCCATTCTCCATACCAAAACATGCATTAAATAGAAGAAATTTTTTACATTCCCCCTTATTAAGTTTTTTGTATATCTCTCTACTTTACAAATTATGTTCACACATTCCTCTCCTCTTTTGTCTCCTTTTAACGGAAATAGGGGTAAAATTGAGAAAAATATTAGTTATCCTACAAGTGAATTATATTACCTCAAACTTTTTCAAAAAGATCACATCAATGTCGCAATCAAGGAAAATAATATCAGAAATGTCTCATAACTTATTAACGGTAGCTCTTTCACTTGTTATTGACAAACTATGAGACCTTTTTGATACTATTACTTTTTTTAGTAGGGACCTTAGTGTGATTTTCTCTTCTTCTTTTTTTTTTTTTTACATGTGGGTTATATTAAATGGAGATAACACAATCCTAAACATCATTTCAAACAATAATTACTCCTTACTACAACAAATTTAAATTCTCAACCAACCAAGCCATGCATGGAATGAGTTAGGTCAAAAGTGAATAAATGGTCCGTCTTTGTAAGAGCAAACCAAAGTGAATAGAATAGCCACACACATAGACTCCTTACTACAAGAAATTTAAATTCTCAACTAACCAACTAACCTCACGGTGCATTGAATTTTGACCCCAAAAAAAAAAAAACAATTCATTGAATGAGTTAGGTCAAAAGTGAATAAATAATGGTCCGTCTTTATCAGAGCAAACCAAAGTGGATGGAATAGTCACACACAGAGACAACAGAGAGTCGAAAGAAAGTGGGTAGCCACAAAGAGAGAGAGAGAGAGTTGAAGTCATCATCAGATGAACAACAACAACAACAGAGAGAGAGAGAGTTGAATCCATCATCAGGATGAACAACAAAAACAACAACAGCGGCGGCAAAACCAACAGCAACAACAAAGAGAGAGAGTTGAACCCATCATCAGTATGAACAACAAAAACAACAACAGCGGCGGCAAAAACAACAACAACAACAGTGGCGGCGACAACAACAATGGTAATATCCCAAATTTTTGGATTTGAAAATTAGAAAATATTGTATGGGAACTTATTATGAAAATTTGGTCTAAAATATTTATATAAGCAATTATTGGAATTTAAGGCTTATTTTCCTTGGAATTTTCAGGAAAAGAATAAATTCAAAGAAAAATAGTTGGAAATTAAATATTGGCCTAAAATTTTTAGAGTCAATATTTTATGGTCTAGAGGAGTTAATTGAGAGGAAAAAAAAAATCTTTTATGGAATTAAGAATTTATTTCTAACACTTATCCTATATTTGCAACTTAATGAATAAATGATCAAAGTTGCACGTAAGAGTCTTATAGAAGATCAAGTGGAGTTAAAATGGTGTGCAACCAGAACACTCACCACACCAATCCTCTCATCTTCACACCACACACACTTATTCAGCCTCACCGAAAGTATACCCTTCACACTCATCCTTATTCATTTACAGGCTTGCACGTCACATTCCTCATTTTCAATAATTTCGGCCAACAAACTCCAACTTCCAACAAATTTCACACAGATCAAGGAGAAGCTTAGGGTATGTTTAGTTTGAGGGAAAGAGAAGGGAGGGGAGGGGAGAGAAAAAAAAGGAGAGGAGGGAATTTTTTTTTTTTTTTTTTCAAAATTGAATGTAATGGGGCCCACAAGTTTTCCTCTCTCCTTCTTTTTTTTTTTCGCTCCCCTCCCCTCCCCTTCCCTCAAACCAAACATACCCTTAAACTTCATTGACATTGCCTTAAAATTCAACAAATTTGCAGTTTTATCCCTATTTAATATACATAATGCCCCATAAAAACAAAGTCAACTTAATAACAAATTAAAGGTACAATTGTACATTTATATGAAAAATTTAATGAGAGGCCTTATAAATAGGACTATTTTTTTTTATTAATTTGCCCTATTTGATATGACGAAGGAGTATAAGTTAATTATGTTCAACTAATTTTTACTGATATTTCAAATACAGAAATTTTGTTATTTATTGATTAAAATGAATAACGGAGGGAGCACAGTGCATTAGTGTGTGTATTAATCAGACAAATAAAAAATAAAAAATTCCCCAACCAATAATATATCATGCATTCAACTTGGGGTGCTCAAAATTGACGAGGTTAACCCTTGGGGATGTGGTTTTCTTTTTCTTTTTCTTTTTTAATTTATTTGAATTACACCGAGATTCCTTCATTAATATAAGGTTTATATATGAAATTCCTTTTAAAAAAGGCTATGTATAGTTAAAACTAAGTATTTAGTTATTTATTGAATTCCGAGATAAATTATTTATTTCTTGTAAATCTTGAAATATATATTTAATTTAGTTTTTCATTCAAACTACCCCAGATAAGAGATATGAATGTACGTTCTTAACTTAACACCTTCATCATCACTATTTTCCAAAATCATTAAAAACTGAAACTTCAATATACTCTGTATACACTTTTTATGAAATTTTTTAAGGATTGATATATAAGCTAAACAATTTTTAATTTCTAATAAATTGTTGTAAATTTTCTGATATCAAGTGACTTTTCATATTATTAAACATTAAAAATGAAAAGTATGAGAATAAAAAATCATGCAAAAAAAAAAACACTTGCATCTTTCCAAAAAAAAATCAAATAAAATCATACCGACACTCAATCTATGGCAAATATTTATGCTAGAGGCTCTTTTGATTATATGAACGTGCATGTGATCTCGCCAACGCCACCATGCAACATCTTAATCAGTCGCTGCACAAAGGCTCTTCATCTAAAATATGAAAACTAAAAGAAAAAAATTACCATTTACAATATAAATGTATACTTTTAACACCATTGTGTTATATTTTTCATGCTATAAAAACACTATAAATAGTTAAATATCGTATCGTCTGTGTGCCTAAATATATGTCACTCTTGTACCCCATTCTCCATACCAAAAAATGCATTAAATCGATGAATTTTTTTACCTTCCCCCTTATTAAGTTTTTTTGTATATCTCTCTCTACTTTACAAATTATGTTCACACATTCCTCTCCTCTTTTCTCTATTTTTAACAGAAATATGGGTAAAATTGAGAAAATATTAGTTATCCTACAAGTGAGTTATATTTTGAACCAAACTTTTTCAAAAGATCACACCAAGGTTGCAATTAAGAAAAATAATATCAGAAATGTCTCAAGTTATTAGCAGTAGCTCTTTCACTTACCATTGACAAGCTATGAGACCTTTATGATACTATTATTATTTTTAGTTTGGACCTTTGTGTGATTTTCTCAATTTTTTTACATGTGGGTTATATTAAATGGAGATAACACAGTCCTGAACATCATTTCAAACAATAATTACTCCTTACTACAACAAATTTACATTCTCAACTAACCAGCTAACTTCCCCATGATGCATGGAATGAGTTAGCCTAGGTCAGAAGTGAATAAATGCTCCGCCTTTATAAGAGAAAACCAAAGTGAATAGAATAGCCACAAACATAGACTCCTTACTACAAGAAATTTAAATTCTCAACTAACAAACAAACCTTACGGTGCATTGAATTTTGAACCAAAAAAGACTATTCATTGAATGAGTTAGGTCCAAAGTGAATAAATGGTCCGTCTTTATAAGAGCAAACCAAGTAGATGGAATAGCCACACACAGAGACAACAGAGAGTTGAAAGAACGTGGGTAGCCACAGAGAGAGAGAGAGAGAGTTGAAGTCATCATCAGGATGAAGAACAACAACAACAACAACAGCGGCGGCGGCGGCAACAACAACAACGACGGCAGCGACAACAACAACAACGGTGGCGGCGACAACAACAACAGCGGCCGTGGTGGCGGCAAAAACGAAGTCAGAGACGACAATAGCAACAACATGGGCAACATAGCCAACGGTGAGAAGATCAACAGCAGCTTTGGCTCCAACAACACCAACAGCAACATTGGCTCTGGCAACAACAGCAATATCAAATTTTAGTTTTGTGTTGGTGGAAGATTCGTGGTTTTGTGTTGGTGGAAGATCATGTAGGTTTGTGTTCGTGGAAGATCATGTCTTATGATGAGCTTCTCAGGGGATCCTGTGTTAGTGTCACTTTCTATAAGATCAATGGTATGTTAGCATGTACGTGGTTTCATGTTTCGTGGACAATATTATTTGTATTTTGTGTTTAATTATTTATGTAAGTCATTGTCATTACTGAACTTGTTATTCCCCCTGAAGAATAAACTTAATATTGTCATTACTGAACTTGTTATTCCTATTACGCATTTTGTTAAATGTCATTACTGAACTCGTATCAAGCTGAATCAATCACGTTCGGTCATGGTCGGACGACTGCCAACATCGAATCTGGGGTTTTAATTTTTTTAAGGAAACAATCTTTCTGAAAGATTATACCTTTTCGAAAAGATTTGGGGATGTTAATTTTGAAATAACTTGTTCTTGAAATTATTTTTTAGGAAACAATCTTTCTAAAACAATATGATGTTTTCAAAAGCAAGACCGCCGTGGCTAACTGTTCGTAGCGCGAGAATTTAAATCATGATATTATATTATAGATTATGAATTTAATTCATTATAATTTTGATTTTCCAATTCAAGTTTGGATGGGGCCTTTTTTGTGAGCACTTAAATTAGGGTTAGACTCTTATAAAGTGCTGATTTCTTATGTGCCATTTTTATGAACGTTTTTGAAGAAAGGAAAGGAAATAAATTCAATTCAACAATCAAGATGTGAATTTAATGTGACTTGGTTGATAAGAAATGAATATGAATCATCATATTAAATTCAATCAATGAATCTATATAATATAATATAAACTCGATAATTTAATCATGATATTTTCTTTCATATTGTATGAATTAATATATGTTGTGATTAATTATTCAAAGTTGTTTGGGTATGGTGAACAACATGGCTCTAGAATTTACAAGTGTTGTATTATTTAAATATGGCTTGCGAGCCATGCCCCTTTCTAAATATTCTTGATGTACATTCTCTTCTCATCTTACTCCCCTCAAATGTTGAAATGAGGTTTCTCTTGATGTATTTCTCCTTTTATTATTTAGAGAAGTCCCCTCATTGACTTGAGAGAATTATAGGTTAGATAAGCCATGTTATGTCACGATTTTAATTATGTTTTGATTTGATCACTGCATGATTATTTTAGAGTTTATATGAGATACAATATTTATTGCATTCATATAATTAGAATTAATAGGATTAATTAGGTTATATCAAATATACCCTCTAAATAAAATCTTAAGTCGTAATGTCGCCAATTAATGAATACTTGTCAAAACCTAGATCACCCATTTGTATGTTCCACCAAAGTGAATGCACTTGAGTTATCTTGGTGCGACAAGAGTGGGTAATGGTGATACTCAACATTCATTATTGTCTTGACTTAATTGAGATTATCAAAACGGTTTTTGATCTCAAGGCATTAGATGGGATTAAACGTGTTGTGTCATGTGATGATCGAATCCCATAAAGATCTAAGAGTTACATGTGATGTAATTGGCAAAGAGGTTGCCTACCTTAATAACTTGATTTTAAGCGTCCTGCCAAAGCGGACTTAAATTTAAGCCAAATATGGATCTTAGCTCACTAATTATAATGAGGGTTGTTAATTTAATGGGAGATTACTAATTAAACTTTGCATGTATTTTAGTTGTAGAATCATATCATCTAGTAATACTGCAACACCATCAATGCGATCAGTCCTTAAGAAGGACAAACTTGATGAGACAAACTTTCTTGACATGTTTGGGAACTTAAGCGTTGATCCTAAGCACAAAAGAAAGGAGTATCTCATCGATCAACCAATCCCTAACGAGCCTGCAGCTAATGCTCCAAGAGCTCAGAAAGATACTTACACGAAGCATCATGATGACTCCATTGATGCAGGATGCCTGATGCCCGCCACTTTGGTTCGAGACCACGATGGAGATTCAGAACATGTGGAGGACTCTGAGATGAATGTTCACCTTAAGACGCTTGGATTTCCCATAAGCCAGGAGTTAGCTATAGATATGATCTTGAACTCACTCCTGGAAAGTTATGACTAGTTTGTCATGAACTACAATATGAACAATATGGAGAAATGAATTTTGAATTGCATGGGATGCTCAAAACAGCTGAGCTGAGCATTAAGAAGAGGCCCAACATTGTTTTGATGGTTCAGAAAAGAAAGGGTATGAAACAGAAAGGCAAGGGCAAAAGAAAGGGTAATAGCTCTGCTGGTAAGACCAATGAGTCAAACAGGCCCAAATCTAAGCCTGCAGCCAAGAAGGAAAAACCTCCGAAGGATGAGGTCTACTTCTTCTGCAATGAACTTGGTCATTGGAAGAGGAATTGAAAACTCTACATTGAAGATCTGAAAAGAACAAGAAGGATAGTCGGGCTATCGCTTCAGGTATCTATGTGGTTAAAACAACCTTCCTTAATGGAAAGCTTCTTGAGGATGTGTACATGGCACAACCTGAAGGCTTTGTGCGTCCAGAGGACTCTGGTAAAGCATGCAAGCTTCAAAGGTCCATTTATGGATTGAAGCAAGCATCTCGGAGCTGGAATCATCGTTTTGATGTCTGTCATATACACATCCTCAAGGAGCTTTCTGTTAAGGAAGGCTGTTTCGACGTCCATTTGCCATATTTCATAGTCATAATATGATGTAATGGCAAGAAGGATTCTGATTGATTTGGCCATTGCAACTGGGGAAAAAGTTTCATCCTAGTCCACACCATGAGTTTGAGTGAATCCTTTTGCAACCAGTCGTGCCTTGAAGATATTTACTTTGCCTTCCATGTTAGTTTTCTCTTTGAAAACCCATTTGCACCCAACGGTTTTTACACCTTCTGGTGGCTCGACTAAGGTCCATACCTCATTGTCGTACATGGATTGCATTTCAAACTTCATGGCATTAAGCTATCTTTCGGAGTTTGGTCCCACCACGGCTTCTCGATAGGTAGTTGGCTCATTCTGCTTAATGAGCAAAACATCACGGCTTCCAGTAATCAGAAATCCATATCTCTGAGGCTGTAGCCGTGTTCCATCGGACCTACGTGGGCCTTGTGTTACTTGAGTAGGCTCAACAACTTATTCTATGTCGTCTTGTGGCTCTCGAACTTCTTCGAGGTACACCTTACTCCCACTGGTTCTTTTAGAAATGAACTCTTTCTCCAAAAGGACACCATTCCGAATAACAAACACTTTGTGATCGGTAGGATTGTAGACATAGTATCCTTTAGTTTCCTTAGGATACCCCACAAATAGGCATTTTGAGGATCTGGATGATAATTTATCAGAGGCTTAGTGTTTAACGTAAAGCTCACATCCCCTGTTTCTAAGGCATAGCCCCAAAAGGAAGGAGGAAGATCTATTTGACTCATCATAGATCGAACCATATCTAATAGAGTTCGATTCCTCCGCTCAGAAACATCATTCCTTTGAGGTGTTCCTGGAGGAGTAAGTTGTGAGAAGATCCCACAACTCCTAAGATGGTCAATGAACTCTTGGCTCAAATATTCACCACCCTGATCGGATCGAAGGGCTTTCATTGTTTTGCCAAGTTGGTTTTGCACTTCATTTTGGAATATTTTGAGCATTTCAAAAGATTCAGACTTGTGTTTCATTAGATAGATATACCCATATCTACTAAAATCATCTATAAATGTAATGAAGTACTAATGACCCCCTCTAGCAGATGTATTCATTGGTCCACACACATCGGTATGTATGAGGCCCAATAAATCAGTGGCTCTCTCACTGCGCCCAGTAAAAGGCGCCTTTGTCATCTTTCCCAATAAACAAGACTCACATGTATCAAATGATTCAAAATCAAATGAGTTAAGAAATCCATCTTGATGGAGTTTCGAAATGCGTTTCTCATTTATATGGCCTAGACGACAATGCCATAGGTAGGTTGGATTCAAATCATTTGACTTGAACCTTTTAGTAGTTATGTCATAGATATGTTCATTCAATTTTCTATTGTCCTTGAGATCCTACATTTATTCAAATATGAGATCCACATGTAGTATCCAATACCCATGTTGAGGAAGTAGAAAAGCGAATATCTATGACATAGATACTTGAAGCGATAGCCCCGCTATCCTTCTTGTTCTTCTCTAGATCTTCGAGGTAGAGTTTGCAATTTCTTTTCAAATGACCAAGTTCATTGTAAAAGAAGCAAACTCTATCCTTCGGAGGTGTTGCCTTCTTGGCTTTCCGTTTCATACCCCTTCCTTTCTGATCGAACAAAACAGTACTGAGCCTCTTCTTCATGCAGTTCAGAAATTGATTCCTCCATGTTGTTCATGTTGTAAACCATGACAAAGTTATCATAACTTCTTGGGAGTGAGTTCAAGATCACATTTGTAGCTAACTCCTAGGACATGGGGAATCCAAGCCTCTCAAGGTGATCAATGTAGTTCTTCATCTTCAAAACATGAGGACTAACTGATGCACCCTCAGCCATCTTACAGGAATGTAAGGCCTTTGTGGTCTTATACCTCTCTTGCCTTACCTGTTCTTGGAACATTTCCGTAGGATGAACAATCATCTCAGAGGCCTCCACATGTTCTAGATCTCTAGAGTCATCCTTATGCTTCGTATAAGCATAAGTCTAAGCTCTTGGATCAGCAGCTGGAGGCTCGTCAGGAATGGGTTGATTGATGAGATACTCTTTTCTTTCGTGTTTAGGATCAACGCTTAAGTTCCCAAACATGTCAAGAAAGTTTGTGTCATCATAGTTCTTCCTTCTCAAGGACTGATCGCATTCGCATTGATGGTGTTGAAGTATTACTAGACTACATGATTCTACAACTAAAGATATGCAAAGTTTAAGCAGTAACCTCCTACTGAATTAAGAACCCTCATTATAATTAGTGGGCTAAGATCCATATTTGGCTTAAATTTAAGTCCGCTTTGGCAGGACGCTTAAATTAAGTTATTTAGGTAGGCAACGTCTTTGCCAATTACATCATATGTAACTCTTAGATCTTTATGGGATTCGATCATCATATGACTTGGCATGTTTAATCCCATCTAATGCCTTGAGATCCAAAACCGTTTTGATAATCTCAATTAAGTCCGAACAATAATGAATATTGAGTATCACCATTACTCACTCTTGTCTCACCAAGATAACTCAGATGCATCTACTTTGGTGGAACATACAAATAGGCGATTTAGGTTTTGACAAGTATTCATTTATTGATGGCATTATGACTTAAGATTTTATTTAGAGGGTATAATTTAATTAATCCTATTAATTCTACTTATATGAATGCAATCACTATTGTATCTCATATAATATCTAAATTAATTATGAGTGATCTAATCAAAACATAATTCAAACTCTAAATTGATTATGAGTGATCTAATCAAATCATAATTAAAACTCTAAATTAATCATGCAATGATCAAATCAAGACATAATTAAAATTGTGACACAACATGGCTCATACTTAACCTAAAATCCTCTCAAGCTAATGAGAGGACTTCTCTAAAACAAAAGAAATACATCAGGAGAAACCTCGTTTCAACATACGAGGGGAGTGAGATGAGAAAAGAATGTACATCAAGAGTATTTAGAGAGAGAGGCATGGCTCGCAGGCCATATTTAAAATTTAAATCAATTGTAAAACTCTAGAGCCATGTTATTCACCATACCCTAACAACATTTGAAAGGTAAATCACAACATACATTAATTCATACAATTATGAAATAAAATATTATGATGAAACTTATCATGATTTAAATTCTCTAATTTACATTATATTATATACTATATATAATATAATATCATGATTTAAATTCTCTAATTTACATTATATTATAATTCTCTAATTTACATTATATTATATACTATATATAATATAATATCATGATTTAAATTCTCTAATTTACATTATATTATATACTATATACTATATAATTTAAATTCTCTAATTTACATTACATTATATACTATATATAATATAATATCATGATTTAAATTCTCTAATTTACATTATATTATATACTATATATAATATAATATCATGATTTAAATTCTCTAATTTACATTATATTATATACTATATATAATATAATATCATGATTTAAATTCTCTAATTTACATTATATTATATACTATATACAATATAATATCATGATTTAAATTCTCTAATTTACATTATATTATATACTATATACAATATAATATCATGATTTAAATTCTCGCGCTACTGACAATTAGCCGGGGTCCTACTTGGAACCCATAGAAACCCTAACGCGAGTTTTTGAATTTAAACACATTATTGGATTCGGATTTAACCATATATACATCACATATATATATAATCTCATATAAACCCTATCGTGTATGAACGTTTTAAATGCATACAGGATTCAATTAATCATATATCGATTTAAAACACATACATGGATTCGGCTTAAGCATACATGTATCTCATACATAAACACACGTATAAAACCTAATTTAAACGCTCTGTCGAGTTGGCTCTAATGCCACTGTTGGGATCCGTACATCCAGCGGAGTTAAAACTTTTACGAATCTCATTCAACGATCGCTCAACGACGTTTAAATCAAGGTTTAGGGTTTCCGAATCGTACCTTTGCCGAACAATTGGACTGGTAGGTTACCTTCTCGATCAGCAAAAGTCGACTATTAGAATCGCCTTCGTCTACTGGTATCCACACAAACAGCCTTCAAAAACAGGAACGGAAGCATGCTAGCACCTCTGAACTGTGCGTCTCTCCTCTAGGGTTTCTCGCGGCTTTACAATACGCTCGACAAAATGTCCCGTAGGTTTTTCTAAACCTAGTAGGCGTATTATATTCAAAACAAATTTTGAATCTGGATTAAAAAATATATTAATTAAATCTATCTGATAGATCTAATCTAATCTATTTATTTAATCTGAATTAAGAGCCTTTTGATTTAATTTATCTCTATAAATTAAATCCGAGAATTGATATCTATCTATTTAATTAAATCTGAGATACTATATCTCAATTTAAATTAAATAAAATATCTGATATCTTTATTCTAAAATTAAATCTGAGATACAATATCTCTATTTGTTTAGATATTTAATTTATCAAATAAATTAAATACAAACAAATATTATATAATAATATTATAATCATTATTAATTAATATTATTATATTAATTTTGAATTTAATATATATATATATATATATATCCATCCTAGATTAAATACAGTATTCATTAAATCTTAGACGTATCTAAGATTCAATGAATCTGGACACTTTTGCTCGTGTTGGGTTATTCTTGTGTGACACCCTGCAGGCCCACATGAGATTGGCAGTAGGCCAATACTGTACCAGCCCACAAGTCGCAAGCGGCCTCTAGCAAGACATTGCGACTACCCAATTCATATGGGGATCGATGATACGATACAATCTATCGTACAACCATGTCACGTCCCTTTTGTCACGCGATAATTTGGTCAAGGATGAGGCATGGAGAAAGTCAACTTCCTGTTCTTGACCATTACTTTCTCGATTCTTGAGTAGTCTAACAATTGAGATGGAAACTCCTTTCCATCGTAGTATGGCCATAAATTTCTTACACTCACTCATCGAGGGGCCCAATATTATCTCTCTACAAATGTGAGGGACAAATTCCATCTTGACCATTCACATTCCTCTGCATGAAAACCACTAATCCCGATCCAAGTCTTTATCATCACCCGGTCAAAGGTGACTTTTGACTAGGTCAAAGACCAGCGACTCATCATGTAGGAATCCATGATGATCTCAGGTCAAAGGGCGTTTTGACGCGGTTATACATGAGAAAAGCTTATGACTTATTCCATGCAGCTTTCTCATAGTGGGTCAGTCCAAAGACCTTGTACTCTTACAGTGCCTATGACTTTGACTCGTATCTCCATACTCATCAAAGTCATACTGGTCTTATTTCATCTTCGCTCCCACGGAGATGACTGACCAGGGACATTTAGGATAATCTATAAGATATATCCAATGATCAGTTATCACTATAAACATGCAAATGTGATGATAACTAAAGGAGAATACTTTAAATAACATTAACGTTTAAAGTACAATGACTTTCCCATAGGGCATAATTTCCAACAGTATTGGCCCGCTGCCAATCTCATGTGGGCCTGCAGGGTCCCACACAAGAATAGCCCAACACGAGCAATAGTGTCCAGATTCATTGAATCTTAGATATGTCTAAGATTTAACGAATACTGTATTTTATCTATGATGAATATATATATATATATATATATATATATATATATATATATATATATATATATATATATATATATATTCCTGGATCATTTACCAAGTATCTTCCTGGATCATTTACTTCATTGATGCCTTGAATTTCACCAACTCTAGTACAAAAATGTTCAAGAGTGTTAGCTGAGAAAAAGAGACTTGACTTCTCTAAGCTGGCCTCCTAATCAAAAGCAGTAAAATATAGACAAAGTATGTTGGACAATTTGAGACAGTTATGTTCACTGGCATTCATAAAAAAGAATGCATCATCTGCAAAGAAGCTATACGTGAGTATTGGGCAGCAAATGCTAAGCTTTATGCCTTTAAGCTCCCCATTTTGTAGGCATTTATGAATCACAGAATATAAAGCTCAAGCCATGGGGATAAAGAGATACGGAGATAGTTGAAAGACTTGGCTATCACCCAAGGGGGGGTGAATTGGGTGTCTAATTAAAAACTTAGAACTTTAATAATCTTTTCGCAACTTATTGAAAGTAGTTTGAATGACAATAATAATTTATAAAGAGATAAACAATCATTCAAACATATATGCTGGGAATGTAAGAGATAAGGGAAGAGAATATGCAAACTGTGATTTATACTGGTTCGGCCCAATCCTTGACCTACGTCCAGTCCCCAAGCTCCACTTGAGATTTTCAATCCACTATCTTCTTTCAACTTGATTACACATTCTGTACTTGAAGTAATCCTCTCACTAGGATTCACTCCCCCTTACACATTGTAATCAATACACCCACTTGATTACATACTCTGTACTCGAAGTAATTCTCTCACTAGAACTTACTCCCCTTACAAGCTGTAATCAATACAATGGGTTTCCCACTCAAGATCACCCAATCTTGAGTAACTCACAAATAGAAAGATAGAGTGGTTACAAATAAATCTTCTCTCTCAGAGAAGTGAATGGATAAACACTGAAGTACAAAACATTTCACTCTCTATGATAGGCTATGTAAACATTGAAAACAGAGAGTAAATGATAAGAATATCAGAGTATTAGCATGTTGAAGATGTAAGCTTGTTTCTCTACGTTTCTCTGTCTTGAATCTGTATTCTTTTATAGGTAGAGATCAATATATGACTGTTTGAAGATTCAGTGACTGTTGGATAAAGAAATATAGCCGTTAGACTCAGATGGAACTAGCCGTTAGAACTTTTGCACAGCTTTCGATGTTCTGACACAAATTTGAGATTTTGAGATTTGCTTCTAATTCTTCGTTTGAATGTTTGTATCCATTGAAGAACATCACAATCGAGCATTCAACTTCATTTTTTCAAGTTCTTCGTTGAAATCTGTCTTCTTTCCCATTTCTGAAATTCTGCAGCAAAGTTCATCTTCACCTTTTTGATAGATCTTGATTTTACGTCAAGTTTGAAGTTATCTCAAGCTTTAATCATCTGAAACTCACTAACAAATTGATTAAACATATTTAAGAATGGTAATGAGTGATGATATGAAGTATCTAGATCATCTATGAAGGTTTCGCAAAATCCATAAAAACTGATTTTCAAACAGTGTCGAAAACTGGAGTTTCCAAATGAAAACTGGAGTTTTCAACTGTTCACTTAAGTGGAAACTCAAGTTTTGAAACACAAACTCGAGTTTTAGTCTTTCTTAGGTAAATGTCGCGATTAAGATTCGAAGAACATTTTGAATTTGAATCAAAACTCGAGTCATTAAGTGACAAACTCGAGTTTTGGAGTTGCTCTGCCCTTGGTTGCTCTCTGTCTCATGGAAACTCGAGTTTTGGTCTCACAAACTCGAGTTTTGAAGATGCTCTGATGATCATTGCTCTCTGTGTGATGGAAACTCGAGTTTCCAACTTAATGACTCGAATTTCGGTCTTTCCCAAAATCATATTTTGCTCTCTGTCCCCGACAAACTCGAGTTTTGATTCTAAACTCGAGTTTGCTTCATTTGATAGCAAACTGTGCAACATCTTGAACAGACAGTCAACTTTCGAAAGCCATATCTCCATGGTCTGAACTCCGTTTTGGTCTATTCAAATCTTGAGGAAAATCCCTTTGAGTCCACTTTCATATGCCACCAATTTCAACTCAATCGGATTTTTACTTTGTGATATACTCAAAACATTGAAGATTGGTCTTCTGAGTGACGTTATTTCACTGTCCACTTCCATATTTCATAGCTCCTTCATCTGAACTCCTTTTGGCTTGAATTATATATCAAAATGACGCATTGAGAGTCTAGTTTCATATGCCACTAGTTTCACCTCAATCCGATCTCTGTTTTAGGAGATATGATTGAATTACCAGACATCGCCAGAGTGAAACGTGAAACAGAGTTGCTGAAGTGCTGAAGAACGCTGTAAACTCGAGTTTTGAAATGGTAACTCGAGTTTTCCTTGTCCAGAGACGCCAGAGATGCTGAAGACATTGCAAACTCGAGTCAGTTAGTGATTAACTCGAGTTTTGAGTTCCAAACTCGAGTTTTCTCATATCAGAGAGGCAAATCATTGTAGCAAAGTAGGAAACTCGAGTTTTTAGATATGAACTCGAGTTTTCTCATCCTGAAACTGATTTTTTTGCTGGTTTTCACTCCAAATTAAGTCATTCCAACTTCCATATGATCTTGGAGACTTCTAGCACCAATATAAAAGCTTGAACAATGATTTTCTCAATCCATTCAACAAGTTCTTCCTTCTTCCTTATCTTCTCTTCATCATTCTCCATAATTTAACTCTTTCTTTCTTCTTTTTTTCTTGATCATTCCCAAAATCAGATTTGATAACTTCTTGCTTCCTTCACATTATGATATTCCCATTATATTGTGCAAGAACTTCTTTCTTCAATCTGTTTTCTTGATCATTCTCCATCATTCAACTTGGACTCATCATTCTTTGTAAGTTCTACCTTCTTCAATATCTCATCTTCTTCTTGAACTTGACATTCTCTCCAATTTCTTTCTAAAATCTCTTATCTCCTTCTTGAGCTATTATTCAACTTGAACTAATCTACATTAAATATAGTAGTTAGTCAATGTAGGAGATAAATATATCATACAAAATTTTTGCTCTTAATAATGGCATATATATAAGACATCATCAAAACTAATCAAAACCAACAATAGTAGGTCTCCTTGACGAAGTCCACTCTGTGGACTAATGGAGCCAATCTTTAATTTTCACCTAAGACATAGAGATTAAGACTGACAGATTCTACACATCTTATAATAAGCTGGACCCTTTCCAAACAGAAACCCAATTTCAACAAAACAGGTCACAATAAATCCCATTTTCAAATCAATCATAGGCATTATTCACGTCCATTTTAAGTGCAAACTCATACATATTGCTTGTTTTCTTCCTGTGTAAATAGTGGTACTTTTCATGGGCAATAACGATGTTATCATGTATGAGCCTACCTTGAATAAAAGCACACTTTGACTATGGAGAGACACAATCATCAAGTCATTGCCTCATACAATTAGCTAAGACCTTGGAAATAATCTTATATGAAAAATTGTATGGCCCAATAGGACGAAAAGGTGAGACATGCTCCTATTTATCAATCTTGGGAAGTAATGTGATATTAGTTTCATTAATCCCATTAAGAGTTGCAATTTCTCTATTCAGAAGACGCCGAACATACAGTGCCTCCCAAACAATTCCCTAACCATTGAGCAAACATCATCACCAATTTCAGACCAAGAAGAATGATAAAAAGTACTTAAGAAATTGTCTGGTATGAGAACTTTAGCACTACCTAGGCTAAAAGTTGCTAACCAAATCTCTTCGTTAGTCACTAGAAATCTAAGCTGATTATTAGCATGGTCAGAAATCTTTAGATCCACAAAATGTAATACCCGGATAAATAAAATGGCCATTTCTGATAGGTGAATATGTGGTCTCAATTTCTGTGTTATAAATATCGTATTTATGAAGGAAAAATCTCTTGGAAATTAGGGAAAAAGAATAAGGAGTCAAAATGACTAAAATGCCCTTGTGGAGCATATAATGACCTAAGGAAATTATGAAAAATCCTAGGAGGCAGTAAAATAATTATTGAAATCAAGAGAGTATATGGTCTCTAATTTTGGTAATTTAATAAAATATAACCTTGGAAAAATAGAGGGGGAAAAAATCAAAAAGTATTATAATGACCAAAATGCCTCGTGAATTTTAATATAATGCATACGACATAAAATACTAATGTCAGTGCAAAAGTTGTGAGGTAATGAGTTATTCTAATTAATAAAATTATCCACAATTAGTAAGTGATTAATTAAATTATTATTGGCTAATTATTTAAGCATAAACAAGGGAATATTCAAGGTAAATTATGTAAAACCCTTTAATTAGTGGTTGATGGCTTGTACGGATCCTTTTGGGATGCATACATATGTAGTAGCTACACCATTAGGTGTGTTTAGGTGTAAGCTCTTTAGCTTATGAAGCGTGTTTGAAACCAAGTTACGAATATAATATAGATCTTATTACTACTTCACAATGTCAACAACATTCTCAATTGTGTTAAACTAGCGCCAATGAAGAACGGTGTCAATGAGAATATATCATTCTCACAAACAGTGATAGAATTAACGTGGAGGCCAAATCTTTACTCAAAAACAACCCAGTCATAAATGAATTCTCAAATAATGTAACATCCCAACTTTTCAAAAGCAGTATAAAATTTTTTCCATTTAAAATCATCAGAGTAGAGCAACGGAGCAAAATAATAACTGATTTGTATATATAAAACGTCGTAAGTCTGGTTGGTTACAACAGCGGTACAGTAACCAAGTATTTCAAAAGTGATATACAATAGCAAAAGGAAGGCTTTCGCCGGAACAACGAAAGGAAGTCTTCAGCCGGAACTTCTATGCGGCCTGCTTGTCTCTCTCCTTGGTCCTCGGTCCTCCAGAACCTGATGCTATATGGAGAGCTGAGGTCCATTGCAATCGGACCCCAGGTAACGGTTAACCTCATATTTACATATACAGTATAAAAGCACAAAAAATGAACCACCCCTAATCAACATAAATGTACCGCTCCCAGCGAATGCAGATATACCACTCCCAAATAAATGATATACCACTCCCAGTGAATACAAATATACCACTCCCAGTGCATGCATATGTTCAATCATCCTCTAACAACACTATATACTCAAACAACATAACAACTCTACCCATACAATACACCTAACAATATACACGCAAACCATAAATATCAGAGTTAGGGCTACTAGTACGCGAACGTACCTTCGTTGACGGTCGTCAGTATTTCTAGCGGAATACGGCCCGTCAGTAGGTAAAAACGGAATCAGGGATATCCTATCAACATAACAACGCATTTGTTAAGGATCTACCATTACGACAGACATTTTTAGTCAAAATGACCATTTTACCCCTGACCTCCTAATCGGCGGAATTTCGCCAGCACTTCATTACTTTGACCCTAATCTTCCAAAATTTCAACATAACTTGTCTTCCAACATAATTTTCGAAATATAAATCATATTAATTGATGATTCACATCATAACAGGCATTTTAGGTAAAAATTACCATTTTGCCCCTATCCTTACTAGTCGGCGGAATTTTCGCCAGAGCTTCGCTATTTTTATTCTAATCTTCTAAAATTTTTCCACAACTTCGAACCCACCATGATTTTTGAAATAATGACTAAAATACCCCTATCATATGATATCTAATCATACTTGGAAGATTAAAGACTAATATAGCATTTCTACTCTAACTACCGAAAGAACTACAGAAACTTAAGACTAAGTACCGAAGAACTTACTCAGAGCTTCGCTACAGAATTCCCCGGACTCCTCCTTCTCTCTACCTTCTCTCTAAAACCGAAATCTACTCTTGGATTGTGAAGAATGAAGAGAACTTTGAAGGCTATTTATAGGAGAAGCTGTGGAATTTCGACCGTCGGATCAACTTTATGAGAATCAACTGAGCCCTTCATTTGGAAACTTAGAAAACAAGTTTTCCCTTCTCTCTTCCCTCCTTGGCCGACCTGCCCTCCCCTTAGGTGGCACCCCTTGGCCAATCACAAGGTGCCATGTGGTCATTTCTAGAAGGTTCTACTGATAAAACCTCCGATCGGTGTCCGAATCGCGTAATCTTGTAAAATCTTAGAAATTCCGAATTATAACTTTTAAGACATTTTCTCACTCATTAGAAATGTCCGGGCTAAATAACTTTTTCCCGCATTTTGAGTTATGATTTATTTTCTTCAAATTCTAAATCGTGACTATCCGCCTTTTCACTGATGACCCTATTTCGTCTTATTATCAAAATGCTCCACCAATCTCTAATTAACTGGAATGCCTATTTCAAGATAAAAATCCACTCTTTCATATTCTTTACTGACTTTAGAAATCCTGTTCATGGTTCTCTAGATAGGATCCAATTCCTATCGGTGTTTATTTACCTTTACTTTAATTAATTTTTAAATAAGAGTTTATTATTTACACTCCACATTTATTAATTCTATTTTTTTCTTTTTCCCTTAAGGATGTCGGCGCACACACACACACTATATATATATATATATATATATATATATATATATATATATATATATATATATTATATTATATTATTTTATTTCCTAATTAACTATTATATAATTAAATAATTGTTTTTACATAATTTTTTTACAAAATTTTCCTATTTGCCCATACTTGTATTTAGGCTTAAAATTACCTAATCTCACCAATTTTCCTTCATATTTCCCAATCAATTAGCAAATATATTTATGCTAATTTTTAGCCATTAACCACTAATTATAGGGTTTTACATAATTATTTATGGATTTTCCTTTGTTCATGCTTAAGTAATTAGCCAATAATTACTTAATCAGCTCTTTAATATTTGTTGCTAATTTTCTTATTTAGCATAACTCATTACCTTACAACTTTTACATTGACATTAGTGTTTTATGCCTCATGCCCTATATTAAAATTTACGGGGCATTTTGGTCATCATAATACTTTTTAACTTTTCCCCCTTTATTTCTTTAAGGTAATAATTTAATAAATTACCTAAATTAGGGACAGTATTATTCCCTATTTCAAATAAATATTTACTTGCCTTTTTTATAACTTTCACAGGGTATTTCATAATCCGTAAATGCGTTTAGGGACTTATTTGCAAACTTCCAAATGTTTTAGGGACCTAATTGCAAATTATTCTTTTTCAAGAGAAACTACCCCAAAAATAAGATAAAGTCTCCACAAGGTCTTTGAGATCATATATTCACCTATTTCCAATAGATATTATTTACTCAATATGATACTTATCATAAGTGAGATTTTCAGGGTATTACATTTCTCCCCCCGTTAAATAAATTTTCGTCCTCGAAATTCGCACTCTACCCACTAAACTTCATACTATCCTGTTTTCGGATTATTCGCGTCGGATCTCTACTTTGTCCGCCAGCCGCTCCTCTTGGTGGTCGAGAATTTGCTTTGGTTTGACCGCAACGATCTTGTCATATCGTACTTTTATATATAGTGTCTCCCGAGGCGCCCATACATCGCGGTCAACACCACAGATACCAAAATGTCTCCATGGCGCCCATACACCATGACAACACAAGATATCATACATGTCACCATGGCGCCCATACACCATGACAACACAAGATACCTCCTACTCAATGACATGATCACGGTCGAATATGACTAAGAAACATGGAACGCGTTAGGGAGGGTGTCTGCCTCCTCTTCTACCTCGACTCCTGCCTCGGCCTCTGGGAGCTCCTGCTCCTCTTAAATTCGCCATGTCTCGTTCTTTTCAGAAATGGGTACGGAAACACGTATCGAGAGTTTCTCTACATGAGTCAAATACTGCATGTACATATCTTTGTTGGTCGCGGAGTTTCATCCGGCGTGGCCCAGTTCTACACATGAGCTTTATGCTAGGATAGAATTACCATCCAATACAAACTGGCGGTTTATCAAGGTTATCAGAGTGAGTTATCAGACTTCGCGTCAGGACTGTTTTCAAGATCTATGATCTCCCGGGTAGTCAAAGTTGTCGGCGATAGGCGACATTATCAGGGTTATCAGAGGCTGGTATCAGAGTTATCAGATCAGAGCTATCAGAGACTGATATCAGAGTTATCAGAGACAGATATCAATAGAAGCACAGGTGATGAATTCACCGGCTCCGGTTTAGAGTGATGTACCGACAAAGGGTGGTACACCGGTTCAGGATAGTATACCGGTTCAAAATGGTATACCGAGATGAGGTGGTACACCGACTGTGGCTATATCGCACTCATTTTCAAAATATGCTCCAAATTTTTGAAAAGGCGTAGAACCTAACTCCGTTAACCGAACAGTAATGGTCAGGTAAGTGTGTACCATGGGGGCCTCACCGAGTTCACGGCGACTAATTGGCACACCCACGTAGACTAGCCTTGCCTTCGGCACCAAACTGTCAGTAATAACTTCGTTAATTTCATGCCAGGACTACTGCTCTGATACGAAAATGTAACATCCCAACTTTTCAAAAGCAGTATAAAATTTTTTCCATTTAAAATCATCAGAGTAGAGCAACGGAGCAAAAGAGTAACTGATTTGTATATATAAAACGCCGTAAGTCTGGTTGGTTACAACAGCGGTACAGTAACCAAGTATTTCAAAAGTGATATACAATAGCAAAAGGAAGGCTTTCGCCGAAACAACGAAAGGAAGTCTTCAGCCGGAACTTCTATGCGACCTGCTTGTCTCTCTCCTTGGTCCTCGGTCCTCCAGAACTTGATCCTATATGGAGAGCTGAGGTCCATTGCAATCGGACCCCAGGTAACGGTTAACCTCATATTTACATATACAGTATAAAAGCACAAAAAATGAACCACCCCTAATCAACATAAATGTACCGCTCCCAGCGAATGCAGATATACGACTCCCAGTGAAACAGGATATACCACTCCCAGTACAAATATACCACTCCCAGGCATGCATATGTTCAATCATCCTCTAACAACACTATATACTCAAACAACATAACAACTCTACCCATACAATACACCTAACAATATACACGCAAACCATAAATATCAGAGTTAGGGCTACTAGTACGCGAACGTACCTTCGTTGACGGTCGTCAGTATTTCTAGCGGAATACGGCCCGTCAGTAGGTAAAAACGGAATCAGGGATATCCTATCAACATAACAACGCATTTGTTAAGGATCTACCATTACGACGGACATTTTTAGTCAAAATGACCATTTTACCCCTGACCCCCTAATCGGCGGAATTTCGCCAGCACTTCATTACTTTGACCCTAATCTTCCAAAATTTCAACATAACTTGTCTTCCAACATAATTTTCGAAATATAAATCATATTAATTGATGATTCACATCATAACAGGCATTTTAGGTAAAAATTACCATTTTGCCCCTATCCTTACTAGTCGGCGGAATTTTCGCCAGAGCTTCGCTATTTTTAATCTAATCTTCCAAAATTTTTCCAAAACTTCGACCCCACCATGATTTTTGAAATAATGACTAAAATACCCCTATCATATGATATCTAATCATACTTGGAAGATTAAAGACTAATATAACATTTCTACTCTAACTACCGAAAGAACTACAGAAACTTAAGACTAAGTACCGAAGAACTTACTCAGAGCTTCGCTGCAGAATTCCCCGGACTCCTCCTTCTCTCTACCTTCTCTCTAAAACCGAAATATACTCTTGGATTTTGAAGAATGAAGAGAACTTTGGAGGTTATTTATAGGAGAAGCTGCGGAATTTCAACCGTCGGATCAACTTTATGAGAATCTATCTGAGCCCTTCATTTGGAAACTTAGAAAACAAGTTTTCCCTTCTCTCTTCCCTCCTTGGCCGACCTGCCCTCCCCTTAGGTGGCACCCCTTGGCCAATCACAAGGTGCCATGTGGTCATTTCTAGAAGGTTCTACCGATAAAACCTCCGATCGGTGTCCGAATAGCGTAATCTTGTAAAATCTTAGAAATTCATAATTATAACTTTTAAGACATTTTCTCACTCATTAGAAATGTCCGGGATAAATAAATTTTTGATTCCATACAGGGTTCCAACGGTCCTGCGGAAGTTTCTCGAGAAACGTGCTCGGTTATGGAACGAACTTCTGAAATCATCAGCCTCTGGACAAAAATCCACTGATTCCAAATATGTCCAGGAAATTCTCAACTCATTCCCAGATGTTGAGTTATGATTTATTTTCTTCAAATTCTAAATCTGTGACTATCTGCCTTTTTCACAGATGACCCTATTTCCCTTATTATCAAAATGCTCCACTAATCTCGGAATTAACTTCTGGAACAGTCTATTTCAAGATAAAAATCCACTCTTTCATATTCTTTACTGACTTTAGAAATCCTGTTCCTGGTTCTCTAGATAGGATCCAATTCCTATCGGTGTTTATTTACCTTTACTTTAATTAATTTTTAAATAAGAGTTTATTATTTACACTCCACATTTATTAATTCTATTTTTTTTTCTTTTTCCCTTAAGGATGTCGGCACACACACACACACTATATATATATATATATATATATATATATATATATATATATATTATTTTATTTTATTTCCTAATTAACTATTATATAATTTAATAATTTTTTTTACATAATTTTTTTACAAAATTTTCCTATTGGCCCATACTTGTATTTAGGCTTAAAATTACCTAATCTCACCAATTTTCCTTCATATTTCCCAATCAATTAGCAAATATATTTATGCTAATTTTTAGCCATTAACCACTAATTATAGGGTTTTACATAATTATTTATGGATTTTCCTTTGTTCATGCTTAAGTAATTAACCAATAATTACTTAATCAGCTCTTTAATATTTGTTGCTAATTTTCTTATTTAGCATAACTCATTACCTTACAACTTTTACATTGACATTAGTGTTTTATGCCTCATGCCCTATATTAAAATTTACGGGGCATTTTGGTCATCATAATACTTTTTAACTTTTCCCCCTTTATTTCTTTAAGGTAATAATTTAATAAATTACCTAAATTAGGACAGTATTATTCCCTATTTCAAATAAATATTTACTTGCCTTTTTTATAACTTTCACAGGGTATTTCATAACCCGTAAATGCGTTTAGGGACTTATTTGCAAACTTCCAAATGTTTTAGGGACCTAATTGCAAATTATTCTTTTTCAAGAGAAACTACCCCAAAAATAAGATAAAGTCTCCACAAGGTCTTTGAGATCATATATTCACCTATTTCCAATAGGTATTATTTACTCAATATGATACTTATCATACGTGAGATTTTCAGGGTATTACAAATAATCCTACCAAATTACCCGCAGAAAGAGAAGTTCAAAGTTCACTATTGAAAGGATGCCTAGCACTGGAATAGAATCAAAAGCGCCATATCATTTGACATCAAAATAGGAGTTGAGAAAGCAACTTGAAGAACTACCAAAGAACCACGTTTATTTCAAACCAACGTGTCACTGTAGAAATTCCTGGTATATTCTTAAAGCGAAACAAGAATTTGCGAATTATATCCACTACCGTCAGTAGGAAGAAGTAATTAACAAATACCACCTTCTTTTGACAATCCACCTAAACATCTAATTCCTATGTTTAAGATCAACTGATGATCAGAACCACCCCAACAGCAAAATCGAAACTAGTATTGTTCTGAAAATAGTTTTCAGGACTAAGTACGAACATTTTGAAATCTCTTGTGATGCTTTCCAAACTATATGCCCTTATCTTGTTCATAGAATACCAGAACAAAATTTTCTCTCAAAACGCATAGGTAAGGTAATTGAGGCGTTGTTTGACGACGTCCTCATCTGTTCAGAAATAGGAAGAGAAACGCACAGGATAATGATTGTCAGTAGTTGGTATACTAAAGAAAGACGCGATTCTTTACTAAGTTAAGTAAATGTAAGTGTTTGGCTGTCAGAAACAAACTTTCCGGGCCATGTTCCATGACGCAATGATATTGTTAACTATTTTAAGCAAAGTGGGAGCAGTTCTGAAATAAAAATAACCAGAAATAGTAACATAGATATGTAGTTTTTGGGTCTAGTGGGATAGTACCATAGATTCATGTAAATTTCTTCTAACTTACCATTAACAAGGCTCCCAAATATAAATCAAAACATTTGTGTTAAACAAGGACTGTGAGTGTAACATCCCGTTTTCCAAAAGCAGTATAAAATTTTTTCATCAGAGTAGAGCATCAGAACAAGAGTGTAACTGATATATATATTCAAAATGCCCACCGGCTAGTTACAGAGACGGCACAGTAACCGAGATTTTTCAAAAGTAAAGAGTAACAACAGAAAGTCTTCAGCCGCATCCCTAGGCTTGCTGCTTCCCTCTCTCCTCGGTCCTCGGTCCTCTCGACCCTGATGCTATGTTAAGAGCTGAGATCCGCACCGGATCTCAGGTAACGGTTAACCTCATGTATACATACACACATATGGGTTACAGAACAACATTAACACAACATATAAATCACACCCAACCAATGCACATGTATCGCTCCCAGCATTTACAGATGTATCGCTCCCAGCATTACAGTTGTATCGCTCCCAGCCTTACAGATATATCGCTCCCAGCATGCATACAGTTATCTACTAACATAATATGCACCAATCAACATACCACACATACATACCACACACACATCACATACACGTATACTATATCCATCAGATTAGTGTTACAGTACGCGAACGTACCTTCGTTGACGGAAATCGGTATTTCTGTCGGTATACGGCACGACAGTAGGTCAGAACGTAATCAGGGATATCCTATCAACATAACAACGTACTTGTTAAAGATCTATTATTACGACGGACTTTTTTAGTCAAGATGACCATTTTACCCCTGACCCCCTAATCGGCGGAATTTCGCCAGCACTTCGTTACTTTGACCCTAATCTTCCAAAATTTCAACATAACTCCTACTCCAACATAATTTTAGAAATATATATCATATTGATTAGTGATTCACATCATAACAGGAATTTTAGGTACAAATTACCATTTTGCCCCTATCCTTACTAGTCGGCGGAATTTCGCCAGAGCTTCGCTACTTTAACTCTAATCTTCCAAAATTTTGCCATAACTCCGACCCCATCATGATTTTCAAAATTAATGACTAAAATACCCCTAACATATGATATCTAATCATACTTGGAAGATTAAAGACTATACTAGCATTTCTACTCTAACTACCGAAAGAACTACAGAAACTTAAGACTAAGTACCGAAGAACTTACTCAGAGCTTTGCTGCAGAATTCCCCGAAATCCTTCCTCCTCCTGGCTGCTCCTCACTTTCGAAATCCTCAAGAGAGAATTGTGTGAGAATTCTAAATGAGCAGAGGGGTATTTATAGGGAAAATCCTGTGCACTATTCATGCTTTATCAGACGGATTCTGGACCGTAGGATCGCACTTTGTTGAAGTGGCTTCATCATGGCCATCCAACCCTTTCTCTTTCCTCCATATGACATCATCCCCATGATGTCATCCAAGTACTTCGATGATGTCACTTACTTCCTCAAGAAGTTTTATACCGATAAAGTCTCCGATCGGTGTCTGAATCGCGTAATCTTGTAAAATCTTACAAATCTGGAATCACAAATTTGAAGACATTTTCTCACTTATTAGAAATGTCCGAGCTAAATAAATTTCTGACTCCATACAGGGTTCCAACGGTCCTGCTGAAGTTTCTCAAAAAACGTGCTCGGTTACGGAAATCGTTTCCGGAATTACCAACTTCGGGACCAAAATTCATTGATTCCAAATATGTCCAGATAATCATAAACTCATCCCCAGATCTTGAGTTACAATTTATTTCCTTCAAATTCTAAATCTGTGACTATCTGCCTCTTTCACAGATTACCCTATTTCGTCTTATTATCAAAATGCTCCACCGATCTCGGAATTAACTTCTGGAACAGTCTATTTCAAGATAAAAATCCACTCTTTCATATTCTTTACTGACAATAGAAACTTTGTTCATGGTTTTACAGTCAGGATCCAATTCCTATCGGTGTTTATTTACCTTTTCTATTTTTTACACTTAATTATACTTTAATCAAGAGTTTTAAATTTTCTTCCAACCTTTCCTATCCACAATTTTTCTCTTCAATGTGTCGGAACACACACACATCTATTTCCATATTTTCTGTTTTTATTTAATTATTGAATTAATATTATATTATTAAATAATTATTTAAAAATTATTTTTCATAACTTTTTTACAAAATTTCCTATTGGTCCATACTTGTTTTTAGGCTTAAAATTACTCAATCTCTTATATTTTTCTTCATATTTTCCAATTAATTAGAAAATATATCTTATGCTAATTTTAGCCTTAAACCACTAATTATAGGGTTTTACATATTTATCTTTGGATTTTTCTTTGTTTAAGCCCAAATAATTAGCCAATAATGACCTAATTAATCCCCACCAATTGTTGATAATTTTCTTATTTAAAAATAATTATTTCCTCACAACAATTGGACTTACATTGATATTTTATTCTTTACATAAAATATTAAAAATCACGGGGTCAACAATGATCCCGGAATACTTTTTTTAATTTTTCCCTCACCATTTTCCAGGGAAATAAACCCCAACAATTGTCTAAATTAGAGACAACATACTCTCTAATTTTTAATAATTATTTTGTTGTCTTTTGGAATTTATCACAACATTTTTAGAGCATTATATAACCCTAAAATACATTTTTAAGCCTCTTAATACCTCACAAGGGCATTTTAGTAATTTTGGCCCCTTAATCCCTCTAATTTCATTAGAAACTACCTTAGAAAATAAGATATTTATGATATTTTCCCTAATTCAAATTTTAGGGTATTACAGTGAGACGTGCTTCCATTAAGTGAGGGAGAAGTGGGTTATTGCACCAAGAAATTGGTTATCCCAAATTCAAGTAGATTCTATAGTGGTACCAGTAGGTATGATTGAGATATGTCTTGCTGCAGCAGGACAACGTAATCACTTATACCTCTTGTCAGTTGGAGTCTCTCAAGTCGATCGAATCTACACACGATCTAGAGTTAGTAAGTATCATGTTTGCTTTAAGAGTGTTGAGGCAATACCTCTAAGATATAATCATAGAAGAATACTGCTACCACAAGTGCTTGAAAAGTCTTTAGAACGCGGTGATATATAGATGTAGCATCACTAGATGAAGTTACTATAGGACTACGATGTAAAAAATAAGTATCGACCGGATGAAGAAAGGATCGAGTTGGTACTCTCCAAAGAAAATTTGTACCAGTACCTCACATGACGACTCAAAGAGAGAAAGCTGCTTAGGTATGATAGAAGCTTAATCCTATCAAAGGAAATTTCCCGCGAAATTATCAATACACCCGATAAAGCCGATATTTCAAATTTTCTTACAATCGAAATAACACCGATTAACCCCTTGAATAGACAGAAGTGTGAATCACTTATATGGCTCAACGAAATTGTTGGAGCAAGAATTTTCTTAGCCCAGATATGACCGATTGTGTTTCTAAATATTTTGTACGAGTCTCAGGAGATCGTAAGGATCATTAGTTGTTGTGAAGACCATGTGTTTTTTTATGTTATCCCTAGCAGTGGATGTCAGAAGAAAACTTCGAGGCAAACTTGTAGTCCGCACTACGTGAGATCATTCGAAGTATTCGTTGAGAACGAACCAGTCGCTACTATATAGCCTTATCCCCGAACTTGATTGGACTTCCATAACGTTTCCATGTTTCTTCGTTATTACAATTCGACCATGATCGTGCCATTGAGTAGGAGATATCTTGTGTTGCCATGGTGTATGGGCGCCATGGTGACATGTATGATATCTTGTGTTATCATGGTGTATGGACGCCATTGAGACATTTTGGTATTTGTGGTGTTGACCACGGTGTATGGGAACCGTGGGAGACACTATATATCAAAGTACAATATGACAAGATCTTTGCAGTCAAACCTATGATAGAGTAAAGATCCGAAGTTTAGATAGTACGGAGTTTTGATGGTAGAGTGCAAATTTCGAGGGCGAAATTTTGTTTAACGGGGGGAGAAATGTAATACCCGGATAAATAAAATGGCCATTTCTGATAGGTGAATATGTGGTCTCAATTTCTGTGTTATAAATATCGTATTTATGAAGGAAAAATCTCTTGGAAATTAGGGAAAAAGAATAATGAGTCAAAATGACTAAAATGCCCTTGTGGAGCATATAATGACCTAAGGAAATTATGAAAATTCCTAGGAGGCAGTAAAATAATTATTAAAATTAAGAGAGTATATGGTCTCTAATTTGGTAATTTAATAAAATATAACCTTGGAAAAATAGAGGGGGAAAAATCAAAAAGTATTATAATGACCAAAATGCCCCGTGAATTTTAATATAATGCATAAGACATAAAATAGTAATGTCAGTGCAAAAGTTGTGAGGTAATGAGTTATTCTAATTAATAAAATTATCCACAATTAGTAAGTGATTAATTAAATAATTATTGGCTAATTATTTAAGCATAAACAAGGGAATATTCAAGGTAAATTATGTAAAACCCTTTAATTAGTGGTTGATAACTAAAATTAGCATAAAATATATTTGCTAATTAATTGGAAAATATTAAGAAAAATATATGAGATTAGGTAATTTTAAGCCTAAAAATAAGTATAGACCAATAGGAAAATTTTGTAAAAAATTATATAAAATAATTATTAAAAAATTATTTTATATAATATTAATTAATTAAATAAATATTAAAACAGAAAATAAAAAAAATAAAAAAAGAAAAGGACCGAAAATCCTAATGGATAAGGGGATAGGATTTTCAAAGTTAAATAACATGCAACTTTGGTTAAATAAGGGTTAAGTTGTAAAAAGCAAATAGGATAAATGACCACCGATAGAAACTAAATCCTATCTAGAAAACCATGAACAAGGTTTCTAAAGTCAGAGTATATTCTAAACAAGTGAATTTTTATCTCGGAGTAGGCTGTCTCCGAAGTTATTTCCGAAACCGAAAAAGGTTATACTAGACTGACTGTGAATCTATCTGATGTTCAAAAAGCAAATCAGATAAATGAAAACCTATAGAAACCAAGCCATAACTTGAAATTCAAGAATGAGTTGGTAAACATCTGGGCATATTATGAATCAGTGGATTTTTGTCCCGAAGATGTTGTTACTGAAGCAATTTCCGCAAGCGAAGGCGGATATCCGAAAATCTTCAGCGAAACCGATGACACCCTGAATGGGATCAAAAATTTAGTTGACCCAAGTATCTTGAAAGAGGGAGAAAAGATCTTCAGGGCTATGTTCCCGAAATTTTGAGATTTTGCAAGATTAAGCGATTCGGACACCGATCGGGGAACTCTATCGGGCCGGAGGTGAAAAGGAACTTGTGACATCATCCAAGATGATGTCACTAGCTGCCACCTAAGGGGGGAAGGACAGCCAAGGGAATCCAAGGGTCCAAGATGTGCCATTTTGCAAAAGTGCGATCCTACGGTCCAGAATTCGTCTGACAAAGTGTGAATAGTAACTCATTTTTCCCTATAAATACCCCAAGCCTTCATTTGAAATCTTCACACCATTTCTCTCTAGTCTAGTTCGAAATTCTTGGAGCAAGGAAGGAGGAAGAAGTCCGGGGAAGTTTGCAGCGAAGCTCTGAGTAAGTTTTCTTGTCTTTGGTCTTAAGTTCTTTCGATAGTTATAGTAGGAGTGTTAGATCTTTAGTTTTTCTAGTATGATTTAGATATCATGTTTTAGGGGTAGTTATGATATTTATTTCAAAAATATGTTGGAGGAAGAGGTATGTTAAAATTTTGGAGAAAATAGAGTTAAAGTAGCGAAGCGCTGGCGAAATTACGGCGATTAGGGGAATAGGGGCAAAATGATAATTTGTACCTAAAATGCCTGTTATGATGTCAAATATTGAAAAATGTGATATTATTCCTATAGGAAATCGTTGATCATGAACCGCCGTCGTACCGCTGTCTGACGGGCCGCTGTCAAGACGTACCGCTGTTTTCCGTCAAAAGTACAGTTTTCCGTCAACGTACCAAACGCTCATCAACGAAGGTACGGACGCGTACTGTAACAATGACACTGATGTTTATATGCTTATATATGTTGTGGATGATTTCATAAAGCCATGAATGGGACTCTGTCCTGGATATGCACTGTGACTAAGGTAGACTTAGATCACTACTTACAGCTTTACGGGTTATAGTCATAATAATACCGTTATGTTTTCCTAGCTCTGAGGACACGACTGTACATCGTGGCACAGGTTGAAAGTGCAAACCAGGGATAACTTTGCATGATAGTGTAGTTGTTATCATTTGATCATACGATGTACTGTATGGATTTATGTTGTATATTAGAAATCTCTGTTGTACATATCATTTATATAAGAATGAGGTTAACCGTTACCTAAGGTCCAGTGGGCATTGGACCTCAGCTCTTATTATAGCTTCAGGGTCCGGAGACTCGAGGACGGAGGATGAGCGTAAGCTGTTTAAGAAGCACATGTGAAAAACACGTAAAGAACCGATCGAGGATATCTAAGATTTGAACATAAAATGTAATGTTCTTTATGAACAGGCAGTTACGCCATTGTATTATGTTGTATCAGTTACTCAATACTCATTTGTTCCAATATGCTCTACTCTGATATATGAAAAAAAAAATTACTACTTTTGAAAATGGGATGTTACACAAAACTGGGCACCTCATCCATCGAAATATTAATGAAATTAGAGATATTTTCTAAAATATCCGAGTTGATTAACGAAATTAATTATATTAGTTATTTGTAACAAATATAAGGTGCATTTGGATTATTAGTGGTAGAAGTGTTTTCTTTAATCTAACTTTTACAAATTCAAGTTATGGCACAAATCAGATTGTATGATATGATTTATGTTTGAATAGATTTTTTCTAAAAAGTCAGTTTAATAAATTAAATTTTTTTTGGATGATTAATATATTAAAAAAAAGTTTAGCTGTAAAATGATTTAAAGGGCTTGACTTTTATAACATAATACATATTGATATATGTATATAGTAATGCCATAATTTTAAAAGAAACAGAATAAAATTATACCCAAAAAATTACTGTCAAATATATTGAACTGTTAGAACTTTTAAGTAACATGACCCCCTGGGGGGGGGGGGGAAGTAACTTGCACACTCGACATTGACATATAAGAAGTGGGCATGTGTGATTAGACATAAATAATGTGGAAAGTCATTTCCAACATTCAATAAAGGAATATAATTACTAAGAAAATCCCACAACAAATGAAGAGCAGCGGTGACAAGTTTCAATACAGAAAATGATAATATGTATATGTTCTAGACTTGTGGGACTTTTTTATTATAAAATTTCTTTATATGGACCTTATAGTGAATTTTCCTAAACAATAATACTCCCTCTAGTCGTAACTAATTTACAGATATTAATAAAATTAGTTAAGTTAGTTATTTGTAACAAAACATACGTTAGTTTTCTTAAAACACTTCATTTAATCATTTGTATAAGAATTAACCCTCATTGATAAAAATTCTCTTTGATATGTGATGATTGTTTGTAAAAAAAATTACGAATTCAGAAGACTAAGTGGGTCAAGATCTTACATTTAAAATTGAAATTAAACAAATTCTTCAACTAGCTTCTATGTTATGGAGGAGAGGAATGTCACTCCCCACTAACTTTCCTCTCCACTAGTGTCTATATCATTAGATCGAGTTTTAATTATCAAAATTTATTTGTAAGAATATTATTATAACATTAAATATTAAATATAATAAAAAATAGATAAATAAATTTATATCAATAATATTTGACGTAAATAGTTTACCGTTGTAGTCTTTTATTATATTTAATATTAGAAGATCAGAATGAAGAAAAGCATCAGTTCAAAAAAATTGCTTCTGTTTCTGATGGTCATCATCATGACGATGACGACCATATCACAGATCAAGGTTTCTGCATATTCATGGAAAAATATTACTCACCAGACCATGCAATCGCACAAGAAGAACATCAGTTTAGTCGAAGATGTAATACCCTAAAAATCTATATTATAATTTGGTAAAATTATACCTATAAAAAGTAGGTGAATATGATATATCAAATGTTAAGATATAATTATCTTATTTTCTAAGGAAAAATCTCTTGGAAATTAGAGAATTTAAGGGCCAAAGTGTCAAATGACCAAAATGCCCCTAAGGGACATAAAAGTCAGTGAAATAATTATTTGAATAAAGAGAGTATGTTATCTCTAATTAGGGTAATTTAATAAATTACAAACTTGGAGAAATTGAATAAAGAGAACACATGGAAACAGAAATGTCAGTGTTATAATTATGAGGTAATGGGATATTCTAAGTAAGAAAATTATCAACAAGTGATAATAAAGTAATTAGGTAATTATTGGCTAATTACTTAAGTCTGAGCAAAAGAAATTATGAAATAATTATGTAAAACTCAAAAATTAGTGGTAATTGGCTTAAAATTAGTAAAAATATATTTACTAATTAATTGGAAATTTTGGAGAAAAATAGTTGAGTTTAGGTATTTTTAAGCCTAAATTCAAGAATGGACCAATTAGGTAATTTTGTGAAATTTTTGGAAAAATTAAATAAATAAATAAATAAAATAATAACTAAATAAAAAAAAAAATATATATATATATATATATATATATATATAATATATATATAAGGGGCCAGCCGAATTATGGCCCAAGAAAAGAATGAAAAGGGAATGAAAAATATATATGTATATAAGATGCAAGTTGCTATTATTAAATTATTATAATTAATTAAAGTGAAAAAGGGTGAATAGTAAATTAATAATTAGGAAACGGATCCTATCTGGAGATCTAGGAATAGGAATTCCAAAGTCAAGGTAAAATATTGATCAGTGAGTTTTTACCTTCAAGTGACCTCTTCCGGAAGTTAATTCCGAGGCCGTTTGTGCTTTTTCCTAATAAAACAAAATAGGGAAAAATGCATATAGGCATATTTTTGAAAATAAGGAAAATAAATTCTAACTCAACATTTAGGAATGGGTTTGAATTTATTTAGACATATTTGGAGTCGGTGAATTATTTCCAAGAGTTTGGTAGTCCCGAAAACGAATTCGACACCGGACGCGTTCGGACACGTTTTCGAGAAAACTTCAACTGGAATACTGGAGGCCTATATGGAATCAAAATTTAGGTTAACTTGGACATTTCTACTAAGTGAGAACATGTCTTCAGAGTTGTAAATCTCGAATTTTGTGAATTCTCCGAAATCACGCGAATCGGGTACCGATCAGGGAAAACGGTTGGACTAGGGCATAAAGTGAGCTAAGTCACCACTTTTGGACCAATGGGAGGCTGCCACATCACCTATAGAATTCGGCCAAGAGGTGAAAAGGGGTGAAAAAGCAAGGGAAAAATCATGTGAAATTGTTGGACATGAATAGTGTAAAACAACTTGGAAAATTCCCTTGGTATCCTTTCAAAAACACTATAAATACCCCCCCTCCTTCACATTTCTTCACACCAAAATTCACTCTTCCTTTGGCCGAAATCCTAGGGAGAGAAAGTAGAGAGAGAAGCTCTGGGAAGTTCTCGAAATCTTCAACGGGTAAGTCTTTCGGGCTTTAGTTTTTAGTCTTTAGTTTTTAGTTTAGTAGTTAGTAGAATTGTTAGTTAGATTTAGGAAGTAGGTGACAAGATTCCTACAAATGTTTTGATCCTTGTTTGCGTTGAAAAATATGCAGAGGTGTAAACATAGTTGGGATCGAGTCGCCGAAAAGTTGTAGTTTTCGCAGTTTTTCAAAAATAAGGGTAGATTTTGTTAGAATAGCCTTTAAATTTTAAGTATGATTGGATATCATATGGGAGGGCTATTTTAGTCATTATTTTCGAGAATCATAATTGCGTCGAAGTTCTGGCGAAATTTCGGGAAGAAAATTTGCTAGAGTAACAAGTCTTGGCGAAATTCCGCCAATTAGGGGTATAGGGGCAAAATGGTAATTTTTACCTAAAATGCCAGTTATGTTGTCAAATCACTAATAAAAGTGATATTACTCTTTTAGGACATCAAAAACTCTGATTTGTTGCCGTTACGCTGTCCGAAGTGCCGTTGTTGGACGTTTCGCCGTTTTTCGTAAAACGTGTCATTTCCGTCAAAAGTACCGAAGTACCATCAAACGAAGGTACGTTCGCGACGCATCGTAACACCGAATCGATGCTTATAGTCCGCTATATATGATATGGATAGTTTCATAAGCCATGGGTGGAACTCATTGCGGGCCATGCACAATGACTAAGGTAATAAACTTAGATAATCACTTACAACTTTACGGGTTATATTAAGTATAATACCGTCATGTTTTCCTAGCGCTACGGACACGACAGTACATCGTGGCACACAATTAAAGTGCAGACAGATAACTTTGCTTGTAGGGTAGTTGTTATTAAATGATCAAGAATCATTGCTGTATTTTTAGAAATATCTGTTGATCATATACTGTTATATAAGCATGAGGTTAACCGTTACCTGAGATCCGATGAACGTTGGATCTCAGCTCTTACTATAGCATCACATCAAGGTCTGGAGAGAGAGACCATGGACGGAGGGTAAGAGTAAGCAGAGCAGACATCACACATGAAGATGAAGACCACGTAAAGACCGAGTAATGATCGGCCGATGAGATGTAAAGTCATAATCAGATAATGTATTAATCTTTATGAACAGGCAGATACGCCACCATTATTGTTATAATCAGTTACTCAATGTTTTTATTCCGCCGATGCTCTACTCTGAGGGTCTAAAAAAAAAAAATTTGGCTCTGAAATTGGGATGTTACAGAAGATCATGTTGTGGATCAGACCAGTTTCTTTGTTGATGATCCTCTCATAGACGTCTCACTTTCAGGTAACGCGGGTAAGATTTTCATGACCAAGGATGGAAGCAAACCTGGTGTTCAATGCCCTCCAAACACACCATTACACATCTACTAGCTGCCTTCACACCCAAAATGTTGATTCAACAAAACCAAATTGTGGGGTCTATATCAGAGATCCCAGTTGTTACCCTCCTTCTTAGTGACCAGTTTGGTTTGGTCTTCAGTGATCTCTACGCTTGGGAGGATTAGTCCCTAGTACCGTCTCCATTCTACCAAAAAAAAAAAAAAATGGAGAACAATAATTAATTACCCTTTCGATCTCATATATATTTTGGACCAAAGTTTTCTTCTAAAGAACTTATATTATTGACCGGAAGAAGTAGAGTATGTATGTATCTTAATTTATTCCTTGTATGTTTTTGAGGGCATTAATTGTGTGTCTTTCTTTCTTTCTTGTAAGATATTGCACCACTGTGTAGTTATATTTGAAATCTTTATTAAGCAGATGATGTTTCTTAGTGTTTGTATCATTATATATTAATTGTCATTTCATGTGTGTATAACATCAAAATACACTTCTCCTACAACATGATAAGTGTTTTTTCCTTAATTGTATCTGTCAAATTTAGCTGCTTGAAGTTAATTATTATTTTATTGGTTGGATAACTGATTTTTTTAATATACTTCCTCTATCCTTATTGAGTTATTTCATCCACTGCTTCATTATTATTTTCATTAATTTATCATCGTCATATATCATAAAATTCCATCCCAAAGTATTACTAGACCAAAAAATTCTATTTAATTATTTACTTCAATGGATGTTATTACATGTTTCTTTATCTCATAATATTATTTTCAAAAGTTATACATTTACATGATCAAGTCATGAGTCTTTATCATAACCTCCCCAATTTTAAATCTGTTGCATATAACCCCCCACCTTTATAAGCTTAGAAATCATACTTCTACATCATGCATTTTTAATGTTCATTTTTAGGATCCTTAAACGTCTGTTTTTATTGGGATGTCTATGTGACTGTCGTTGAAAGTTTTAAAATAGATATCTATTTAAAAATAGACATCATAAGTAACTTACGACGTTTGTTTTGAAAAAACAAATGTTGTGAGTCTGCCACATACAACGTCAATTTTTTCAAAAACAGACGTTGAAAGTCAATTTCTTTCAAAAAAATATTTAATTTATAGTTTCTACCCATAGCCTGTACAAAACACAACCAATTCCCAGAAAATAAGCATGTACGCGAAACAAATCACTACTAAGCAAAGTATATATACATTCAGCACTTCATAAATATAGTCAAGTGCTCCAAAACTAAATATGGATCAATTTAAACAAATATAATCAAGTGTTCAAAAATTCTCTAAACCACTACACTGTGTAAAAGAAACCTTTTATCTCTACACATCATCTATGTAGTATAAGAAACCCAATGCAAGCTTACGGCAATTATTTTTCAAGGAAAAACAAAAGGAAATTAATGTTGCCCTTGATTTACAATCATAGTAGTTTAATTGCAAGTGTGCATATACCTCATAAAGGATTCTCTACGTGGTATCTGCAATCTTTTAGACCGATCACCTACCCGCTCTTTCCTCTTCTGATGCCAAGCAATCTCAGCAGCATGATTAGGCTTCATTTACCTGAAATTGACATTGCATTAGGAAATTCACATACAAGTTCAAAAGACCCAAAATTGAATATATGAATTGTCACTCAGCAAAGAAGTATGCCAGCAATGTCACAACTACAGCAACAAGAAGTATATAGGATGACTAAATCTGGAGAAAGAGAATTGTTCAAAAAAAAAAAAAATCTGGAGAAAGAGAAAATGAACAACAATAGCAGTCAATTCCATAACTTACATCACTTGTACGTTACTTTTGATAACTAAGAAAATACAGATGCTTAATTGAAATTCATACAGTAGTACCTCCAAATCAGCAAATGCAAATTCAGGTTCCTCCATCTAAAATTCTGCCAAGTGCCTTGAAACATTTCACCTGCACCTTCACAATCACCGGAAGTGAAAGAAATGAACAAATGGTCCGAGATAAGCAGCTCCAAAAATCTGCATGCAATTAAAAAACTCCTCTATTTACAAAGAGGAGTCCAAGGTGTTCTTTAATTAACAAGTATAAGGAATCATTTTGTTGTTGTCACATGGCGTGGCTGTGAATCTGTGATATATCCTGCAGTATTGACATGAAGAACAAAAAAGCAGGAAAAGAATCCAATGTAATCACAATACAAGACTGTATCAAATAAACTATCTCAATCCAGAACAATTGCATTTGGAAAGCAAAATTCACATGGAAGCAGATAGAGACAAGATAAACGATTTGGAAACCGAAATATCTAAACAGTCATTCTAACTGAACAACCAAGAAGAGAACAATTTAGATGTAAGAGGATAAAGGCCAAAATCACAGGCCCATTAATTTTCGAGATAAAAATGATATAATCAATTAAAGAAAGAAGAAAAAAAGGGAAACATGCAACCAACCGCAAATTGAAATCAAGAAAGAGAAAAAGAGATAAGGAGCATCTACCTGATGAGGTGGATTCGGGGACATCGATAGAGGACATTGAGATTGAAGAAGGGAGGGGACCATCGATCTCGAAGATGCCATGGAAGAGCAGTATGGGAAGCGCATAGAAGAAAACCGAAGGGTAAAATATGAAGAATGAAAATAAAGTTAGATAAAACCGTTCCCAGAATAACAGAGCGGTGATCTTCTATCTGGACGCCTTCAACAGCTGGGGTTTGGAGGTATGGTACTGTGAGGGTAGCTTTTTCTGCTCTGTAGTCGTTGAGCAATATACGGCTCGATGATTGCAACAAAATGATCCAAGAATTGCGCTCCTCCGGTACAGCTCTCCAAGTCGTGGCCCTCCGCTCAGGCTTCCAACGGTGACAACGAGATTGCCTGGCGCTGGTAGTGAGGGGTGGAGGAGGTGTTAGAAAATTTAACGATCTAAACATGTTAAACATAGATTAACATATAGATCAATGCGGAAAAATGAAGTAGAGATCACAAATACCTCCCGCCATTGATTTGTCTCCAGAAGCAAGCAGGGACGAACTTCGAGTCTCCAAACAGGAACGAATCCAAGCCAGCAAGCAGGAACGGACTCTGAGTCTCAGTCCTTCTAATCCTTCTCTCTGAATCTGCAGATGGTGTGCTTTCCTCAAGGTCAGAGCAGGTTCAGGGGACCAGACAGAATTACACCGTACGTTTCCCCTCTGGCCATCACAGAGCTAAAAAAGGAAACACATTCAATACGCATTTATTGCGTATTAATTGGGCCGTTACAGTATTAATGGACGGTTACAAAACCGGCAATAATGTGGCCCATTAATAGAAACGGAATATTGATTACTAAATTAAATATTCCAACATTCTCCCACTTGGTCCACATACTTCAGTATATACCTCTGAGAAACAAAATGCATGGATCATAGCGATAGGTCCTCTTAAAGCGAGTAATATCTTCCATGTATCACAATGCATTATGTTTCCCATGCCCAAGTAACTTAATGAATAAACCCTACGTTTATTCTAGGTCCAAACTCAATGATGTTCCTCAAATTTAAACAAATAAATGTGTGCGCAACTGAAATGAGAAAAACATCACAAATGGGGTTCCATAAAATAACAACGTTCTTACAACGAAAGAAAATCATTCAAAATGAAATTCAAAGATGGGAACTAATTCCCATTCTTTCTACATGATCCATAAACCTCATCGGAGGCATGCCTTTAGTTAAAGGATCTGCAATCATCAACTCAGTGCTAATGTGTTCAACAACCACTACTTGATGCTTAACACGTTCTCTTATGGCTAGATACTTAATGTCGATGTGTTTGCTTCGACTACCACTTTTGTTGTTCTTAGCCATAAACACAGCAGCCGAATTGTCACAATATATCTTCATTGGCCTAGCAATTGAATCCATGATTCTAAGACCACTGATGAACCCCTTCATCCATACACCATGTGAAGTAGCCTCAAAACATGACACGAACTCAGCTTCCATTGTAGAAGTAGCAATCAAAGATTGCTTCTTGCTACTCCAAGACACAGCTCCACCGGCTAGCATAAAAATGTATCCGGAAGTGGATTTTCTTGAGTTAATGCAGCCAGCAAAATCTGAATCTGAGTGACCAGTCACTCCTAGATTGTCTGTCCGTTCGTATTTAAGCACGTAATCCTTAGTTCCTTGAAGGTATCTCAACACCTTCTTCACAGCTTTCCAAAGTGGTCCATACCGGATTACTCTGATATCTCCCTAACATTCCAACAGCAAATGCAATATCAGGTCTGGTGCAGACCTGAGCATACATAAGACTTCCTACAGCTGAAGCATAAGGGATGTTTTTCATTTGTTCCCTTTCCAAATCATTCTTTGGGAACTGGTTCAAATTGAACCTGTCACCTTTCACAATGGGAGCTATACACTTTGTGCACAATGCCTCATCCGAAATCTTTCCAAAACTTTATTGATATAGGTCTCTTGAGACAGACCTAGAACACCTCTATGTCTGTCTCTTTGTATCTTAATGCCAATGACATAAGATGCAACTCCCATATCCTTCATTTCAAAGCTTTTAGAGAGGAATTGTTTCACTTCATGCAATAAGCCTTTGTCATTGGTTGCAAGCAGAATATCATCCACATACAGAATCAGAAAACAAATCTTGCTCCCACTGACCTTCTGGTATATACATTCATCCATAACGTTCTCCACAAAACCGAAGAAGAGATAACGTCATGAAATTTTAAATATCATTGCCGGGAAGCTTGTTTCAATCCATATATGGATTTTCTGAGCTTGCATACCAAATGCTCACCATCACTGGAGGAAAATCCTTCTGGTTGTTTCATGTAAACCTCTTCCTCTAGTTCTCCATTGAGAAAGGCCGTTTTCACATCCATTTGTTGCAACTCGAAATCAAAATGTGCAACTAATGCTAGAATGTTGCAAAGAGAATCTTTCTTAGATACAGGAGAAAATGTCTCCTTGTAATCGATTCCTTCTCTCTGAGTGAATCCTTTGGCTACGAGTCTTGCTTTATGTCTGTCAAGGTTGCCTAATGAATCTCTTTTTGTTTTGAAGACCCATTTACATCCAATGGCCTTCGCCCCATCAGGCAACTCAACAAGATCCCAGACTCTATTGGATGCCATAGAATTCATCTCATCCTTCATAGCATCATGCCATGATACAGAATCTCTACTGTTCATGGCTTGTGAAAACGTTCCAGGATCATTTTCAGCTCCTACATTATAGTCAGATTCTTGCAGATACACAACATATTCACTAGGTATCGCTGATCTTCTTGGTCTAGTAGATCTTCTCAATGTTGTTTCAACATCTTCTTGAGGAACTTGTTGTTCAACAATTTCTGGTTGTTCCTCAATTTCAGGTTGTTCTTCATTAACAACTTGATCTACTGGATCAACATCAGCCGGTTGTGGATCTTGTATGACTGGTTGTATGACATCCAATCTAAGACCTGAAGTAGAAGTTTGGCTATCTAAATGATCTTCTTCAGACACTAAGTCTCTGAATCGATCGCTCTCACTAATCAAGTCATTCTCAAGAAATTTGGCATTCCTTGATTCCACAAACCTAGTGGTATGAGATGGACAGTAAAACCTGTACCCCTTAGACCTTTCGGCATATCCAACGAAATATCCGCTAATGGTCCTTGGGTCCAGCTTCTTTTCTTGTGGGTTATAAATTCTGACTTCAGACGGGCATCCCCAAACGCGTACATGTCGCAAACTCGGTTTCCAACCCTTGAATGACTCAAATGGCGTCTTGGAGACAGCCTTGGTTGGAACCCGGTTTAATATGTACACTGCCGTCTTAAGTGCATCAATCCACAAGGACTTAGGTAGCTTAGAGCTACTAAGCATACTTCTCACCATGTCCAATAATGTTCGGTTTCTTCTTTCTGCTACGCCATTCTGGTCTGGAGAACCAGGCATGGTGTATTGGGCAACAATCTCATGTTCTTGAAGAAACTTCGCAAATGGACCAGGTGCTTGTCCATCTTCAGTGTATCTACCATAATATTCACCACCTCTATCGATCTCACGATCTTAATTTGTTTACCACATTGTTTCTCTACCTCAGATTTGAATACCTTAAAGGCATCCAATGCTTCGTGCTTGTTATGAAGCATGTAGAGATACATGTATCGTGAGTAATCATCAATAAAGGAGATGAAGTATTTCTGACCATACGTGTCCATTTCAGACTACAAATGTCCGTATGTATGATTTCTAACAATTCAATACTCCTCTTAGCACCTTTCTTTGACTTGTTAGTCCGCTTTCCCTTTATGCGGTCTACACAAGTCTCAAAATCGATAAAGTCCAGTACTAAGTACCCCTTCCTTCACCAATCTCTCAATTCTCGAATGGAGATATGTCCCAATCTCCTGTGCCACAACATAGAGGAATCCTCATTCATAACACTACGTTTCGAACCAACAGAAACATGCATGGCATCATAAGTAGTATCATGTTGTAAGTAAATAAGAAAAAGACCGTTAGACAATGTACCATTCCCAACTTTATTTTATTTATAAAACAGATCCAAAGATGTCTCATAAAACATAAAGGAATAATCCAAACGTACAAGTCTTGAAACAGAAATTAAGTTCCTAGTGAAACTTGGAACATAAAAAGTCTTTTCCAAATTTAAAACATAGCCATTACTTAGAACTAAACTGCAAGTCCCTACAGCCTCCACATGCGAACGAATCCTTCCACCAGAGTAGATGAATTGTTCACTTCCCAATGGCTTCCTTAGGTTTTGCATACCCTGCAAGGTATTCGAAATATGGATTGTAGAACCAGAGTCAACCCACCAAGTGCCATTAATGTCATCAACCATATTAGACTCATAACAGACAAGTGAGACTGACATACCTTTCTTCTCATGCCATTGCTGGAATTTAGAGCAGTCCTTCTTCATGTGTCCCTTCTTTTTACAGAAGAAACACTTGGATTCCTTCTTAATTCCACCTTGGGGTGGTGTTTTTCCTTTCCCCTTCTTTTTGGCTTGAGTCTGACCCTTTTTCTCAGGACCCTTTTTCTCGGTTGTCATGAAGGAACTCTCTCCCATTTCCATTTTCAACCTTCCCTCTTCCTGAACACACATGGTCAACAGTTCATTAATTGACCATTTATCCTTATGTGTGTTGTAAGATATCTTGAAAGGTCCATATGGCTATGGAAGGGTGTTCAGAATGTAGTGTACGAGAAAGGAGTCAGACATGTCAACCTCAAGTAGCTTTAGTTGAGCTGCAACGTCCCTCATTTGCATGATGTGCTCACGCACACCTTTTACTGTAGTAAGTCTTTGGGATGAAAACTTCATAATTAGGGTGCTAGCAAGTGCCTTACCTGAAGTCTGAAATTGATCATCAATCGCCTTCAGAAGTGGCCTTGTTTTGTCATGCTGTTCGACAGAACCACGAATACCATCAGAGATTTGAGTCTTTATGAACATTACTGAGAGGCGATTAGATCGCTCCCATTTCTCATAAAGATCAACCTGATCTGGAGAGCTGGTTGCAGTAATGGAGGGTGGTTCGTCTTTCCTAATAGCATAATCTATATCCATCCACCCCAATTGGAGAAGAACTCTCTCTCTCTCCACACCTTATAGTTATCACCCCTCAGTTCGGGAATATCATTTTTCATATAAGAGAAAATCGCAGGTTGTTGTACTGCATAATTAAGAAAAATACATGCTTAAAAATTAAGATTTGAGACTAATAAACCATATCATGTTTCACCAATGTAAATCATGCTGAAAATAGTGAATCTACTGACATACAACTTGCCTGTGGGCTAAAGTTCTAATTCAATTGGATTCACAACTCTATGATAGAACTACCAAATTATTTCTTTATTCTTAATTCTTGTGGGTAAGTTAAGAATTTAATTTGATATTCCACCCTAATTAATCATATAAAACATATAATAAAAATTCCTGTGGGATAAGATTTATTATATTACATATGATTAATTACAACTAATGTCATTATGTGATCATGCAATTTAATATATAATTTTGACTAATTAAAGATGTTGTGGCTATTCTCTAATTAATTAAAAGGGTTAAGGAGAAATAATACACATGGACTTTGCCTCAGAGAGCGTCCAGCACCACGTGGTTTTTTTTGGATCAAAAGTGCACATGTGGTTAGAAAAAAGGAGCAAAAGTCACACCTGGGGTTAGTTGACCAGACGGTCAACGTCTGGGTGAATAGTGCGCTGATGTGGAAGCTGAGTTGGACTGACAAGAAGCCAAATGGATGCTGATTAGATAAAAAAAATTGGGGAAAAAATAAAAATCTGACATTCACGCTGATGTAGAAGATGAGGGGTGAAAAAGTAAAAATAAAAATTGAGATTCACTGATCAAATCGGGCAAAGAATTGGGGGAAAGAAAGAAACCACATTCATCATTTTATTCATCATCGTCGACCACCCTTCACCGGCGCCGTCTCATCATCGTCGACCACCCTTCACCGTCACCATACCTTGCCGTCGTCGTCTGTGACCGACCAGTCACCTCCATCGTCAACCACCTTTCCCCTTTACTTTTCTGGGTATGACCCACGGCGGAGGATGGAGGAATATTGAAGACCGGAAAGAATCACACGACAAAAGCCCTAATACCCATGGTTTGATGGGTGGCGAAGAAGGGGCAAGCATGCCCACAACCGGATCTCCAAAGAAACGAACTCAGGGTCTCGTCGGAATCGTAAGATAGGAGCGGTGGTCCTAGGACTTCATCGGGATTTCAGTTTCGATGGACAAGAGCTTCAATTTTTGATGTTCCTTTTCGATTATGATGTTCCTTTGATTTTAGTTTCGATGGACAAGAGCTTCAATTTCTGATGTTCTTTTTTTATGATGATGTTCCTTTGATTTCAGTTTCGATCCTCAAGAACAACTACCTGCTACTTTATTTGCTCATAGTAGTTTTGATTTTTTCAGTTTTTGATTCTTTTCCTGTTAGATCTTGCCTGCATCGAGAATGTACTCATGTGATGGGTTTTGATTTTTTCAGTTTTTTATTTATACAAGTGTTTGTGCATCTCTGTTCTTTGTTTCTTCTTCTCCATCTCTGGTGGAGGATGCGATCTGACGATGGATTCAGATTCAGTCATCTCTGTTCTTTGTTTCTTCTTCTCCATCTCTGGTGGAGGATGCTTTCTTGTTCCTGTTCGATTTTTTCAGTTTTTGGATCTTGCGTGCTCTCTGTTCTGGTGGTTCTGTTTCTGGCAGTGGTGGAGGTCGGCGATGGTGGAGGTCGGAGATGGTGGGGGTCGGCCATGGTGGGGGCTGAAGGTGGAAAGTTTTTTTTTTGGAGGGCATTTTGGTATTTTCATCCTTTCTTATTCAGATTTGCTCAGGCATAGTACTGACGTCAGCGTCCACCTCAGCCATTTTGGTCAAACTAACGGTCAACCGTTGGTCAACCATTTGTATTTAACAACAAGTGTGACTTTTGCTCCTTTTTTCTAACCACATGTGCACTTTTGATCCAAAAAAAATCACTTGGTGCTGGACGCTCCCTGAGGCAAAGTCCATGTGTATTATTGCTCCTTAACCCTAATTAAAATATATAGATCACTCAACATTAATATTTAATATTGCAATAAACTATAAGCAATACTAAAATAAAATTGGATATTCATGTTTTGCATATTATTCAACTTAATATTGCATGTATAATTAGATAATAATTAATTCATGCAAAAAACAGAATATGTAATGCATATATAACAATCACATGAAATCCAAATTTTAATTAAATTTTAGATTATTATATTTAAATATAAAAATAATTATATGTAAATATAAAATCCATCAAAATAACACAAGTGTCACCTTAGTCGGATGGTCAGAGGTTGCTCTTAAGACTCTGGACCAAAAGAGTGTGGGTTTGAATCCTGTTTATGACACTTTCAACATTTTAAATTATCAATAAAAGATTCATTTAAATTAAAGAAATGTTGAGAAGAAGACACAACGGAACGCGTAGCTCAACTGGCAACTCACCAGGCTTTAAGGCGTCCACGCACCCTCAGGTCTGGGGTTCGAATCATGCTGAGACCATTTCAGCATTTTATTTTCGTTGGTTTTTTTTAAATAAGCGTCTGGGCCAAAAACGATCTCGGCCCAACCCAAAACGTGAAAGAAAAAAAAACCCGAGACAAGCTCGGCCCAACGCGTCGCCCGACTCCCTCATTAGTGAAACGGTGCGTTTCAGCGAGGCCCCAAACGACGTCATTTCGTGTGTCTTCCTTACCCGTTTTCAAAACCCTACCTGACATGAGACCCGGACGCGACCCGGATGCAACCCGGTAACTTCTGCCGCGACCCGCGAATTCCGGCAGTGATTTCAGGCGACTGTTTCGGTGATCTGGGACCAAAATCCAATGATTTTGATGGCGGTTTCAACAGAAAAACGATTCAAACAGAGATTTCGAACAATCTATCAAAGATCCCCATAAAAATCAAGACTAAAAATTTGATTTTAAAAACAAAACGAAATCGCGTATTCTACTCGTTTTTACCGATGAAAAACTCGCAAAAACGACCATGAACACCGATGAAAACTCCAGCCACGTTCAAGGACAATCCAAAACGAGATATGGGCAATAATTTTGCGAGGAACAAAACGAAATCGACGATTCAAAATTTCAACGCAAATCAAAACCATCAATTGCAAAATCAAAACGAAATGACTTCGCATATGAGCATAAATGCAACATCGATTAAGAGCATTTTAAAAACAAGCAGATACAGAAGCATAATGCAGATCGCAGTAGCAGATGAATCAAGGATTACAACAATGGATTGAATCTTTGAGAAAAGTAACCACGGTGAGGATTTTCAAGAGAATAAACAAAATCTCATGAATTCTGAAAACCACACACCAACAATTCACAATAACAAGTAAAATGAATTGCACGGATAGTAAGCATATACTCAGACTGAAAACCCATATGTTCATGCGAAAATCCTAAGCATATACTCAGACTTCTTGATGAAATAAGCATACATATATTCATAAGAAATCCAGAAAAGAAAAACCCAGATTTTCTTATATGCATACAATCTCTCCAATCATTTGAAAAAAGATAAAATTTCATCGAACAAAAATCAAGGCAGAGGAATCAAGGCTCTGATACCAAATGTTAGAAAACTTAACGATCTAAACATGTTAAACATAGATTAACATATAGATCAATGCGGAAAAATGAAGTAGAGATCACAAATACCTCCCGCCATTGATTTGTCTCCAGAAGCAAACAGGACGAACTCTGAGTCTCCAAACAGGAACGAATCCAAGCCAGCAAGCAGGAACGGACTCCGAGTCTCAGTCCTTCTGATCCTTCTCTCTGAATCTGCAGATGGTGTGCTTTCCTCAAGGTCAGAGCAGGTTCAGGGACCAGACAGAATTACACCGTACGTTTCCCTCCGCCATCACAGAGCTAAAAAAGGAAACGCATTCAATACGCATTTATTGCGTATTAATTGGGCCGTTACAGTATTAATGGACGGTTACAAAACCGGCAATAATGTGGGCCATTAATAGAAATAACGCAATATTGATTACTAAATTAAATATTCCAACAGGAGGTACTTTCAATGAGTGTTTTGAAAAACAGGTAAAGATGCAAAAATGCACATATGTTTGGCCCTCAGGAGTGCCCAACACTAAGTGATTTTTTTAGGTGCAATAATATACATGTGTTTACAAATTAGGTGCAAAAGTCACATGTTAACAATGTTAGATAACTGCAGTTAAATTAATACTGATGCTGTTAATGGTGACTCTTCTTTCACTTTGAGCTCTCTATTTTTACACTCCATCCAAACATGAACTCCATCACGCTCAAATCCTTTGTCAGTCTTCGGCAAGTGTCGCCGGATAAGATCCAGCACACTGGCCAAACTAAGCCCATTACTTTCCGCCATTGAAAGCTCAAAATCGTAGCCTGTAAATACAGCCCCCTCGTCTCTGGTCGGAATCTCCATGTGGCAATCATCGGTGGTGGTCCAGCCGGTGGTTCAGCAGCCAAGACATTAGCCAAAGGTGGCATCAAGACTTTCCTAATTGAACACAAGCTCGACAATTGCAAGCCATGCGGTGGAAAATGGTCAGAGAGTTTGACTTGTCTTTGGACATCATCGATCGCCGTGTCATGAAAATGAAGATGATTTCTCCGTCGAATGTTGCCGTCGATATCAGTCAGACCCTCAAACCCCATGAATGCATCTGTATGGTTCGACGCGAGGTACTTGATGATTACCTGAGAAACCATGCCAAGGAAAACGGGGCGACTATCATAAACGGGTTGTATCTGAAAATGGATATCCCCAAAGACAAGAGTTCGCCTTACGTTTTGCATTTCTCTAGCTACGATGAGAAAATCGGTGGCGTCAGTGAAAATCGCACATTAGAAGTTGATGCTGTGATTGGAGGTGATGCGGCTAATTCCTGAGTCGCCAAGTCTATTAATACCGGTGACTACGAATACGCCATTGCTTTTCAGGTACATTCATCATCTAGTTGTCTCAGTTGCTTTTTGAACTCGGCTCAAGCTCGTTACTTCATAGTTCATAACTAAAACCCAAAAAGATAGAACTAAAAAAGTTGAAGAAGAACTTGGAATTTTGTTAATTTTTTGTTGAGTTACTGTTAATTGGAGTCCACATTAGGTGCTTATTATGTGCTTATACCTCTAATTAGAGGTATACGCATATTTTTTAAAATTTTTAAAATTTTTTTATATATTGCTTTCTGAGATGTTTTTTTGCACCCAGTATCTCAAATTAATTAATTTTCATAATACTGGTGTTACAGACAAATGCAGAACTGGAAATTAATTAATTTGAGATACTGGGTGTAAAAAACATCTCAGAAAGCAACATATAATTTAAATCTAAATAAATACAATATGTAAAAAAATTAAACAATATATGCTTATACCTCTAATTAGAGGTATAAGCACATAAGAAGCACCTAATTCTAAGCACCTAATGTGGACTCCTGTTAATTCTTGACTTTGTTCTCTTATGTGCTGGAAATTTCAAGATTTAAACCTTTTCTTGTACCCTCACATGTTGAACCTGCTGCGATGGTTTTTTCAAGGAGAGGATTAAAATTCCGGATGGCAAGATGGTGTATTATGAGAATCTTGTAGAGATGTACGTGGGAGACGATGTTTCTCCAAATTTCTACGGATGGGTATTTCCAAAATGCGACCATGTGGCTGTCAGAACCGGAACCATAACTCACAAGGGTAACATCAAGAAATTCCAACATGCCACGAGGAACAGAGCAAAGGACAAGATTCAAGGAGGCAAAATTATCTCAGTAGAAGCCCATCCCATACTAGAACACCCCAAACTACAGTTCAGAGTGAAATGAGAGTCACCGTTAACTGCCTCAGTATTAATTTAACGGCAGTTATCTAACGCTGTTAACATTATGACTTTTGCACATAATTTGTAAGCACGTGTGTATTTTTACACTTAAAAAAGGCGCTTGGTATTGGGTACTCTTGAGGGCAAAGCACATGAGCATTTTTGCACCTTTACCCTTTGAAAATTATTAAAAGTGCATTTCCATGACTTTTTTTTAAAACAGTAGTGGAAAGTATTCTTTCAATGACTATTTTCTTTAAAGCATTGGTGCATTGCATTCTCCATTTTACATTCTCCTTATCTTTTATTTTGTTTTGTTTAGGTAGGTTTTGACCTCAGTCTTACATCGTGTTTTTCTAGAAAACCCACTGGCCATTGCTCTATTCCTTGTAGCTGACTAAATGAGTTTTCTTTTGCAGTTAAAATGGCCAGTTCTGATTCTTGGCATTGATAATGCCCCTAGTTCTGGGAGTGCATCCTCTAGTTCTGATAATGTTCCCATTGGTACTGATGTTGTCACTAGATAACCCAGAAATGAAACCTCACAATAGGCATTAGAACGAGTACAGGATATTGTAAGGAAGGGCCGCTACACCTTGACTTTTGTGAATGAAGCAAAGACTATGGGGAGAAGATTTGAGGTGACAAGAACAATGGCGGTCAACCTCTTCATTCGTCACACTTCATCAACTACATCGGCTAAACGACAAGGACAAACGTTCCTCAACAGGTAGCTAGTGTCGAGTACAGGAAGGTTTCACAGAAGTTATTTGGGACAAGTTAGGGTAAAGTATATAAGCCTACTAATTACTTTCTACGTACCTACTTGTAACAAAAGTTAACTTGAATTGTGTGTTTTGCAGTCAGCATATCATGTAGATGAAGATTATGTCAGGGACTTTGTCATCAAGAAAGCTGGCCAATCACTATGCACTTTCTATCATGCATTGGTAAAGGTGTATTTGCAAAATCCTGAAAAGGCTGATGAGACAGAAGTTCCTGTGATCTTCGGCCCACCATCAAAACCAAATGAATGGAGAAATTTTATCATCTCACATCGCGACCTGTCATTCCAGGTAATTGTCATTCACAATTCATAAGACCTACATATATTTGTTTGATATTAACTTGAGTGTTGTGTGTTTTTGTTGGAATTAAGCCAGGTGAATAAGAGGAGGGTGAAGAACAATAAGTAGTTCTACAAGGGAGGCCGAACGAGTTATGCCCGGATTGCTAAAAAATTGGTTGCTGAGAGTGGGGATGTAATACCCTCTTTTTTTTTTTAGGAATTTTCAGCTTATGCTCTAAGAAAGAAGTTTTAGGTAATAAGTCCACTACTTGTTAGCCAAGTCACATTAAATTCACATCTTGATTGATTGATTGAATTTAATATGATGAATCATATTCATATCTTGATTGTTGGACTGTTTGATTGATTGATTGAATTTAAGATGATGGATCACATTTATTTCCTTTTTCTTCAAAAAAACGTCCATAAAAATGTCACAAAAAAATCAACACTTTATAAGAGTCTAACCCTAATTTAAGTGCCCCAGATTATTATTATTAGTAAAAATAATAATAATAATAATAATAATAATAATAATAATAATAATAATAATAATAATAATAATAATAATAATAATAATAATAAATAGTATGGTAATAATAATATTTAGAAGGTATTTTTATATATAGTAATAATAAAATTTAGAGCCCAGCTCATAGCTAAACCATAGTTTTTAATTATAAATAGAGGCCAAGCGTAACCCTAGCTAACGCTCAATACTCCTCTTCTCCTCTACTACTTCCTCTATTCTTACTTTGCGTCAAATTATTCTTCTAGGAGATTAGCAAAATCGGAGACCAGGTAATCCTAATCCCCATATGTCTTAGGTTAGTTTTATATGAATTTTGATAGGGTAATTATGATCCTAAATATATCATAGGCTTGTTTTATATGAAATATATATTATATATAATCCTAATCCCCATATGTCTTAGGTTAATTTTATATGAATTCTGATAGGGTAATTATGATCCTAAATATATCATAGCGTTACTCTATGTGAAATATATATTATATGTAATCATAATCCCCATATGTCTTAGGTTTATTTTATATGAATTCTGATGGGGTAATTATGATCCTAAATATATCATAGCATTATTCTATGTGAAATATATATTATATGTAATCCTAATCCCCATATGTCTTAGATTAATTTTATATAAATTCTGATAGGGTAATTATGATCCTAAATATATCATAGCTTTGTTTTATATGAAATATATATACTATATGTAATCCTAATCCTTAGAAGAATAAGAATTAATATTGAATACGTGTACAAATACATTTTTCTTCTTCTCGATTTGCACAAGTAGCCTTCTGCAAAGTGGTTTAATATTGAATATAAGATGCCTTCCGTTGTGTTGCTCTGGATTTTCGATTTAGGTGATTGAATATATATATATATATTTCTTCTTCTCAGTTTGCGTGTTAGTTTCTTTTGCAAAGTCATTTAACCTATTCAAGATGCATGAACGTTGCACTGTGTGTATTGCTTTCATCAATTATGATATATATATATATATATATATATATATATATATATATATATATATATATATATATATATATATATTATGGATAATATAATATACAATATTATGCTAGCTATGCCTGATGTTATATTATTTGATATTTTTTTTCTTCTTCTTTATATAATATCCGTTGCATAATAAAATAGAATATGAATAGATTTTATATCAAAATATCTTTGTATCCCATATTTAACTAAATAATAGAAAAGTATATAAAAGATAATTAAATAATAGAAATAATTTGGGAGTTTATTATGTGTGTATTTTAAAATAATTTAATAGGGGGAGGATAGCTTTGGGATGGTACCTCCTAAAGTGATGAACACAAAGCTTAGGCTTTATGCCTCCGATATTTATATGATGTGAAAAGATAGTATTCGTTCCTTCCAAAGTGGTGTCTGGCAGGTTTCCGGGACACTAGTAGCAACTTTGGGGAGAGTTGTGCACATTAGGAAGAAATGTTTTATGGCCAATTTGATGATTTGTGATCGGTGTTTCAGGTCAGGGGGTAGATCGCGTGTTTCCTGTCTACCATGGTTCTCTTCCCACTAAACAGACTGGCAAGGTTTCCCGGGTCTAAATGAATTTAAAAAGATAATGAATAACATTTGATGTAATTACTATATGATTATATATATTTGATTTGATTAATATATTTGAGCTATTTAAATTGTGTTTTATTAGGATTACCAGCTTTGCTGATTTTTTGTGTTATGGGTTGTGATGATCGGGAGCAGATTTTCAGTGAAACAGGTTCTAAAGGTTGGGGCAAGAAGTGAGAAGTGAGGAAGAATGTTCAATTAATCCTAGCTAAGTTTTTTATTTCATTATGCTCTAAATAAAACATTTTTATTTAAGTTTGGATTTATGTTATTGTAATAAGGTAGCCTTGCACTTGTCCCAGTACAAGTGCGGTGGTAACACTTCCCAAAGTTGTTTATTTTGAATTTCAGTAATTATTTATCAAAATCATTGAAATTTTATGTTGTCATAACTGTTAGAAATTGGGGGTGTTACAGGGGACAACAGTAGACCTCCCCGTTGTAACATCCCGTTTTTCAAAAGCAGTATAAAATTTTTTCATCAGAGTAGAGTATCGGAGCAAGAGTGTAACTGATATATATATTCATAATGCCCACAGGCTAATTACAGAAGCGGTTCAATAACCGAGAGTTTTCAAAAAGTAAAGGACAACATCAGAAAGTCTTCAGCCGGACTCATGAAGTTGCTGCTTTCCTCTCTCCTCGGTCCTTGGTCCTCCTGACCCTGATGCTATGTTAAGAGCTGAGATCCACACCGGATCTCAGGTAACGATTAACCTCATGTATACATACACACATATGGGTTATAGAACAACATTAACACAACATATAAATCACACCCAACCAATGCACATGTATCGCTCCCAGCATGCAAACGTATCGCTCCCAGCATTTACAGATGTATCGCTCCCAACATAACAGTTGTATCACTCCCAGCCTTACAGATATATCGCTCCCAGCATGCATACAATTATTTTCTAACATAATACGCATTCCCACAACACACCACATATACGCATACCAAACTCACATCATACCATACACACATATCATACATGCATACTATATCCATCAGAGTTAGTGTTACAGTACGCGGACGTACCTTCGTTGACGGTAATCGGTACTTCTGATGGAAAACGATACGTTTGACAGCGGTACAACAACGGTTTGTGATTACAGATATCCTATAAAGATAATATGACATTTTATCAACATTTGACATCATAACAGGCATTTTAGGCATACATGATAATTTTTCCCCTGATGCCCCTAATCGGCGGAATTTCGCCAGCGCTTCGCTACTTTGACTCTAATCTTCCAAAATTTTGCCATAACTCCGACCCCATCATGATTTTCGAAATTAATGACTAAAATACCCCTAACATATGATATCTAATCATACTTGGAAGATTAAAGATCAAAACAACATCTACTCTAGAATTTCAAGAACTACCGAACTAAAGACTAGAACCGAAGAACTTACCCGTTGAAGAACTACAACTTTCTCCAGAGCTCATCTCTCTAACTTGTCTCTAAAAGGCTTGGTGAATTGGTGAAGAATGAATGAAGAATGAAGGGCTATTTATAGAAAACTTCTATGGATCTTAGCCCTTGGATCTACTTTCAAATCAACGGTTCAGAGGAGGTAGATGTGGCCTCATGAGAATCACTCATTTTCCACCATTTTCCTCCACAAATTTCATCCCCTATGACATCCCATGTCACTATGGTGATGTCATGTGGTGCCACCTTGCCTTGTTCTAGAAGGTTTCTACCGATAAAGTCCCCGATGGGTGTTCGAATCGCGTAATCTTGAAAAATCTTAGAAATCCGGAATCACAACTTTGAAGTTATTTTCCTACTCATTAGAAATGTCTGGGTTAACTAAATTTTTGATCCCTTTCAGGTCTTCCAGGTCCTGCCGAAGATTTACGGAAAAACGCGTCGGTTACGGAAATAACTTCCGGAATTATCAACTTCAGCACAAAAATCCACTGATTCATAAATTGTCCAGTTGATTACCAACTCATCCCTAGATATTGAGTTATGATTTATTTTATATAGGTTTTCATTTCCTCAACTGCTCCTTTGTCCTTTTCGTCTTATTCCCTTATTGTTCCGTCGGTTTCGGAAATGACTTCGGAGACAAACTCACTCCGAGATAAAATTCACTTGTCTATAAAATACCGACCTTAGAAACCTTGTTCATGGTTTTCTAGATAGGATTTAATATCTATCGGTGGTAATTTATCCTATTTGTTTTTTCACAAAATATCACAATTTATATTAATATTATAATACCAAAATATCATGATATTATATTTTGCAAATCTTATCCATTAAACTTCAAAATTTTCGGTCAAACCTCTGGACCCTTTTTATTCTATTTATTTTTTCTTTTTAATTAATTACTTAATTAATTAATATTCCTTTACATGAGTCAAATACTACATGTATTTATCCTTGTTGGTCTCGGAGTTTCAACTAGCGTGGCCCAGCTCCACAATAAACTCTGGGTTAGAATGATGCACCCACAGTAAGTGGTACACCGATTCAGGATGGTACACCAGTTCAATCTAGTATACCGAAATAGGGTAGTACACTGACTCAGGGCTATATCAATACTCATTTTCAAAATATGCTCCAAATTTTGAAAAGGCTTAGAACCTAACTCCGTTAACCGAACAGAATGGCCAGGTAAGTGTCTACCATGGGGGCCTCACCGAGTTCACTGCGACAGATTGGCACACCCACGTAGACTAGCCTTGCCTTCGGCACCAAACTGTCCGTAATAACTTCGCTAAATTCATGCCAAGACTACTACTCTGATATCAAAATTGTAACATCCCGTTTTTCAAAAGCAGTATAAAATTTTTTCATCAGAGTAGAGCATCGGAGCAAGAGTGTAACTGATATATATATTCATAATGCCCACAGGCTAATTACAGAAGCGGTTCAATAACCGAGAGTTTTCAAAAAGTAAAGGACAACATTAGAAAGTCTTCAGCCGGATTCATGAACTTGCTGCTTTCCTCTCTCCTCGGTCCTTGGTCCTCCTGACCCTGATGCTATGTTAAGAGCTGAGATCCGCACCGGATCTCAGGTAACGGTTAACCTCATGTATACATACACATATATGGGTTACAGAACAACATTAACACAACATATAAATCACACCCAACCAATGCACATGTATCGCTCCCAGCCTTACAGATATATCGCTCCCAGCATGATACAGTTATCTTCTAACATAATATGCACCAACCAACATACCACACATACATACCACACACACATCACATACACGCATACTATATTCATCAGATTAGTGTTACAGTACGCGATCGTACCTTCGTTGACGAACGTAGGTATTTCTGGTGGAAAACGGCACGTTTGACGGAAAACTGAATTTTTGACGGAAAACAGCGGAACGTCCGACAACGGTACGTCAGACAACGGAACGACAACGAAATGACATTGGAACAGGATTATTGATATCCTATAATGATAATATCACGTTTATCAATATTTGACATCATAACAGGCATTTTAGGTACAAATTACCATTTTGCCCCTATTCCTCTAATCGCTGTAATTTCGCCAGCGTTTCGCTACTTTGACTCTAATCTTCCAAAATTTTGCCATAACTCCGACCCCATCATGATTTTCAAAATTAATGACTAAAATACCCCTAACATATGATATCTAATCATACTTGGAAGATTAAAGATGAAAACAACATCTACTCTAGAATTTCAAGAACTACCGAACTAAAGACTAGAACCGAAGAACTTACCCATTGAAGAACTACAACTTTCTCCAGAGCTCCTCTCTCTAACTTCTCTCTAAAAGGCTTGGTGAATTGGTGAAGAATGAATGAAGAATGAAGGGCTATTTATAGAAAACTTCTATGGATCTTAGCCCTTGGATCTACTTTCAAATCAACGGTTCAGAGGAGGTAGATGTGGCCTCATGACAATCACTCATTTTCCACCATTTTCCTCCCCAAATTTCGTCCCCTATGTCATCCCATGTCACTATGGTGATGTCATGTGGTGCCACCTTGCCTTGTTCTAGAAGGTTTCTACCGATAAAGTCTTCGATCGGTGTTCGAATCGCGTAATCTTGAAAAATCTTAGAAATCCGGAATCACAACTTTGAAGTTATTTTCCTACTCATTAGAAATGTCTGGGTTAACTAAATTTTTGATCCCTTTCAGGTCTTCTCCGGTCCTGCCGAAGATTTAAGGAAAAACGCGTCGGTTACGGAAATAACTTCCGGAATTATCAACTTCAGCACAAAAATCCACTGATTCATAAATTGTCCAGTTGATTACCAACTCATCCCTAGATATTGAGTTATGATTTATTTTATATAGGTTTTCATTTCCTCAACTGCTCCTTTGTCCTTTTCGTCTTATTCCCTTATTGTTCCGTCGGTTTCGGAAATGACTTGGAGACACATTTCACCCGAGATAAAAATTCACTTGTCTATAAAATACTCTGACCTTAGAAACCTTGTTCATGGTTTTCTAGATAGGATTTAATCTCTATCGGTGGTAATTTATCCTATTTGTTTTTTCACAAAATATCACAATTTATATTAATATTATAATACCAAAATATCATGATATTATATTTTGCAAATCTTATCCATTAAACTTCAAAATTTTCTGTCAAACCTCTGGACCCTTTTTATTTTATTTATTTTTCGTTTTTAATTAATTACTTAATTAATTAATATTATATAAATAATTATTTAATAATTATTTTATATAATTTTTTACAAAATTTCCCCATTGGTCCATACTTGTTTTTAGGCTTAAAATTACTTATTCTCATATATTTTTCTTCATCTTTTCCAAATAATTAGCAAATATATTTTATGCTAATTTTAGCCATAAACATTTTCTCAAAGGGTTTTTACACATTTACCCTTGGATTTTCTCTTAATCGTGCCAAGATAATTAGCCAATAATTATCTATTTAATCTCTCACTAATTGTTGATAATTTTATTATTTAGAATTACTCCTTTTCTCACAACTATTGTACTTACCTTAGCATTTTATGCTTTACATAAAATATTAAAAATCACGGGGTCAATAGTGATCCCGCAATACTTTTTAATTTTTCCCTCACTATTTTCCAAGGAAATAAATCCCAAAAATTGTCTAAATTAGAGACAACATACTCTCTAATTTTTAATAATTATTTTATTGCCTCTAAGGATTTTTCATAATTTCCTTAAATCATTTTATGCTCCACAAGGGCATTTTGGTCATTTCTGACACATTATTGATTTTTCCTAATTTCCAAGAAATTTTCCTATAGAAAATAAGATAAATTTAACATTCTTTTTGAAACCACATATTCACCTATTTTCAATAGGTATTAATTCCTAATTTATGATATTTATCATAAATACGATTTTTAGGGTATTACACCGGTCATGAACTTTGGTCGACAACAAGGAAAAATAAAGATGGCTCTTATGACGATCCTCAAGTGAAGAGAGTCGTCGATAAAATGGTAATTACTAATATTAGTCCCTGATTCATGGAAGTAATATCTTCAATTAACTACCAATATTAACATTATTATTTAATGTACAGTAAGCCTTGTCCCAGGAAATTATAACACAGGGGTTGCCTTTCTGCAGATGAGGATGTGTTGGTCAAGACAGTGGGGCCTGACCATCACGGCCTTGTTAGGGGTGTCGGCTTTGGATTGACCAAGACAAAATATTATGGTCAGCGGAAACCTTGAAGACTTAACAGGGAGAAAAAGTATGAGAATCTCCAAAAACAATGTGATGAAATACAAGAACAAATATGGTTTTTCACACAAGAGTTGATGAAAGAGCATTCTATGAAGCAGCAAGGGAGAAATGGCAGCCCATGTACTAAAGGCAGTTGTACATTCCCCCTTGATCTGGTTAAGGACTTGATGTTGAGTGTTTTGTCGATAGTCCTGAACACCATACAGTTGCAACGGGCCACATGTTCAACCACCTATAGGATAACACACTTCATAACAAGCCTATCTCTCTTTAGCATGTGAATGTACAAGTCAACACCAACATCGACCCCAGCTATCCGCTCCCTGTGCCCACCAAAGACACAAATACAGTGGCTAGCCTAGTCGCATTGCGTGCCCACCAAATTCAGCCGCTCAAAAGAAGCTAGCCCCCAAATCCACCAAGACCTCCAATCTGTCCAAGAGCCCCACTTATCCATCCAAGATAAATCATGAATGACTGTAAAAATTTGGTTTTAATAGTGTATACATTTACATGAATGACTATAAATATATTCTGATTTGTTGTATTGTTCTGTATTTAAATGAATATAAATATATATTGTAATTCATTTTGTACAAATGTATATGTAGGAGATATCGAAAGCAGACCCCCCTAATTTTTTTTTAAAAAAAAATTAGCTTCAATAAATCACGATTGTTATTTAACAATCATTATTTATATCAACTATATATAACGATTATTAAAGCGGAACCGTTATGTATGACACCATAAAGTATTGATGTTATCTAACAATCATTATTTATGTAAACTATATATAACGGTTGTTAAAGCAAAACCATTATGTATAATACAAGCATTACCATATATTATAACGGTTGTTGACGTGTCCCTGTTAATGATTATCACAACAATAGGCATTTCAGGGTTACACCAAGTCTCAATGCATAACCGGTGTTATATTATAATCATTATAATAGGGCTGGAATAAACACGGGTGGAAAAAAGGCTTTTAAGACCGGACAAAACAGGTATATTAGGACCGGACCCGTGACAGGTCTTGTTCCAGGCGGTATTAAAAGTCTCCCTATTAAGACCGACTTGTAACCGGTCTTAAAGAAATTTTTTAATTTACATTTTAAACATCCGGTCTTAAAAGTGTTTCAAAATAATAATAAAAAAAGAAAAAACTTAAATGAAACAACCAGTCCCAAATCACCAGATCTGGTAACATTTTGAATGTCCCTCCGTCATCAACGACGGAGAACCAAGAGAAGATTGGAAGCAACAACAACAAGAAAAACAAAAAAGATGATTACAAAGTCCAGAAATAAACAAAAATAACAAGAAACAGAAATCATTCACCATGAAAATCGAATTTGAAGTCCAGATCTACAAAAATCACAAGCTTAAAGCAACCAAATCTGAGCAGGATCCTCTTGTCGGTGCTAGCAAAGCTTCAAGCAACCAAAATCGAAGTCCAGATCCGAGCAGGAGTGGTCAATGTAGGAAATAAACAGACTTAAGTAAGAAGAGATCTGGGTTTGATTTCAAATCGGATCTATGCGAAGGCGGCGTGGAACGACCCATAGATCGAAGAGGAAGGAGCCGTCGCCGCCCGTAATCCTCAAAGTAGTACGCTTTTTGTTGCCGAGGATTGGAGTCAACGCCATCGCAAAACCCTCGAAGCATCTCACCGCCAACGTTGCTAAGGATTTGAATGTGTGGCTCTTGGGATGACTTACAAAGATTCATGAGTAGGTTAGAGGAAGAGGATGACATTCTTGCTGAGGATTTGACTCGTGAGGCTCTTGGGACACTCATTGAATCTATAAACTAAGCAAATGTTATATCACCAAGAAGACAAAGCAGACTTACGGACTTAACAGGTTTAGCAAATTTAGTTTTTTTTAACACTTTTAAGACTGGTTTTTTGAAACAACCGGTCTTAAAAATGTAATAAAAAATAAAAAATTGACTGGTGGCAATTTTGTAAATATATAGAACACTTTTAAGACCGGTTGTTTTAAAAAGTCAGTCTTAAAAGTGTTCTATATATTTACGAAATTTCCACCGGTCATTTTTTTTACACTTTTAAGACCGGTTGTTTCAAACAACCGGTCTTAAAAGTATACTTTTAAGACCGGTTGTTTGAAACAACCGGTCTTAAAATTGTTCTATTTATTTACGAAATTGTCACCGGTCATACTTTTAAGACCGGATCGTTTATAATCCGTTCTTAAAAGTCTTCTATATATTTACGAAATTGCCACCCGTCATACTTTTAAGACCGAATCTTTTATAATCCGGTCTTAAAAGTGTTATATATATTTGTTGGAAGTTAAGATTTAATTAGTTAGCGTATACAATTATATTGTGCAATTATCTTAATTAAGTTATTAGAGAGATTTTAGGAATTAAGTTAGCAGATCATGGTTTTTTGAATTTCGTAATTAAATTCCTGATTGTAATCATCTTAATTAAGATGTTAGAGAGATTTTAGGAATTAAGTTAGCAGATCATGGTTTTATGAATTTCGTAATTATATTCTTGATTGTAATAATCTTAATTAAGTTCTTAGAGAGATTTTAGGAATTAATTTAGCAGATCATGGTTTTTTGAATTTCGTAATTATATTCCTGATTGTAATCCCTAGATTATAGGAGCTGCCTAGGTCAGAAGATTATTTACTTATTAGCATTTGTATATAATTTCAATTAAGCGAAGGAATAAATCATCGCATTCTCAGACTCATATCTGATCAGCGTCTTCTTACAATATTTACGAAATTGCCACCGGTCATACTTTTAAGACCGGATATTTTATAGTTCGGTCTTAAAAGTGTTCTATATATTTACGAAAGTGCCACCGATCATATTTTTAAGACCAGATCTTTTATAGTCCGGTCTTAAAAGTGTTCTATATATTTACGAAACTGCCACCGGTCATATTTTTAAGACAGGATCCTTTATAATCCGGTCCAAAAAGTTCTTTATATTTACGAAACTGCCACTGGTCATACTTTTAAGACCTGATTCTCTATAATCCAGTCTAAATGAGGCGGTCTTAAAGCTCTTTTTTGCACTAGTGAAATAACAGTTCAGAACCATAATTTATCTGCACTGAGCTTTTATAGTGCTCGCATATATAATGATTCGAAACTGTGAAATATGATAATTAATAACCATCATATATCGTGATTTCTATAGTAGCGGAAACTTATATTTAGAACCCATAAGAGGAGGACGTATGTTTGGTTATTAAAAATGTATACAAGATGAATGGGCTGGAAGACTTTTCAAAGTCATGTGTAGTAATTATATATGGATTTAATTTTCTTACTAAAGCCTGAAATTTTTCCCCATTTTATTATTTTGACGAGTAACTCATATTTAATTTCCACCACATTTTTTTCTTCAAGGTAAATGAGAGCATTCTTGTCAAACAAATTATTACTTTTTTACTCCTCAAGTTCTATCATATGAAGCAATTTCCAACATATTTTATAGAGATTAAAAAAAAACCTTAAATTTCATTGATTTTGCCGTAAAATTCAACAAATTTTTAATTTTATCCCTATTTAATATACATAATTCCCCATAAAAACAAAGTCAACTCAATAATAAATTAAAGGTACAATTGTACATTTACATGAAAAATCTAACAAGTAGCCTTATAAAAAGATTAAAAGCAATTTTCTCTATCTGCCCTATTTTATACAACGAGAGCAGTATATGTTAGTTATGTTCAACTAATTTTAACTGATATTTCAAATATGGTGTTATGGACCAATATTTAGGCCCATTAATAGATCGGCTCAGCGAGGGACAATTTGCACCAAGATCCCAACCAACCTACAATTAAGGCTAAAACCACGGAGGATCTCAACTGGAGATCTATCTCCTACCTGATAGCCTAGATTCTCGGACGCAAATAAGTAGGGCCCAAAAGCCCTAACCCTAAGGGTATGTTTGGTTTTGAGGGAAGGGGAGGGAGGGGGAGGAGAGGAGAAAAAAAAAGGAGGGAGAGGAAAACTTGTGGGCCCCACTACACTCAATTTTGAATTTTTTCCCTCCTCCTTTTTTCTCTCTCCTCCCCCCCTCCCTCCCCTTCCTCAAACCAAACATACCCTAAGGTACACTCTATAAATTGGAGTTACACCTTGAAGGTACACACATTCTATTCTCTCGACTATTTACATTCCTGCCATCACTATGCACACATATCACCCCCTTTGGTGAAAGCCCTATCGGGTACAGTGATCAAGCTTCCTCATGGGTATCTGTCCCCTAGATATCTAGGAGAGATAGGCGAACGATCCTAAAGCAACGTACTAGTCCATCGGGCTAGACATCACCTGTTCTCCTATAGAACATTGGCGCCGACCGTGGGGATCATAAATTTCGATCCCCAAACCAATGATGGTTGATACAAGAAGCACTAGCCATCTTCGTTAGCTGTAATTAAATTAGGAACAGCCATAGCAGCAACCTGAGAACCCGGTTCTCCCAGCTGCCAGCGATGGGCAATAGGAAGATGATACATCGGACACCGCCTCAACACCAACGGTCGCGGCCGATTTTCCGCAGTCAGATGATCAACAAGTCCCGCAACAATCTATTCCGGAGGCCTTTTCGATTGAGAACCTGGACGTTCTCCTCTTGCGAAATACCATGAGTTCCGTACCAAGAAGGATGGAGGCAATAGAAAAGTGAAATGCCTTCCAGATGCAAGTGTTAGAAGAACGCTTGAAGCAGATGGAGTCCTCGGCCTCCAAGGGAGACTGGGATACTGGAAGTCGCGGCAAAGAGAAGGCGTATAGGAATTCCCAGGATGTTCATAAGACCCACAGTCGGGACACCACCGAGACTAAGCTGAAGGTTCCGCTCGAAACAACGAAGCTAAAAGCCTGGGGTATGCATATAGGAGCCTGGGTGGAGGAGATAATAGCCGAGGTAACAGCCCACCACTGCATGGTACAACTGGAAGGCATCAGAGAGAGTACATTGGGCGGCACAATAGTAGTCCTTTCTCGGAGGACATTCTGAACGCTCCTTACCCGAATGACTGCAATCTGGCAGACTTACCAAAGTATGACGAAACTCAAGACCTGACATCCCACCTCGAAAACTTCAAGGTTTTCATGCTCGTGAGAAGACTTCGGGAGCCCATCGTGACCCGGATCTTCGGGGCAACGCTGACAGGAGCCGCGCTAAAGTCGTTCCTTACCCTGCCAGTAAATTCCATCTAGCGATTTGAGGACTTGGCAGAGAAATTCGAATTGAATTTTGCAATTAGCAAAAAGCAACTGAAGTCGCAATACACTTTGGACAAAATCAAACAATGACCAGGAGAAACACTCCAAAGTTACTTGGACCGATTCAAAGACGCAGCATTACAAGTACGTGGATTGAAAGAGGAGATGCATGTGCACCTACTATCTGCCGGGCTGGACGGAGAATCAAGGCTGACACAGTCATTTTTCAAGGCACCCGCCAAAAGTCTGAACGATTTCATAACTCGGTTAAAAAAATATCTAGAGATGGAGAAGATGCAGATAGCAAATGCACCCCGATGCGACCGGGACATGGGCTCTCCCCCAAAAGGAAAGGAACATTACAAGAGTCGGAAACAAGACCCTCGCAGAGGAAACTCGGATAATAGACCCCGAGGAGGGAGATTCGAAGCAAAGACAAAGTACGACAAGTATACACCCCTGAACGTGCCGCGGTCCCAAGTTTGGAAGGAAGTAGCTATGGCCGAGATGAAGAAGGTCGATAGACCTCGACTATCGAATCGAAGGAGTGATGTAGACCAGTCCAAGTACTGTGATTTCCATGACGGACGAGGACATACTACAGATGAGTGTTTTGAGCTTTGAGACGCCGTCGAGAAGTTTATCCGAGATGGAAAGTTACAACAATATGTAATACAATTTTAGGGACGAAACAAGCACAAATGAAGAAGCCGTATCGCGAGCCCGGCCCTAAGACCGAAGAAGCAAGATGAAAAATGGAAGAAACCGGCCGGCGACAATGACAAATTCCTAGAGGCCGAGTTCAACTGTAATGTGATCAGTGGAGCAATAGGTTTAGGCGGAGTCACAGCGAGCCAAAGGAGAAAGTACCTACGGGAAGTTATTTCAGTGAGAGACCGACCAAAGTCTAAAGAAGATCTTAACAGACAAGAACCCCCTCCATTGTGCTTTACTAGGGAAGATCTGAAGGACGTTGTCCCAGAACATCAGGATGGTTTAGTAGTGACGGGAACCCTAGTTCATTGCCGGGTTAAGCGAATCTTCATAGATGCCGGAAGCTCAGCGAACATCCTCAGCTGGGACGCCTTTAAAAGGATGAATTTTGATCAGGAAGACTTGAAGCCTTGTAAAACGACCCTTACAGGATTTAATGGAGAACACTCCCCCCAAAGGCTACATCGACCTTAGGTTTACCCAGGGAACGAAGGAAGCGTTCAAATCGAAGCGCGTGAGGTTTATAGTAGCCGACTTCCCTTCCCCATATAACATAATACTAGGGAGGCCGACCATTCGTAACTGGGATATGCTGGTCTCAACTAAGCATCAAAAGTAAAAAAATGGTGAATAGTAAAAACACCGTGGTCAAGGTCAACGGAGATCAGAAGGAATCTCGACAATGCTACTTTGAAACCGTCGAGAAGGTGAGGGCGGACCCTCATCCCCACCACGCATCCACGAAGGGGATAGAGGCGTGAATCGGGGGAAGAGGACGCGCCAGGGGCAGACTATGAATACAGTCGATTTAGACCTGTGAGATGAAACGGAAGAACGACCCGAACCAGTGGGTGAATTGGAGGATCTAGTGTTGGGAGACCCTTCGCAAATCACGAAAATCGGCAGAAACGTGACCACAAAATTCAAAACTGTGTTGGTGGAATTCTTGAAGAATAATCAAGATGTCTTCGCCTGGAAATCATCCGAAATACCCTGGATCGACCCAAAGTTCTGTAGCCATAAATTGGCAATCCATCCCAGATCAGCATTGGTATTCCAAAAGAAGAGAAAACTTGGTCTCGAAAGGAGGAAAGCTTTGGAGGAACATGTTCAGGAACTCTTGGAAGCTGACTTCATCTGCAAGATTCAGTACACCACCTAGTTGTCCAACGTCGTCATGGTGAAAAAGCCAAGCAGAAAATGGAGGGTATGCATGGACTACACGAATCAAAATAAAGTGTGTCCTAAAGATGTAAGAAGCAAGGTAATGGAGGGAAAACGCGAACATAAACGTTACGAATTCGAAGAGTCAAGGGCAAAAATGACCATTCACCCAAAAAGAAAAGATGACGTGGGTAATGTGATGGGCGCATTTAATGTACACTGTGTGGGCAGTTGATGCGCGCAAAGATCGCAGAAGGCTAGGCGTGACTATTCTGGCTTCTCGACAGTTGAGGAGTGCTAGTTGTCGATCAGTCGTAATGGCAGGAGAGGAAACGACACCACATCGGGTCCTCAGAGAGCGTCCAAACTTATCGCGGTCAGTAGGGCATACGCTGCCATAAGGACAGGAAATTGAACCCGGTTTATTAAACCCGGACCACTCTCATTCCAGCTCATTGGAGGACCTGATGCGACATACATGGCCCCGGGTATCGCGCTGTAGCACCTCAGGGTACAAACCGAGGTTGAGGGCACGGCATACAACCTCGGCTCATAGGCCCAGAAGGCACGTCGCCAACTCTAGCTTCACCTCGGTTGTCCAAAAACATGGACTACCAGGCTGAGGGGGCAACTGGCATGCACAGTGTAACAACTAGTAACAGCATAATCAAACTTCAGTCTTTTTCAAGACATCTCAAATTGGGGGCATTCGGGTTTGCAGCAAACCTGATGAAATGTGTGCCCGGATGATTGGCAAAATAAGGATCTTGATGTTCATGAAAAGAAGCAGACGAGGTTTCAAAGCAAAGTACCCCGGATGACACCCGGGACAATTTAACCATAGTTCGAAGCGCATTCGAACTCTTTTAAACTCAAAAGCAATAGATGCACCTCGGCAGCCCAGAGGCCTGAACTTCCGAGCTGGGGGCAACTATTATGGACCTATATTAGGCCCATTAATGGATCGGCCTAGTGAGGGACAATTTGCACCAAGATCCTAACCAACCTACAATTAAGGCTAAAACCAGGGAGGATCTCAATCTGGAGATCTATCTCCTACCTGATAGCCTAGATTCTCGGACGCAAATCAAGCAGGGCCCAAAAGCCCTAACCTTAAGGTGTACTCTATAAATAGGAGTTACACCTTGCAGGTACACACATTCTATTCTCTCTACTATTTACATTACTGCCGTCACTGTGCACACATATCACCCCTTTTGGCGAAAGCCCTATCGTGTACAGTGATCAAGCTTCCTCATGGGTATATGTCCCCTAGATATCTAGGAGAGATAGTCGAACGATCCTAAAGCAACGTACTAGTCCATCGGGCTAGACATCACCTGTTCTCCTATAGAACATATGGTAATTCGGTTATTTATTGCTTAAAATGAATAACGGAGGGAGCATAGTGCATTAGTGTGCGTATTAATCAGACAATCCACAAACCAGTGAGAGAAGATGAAGTCCGACGAGTTGACAATGACTAAATTCTAAAAACCTAAGTAGCATTTTTAAAAAAAAAATGTTTCAACTTTATAGATTTTTTATCAAGCATTAAATCTAGAAATTGAAAAATAGATTTTCTTCTATTTTTTATGAGCTTTTGGTTAAGCAACCAAACTAGAAACGTTCTAGTTTCTCGATCAGTTTCTTAAGGACTTGGCTTCTCTCCTTTTCTTTTACTGTCCGCTCCCATCCTTTACCCCATTTATGACCATTGGATCAAGATCTAATAATCCACATTTAATATTTCGTTCTCATCCTTGTTTCCATTTCCTTCTCATCCTTTTCTTCCCTCCTTTTATAAGAGGAAAAAAATATTAATAGCATTACATATGGATCATTAGATCTTGATCCAATGATCATAAAGGGGGTAAAGGATTGGAGCGGACATGAAAAGAAAAGGAGAGAAGCCAAGTCCGTGGGTTTTATTATCTTTTTTAATTTATTGAAACTACACCGAGACTCCTTCATTCATACAAGGTTTATATATGCAATTTCTTTTAAAAAGGCTATGTATATTTAAAAATAAGTCTTTAATTATTTATTGAATTCCGAGATAAATTATTTATTTTTTGTAATTCTTGAAATATATATTTATTTTAGATTTTCATTCCAATTACCCCCGCATAAGAGATATGAATGTACGTTCTTAGAACTTTCATCATCATTATTTTCCAAAATCATTTTTTTTTTGTCCAAAAAGTCAATTTTATTAATATCAAATCAAGTATTACATACGCTAATAGCCGAAGCCAATAAAGCACTAAAAAACAACTAACAGTATATTCTAACGCACTCCTTACCGAATCAAATAAAATTCAAATCCTAAGTCAACAAGTATACCAAAGCAGCAAATGTATCAGTTAGCCTATACCCTCCCTGTCATGCGACACCACTAGATTAGCATATAGATCCCTAGCTAACTCAGAATCAACTCTTACAATGTTACCTAAAGAAGATGGAATTTAAACTAACCAATCATGCTGGTACATCTTCCTTGCCGCCTTACCTGCAAGCCAATCTGTAGCTTTATTTCCTCTCGTCGCTACAAGAGAAATCGAGACTCCTTCCACTGATTCTAGTAAGCTTCGAATCTCTCTCACCAAATCCCAGCAGCGCCATTCACATCCAGTCACAGATTTATTTGTTATCAGTTTATACAAGACTTCACAGTCATACTCAAATACAATGGGTGACTCAGGAAATTTACCTCTATGTCTCATGGCTTGCAGCAAAGCCATACACTTCGCCATAAGTGGTGAGTCCACTGTCACTAACTTCCCCAGGCCACCAACAACCACGCCCAAGAAGTTCCTGCATACTACACCAATACCAGCCTCCCCTGTACTCTCATTAAATGCCCCGTCCGCATTGATTTTAATCACTCCAGGTAGAGGAGCAACGCAATTCAGATGTCTCACCCGCTCCTCTACAGACATCCTCCTAGAGCCTTTCACATCTCTCTCCCTAGATTTCCAAAACTCTTCCACCTGCACATTCACCCACTAGATTACTTCCTTTGCTTTCGGCCATTCACCCTTAAACACACAGTCACATCGCCTCTTCTATATCCACCAGCACATCGTTGCAAACAGAGATTTCCCATACTCATCCAAGAAACCATCTCTAGCTAGCATGTCATATAACCAATCCTCACACCTTATCACACCCCATTTGCTAAATTTAATTCCCAGAGGGCACCCAAGCCAACAAAGTTTGGCCCAAGGACATAAGAATAACATATGCTTAACAGTTTCAGGTTCTACCAGGCAGATAGGACAAAGAGAATCTAGACCGCATTTACGTTTAAACAAGGCCTCCTTAGTTGGAATGGCACTCACCCCCAACCTCCATAAGAAATGTTGAATCTTAGGAGGCATTATCACCTTCCAAATACTTTTCCATAGTAACTTAGGGACAAAGAATGACATACATGGATCTCTAATTGGACTCTCCCTCACCAAGGATTTGTTGGGACCCGTACACGCAGCGGAGTAAAAAAAATTACGGATCCCTTAGGCGGATCACTCAACGGCGTTTAAAACAAGGTTTAGAGTTTCCGAATCGTACCTTTGCAGAACAATTTGAACTGGTGGGCTACCTTCTCGATCAGCAAAAGCCGACTCTTTAGAATCGCCTTCCTCTACCGGTATCCACATGAACGGCCTCCAACACTGACGGCAGCGTGCTAGCGCCTCAGTATTCTTGCGTCTCTCTTTTTCTTTCTAGGGTTTTACGCAGCTTTTCTAATACGCTCGACAGAATGTCCCGTAGGTTTTTCTAAACCTAGCAGGCGTATTATATTCAAAACAAATTTTGAATCTGGATTAAAAAATATATTAATTAAATCTATCTGATAGATCTAATCAAATCTATTTATTTAATCTGAATTAAAAGCCCTCTGATTTAATTTATATTTATAAATTAAATCAAGATATGATATCATTATATTTAATTTAAAATGAGATCCGATATCTCAGTTCAAATTAAATCGATATGCAATATCTTTATTTGAAAAATACGTCTGATATACAATATCTCAATTTATTATAGTTATTTAATTTATCAAATAAATTAAATACTATATATAATAATATTATTGTCAATAAATAATATCATTATTATTTTCGAATTTAATATATATTAAATCAAGATATGATATCATTACATTTAATTTAAAATGAGATCCGATATCTCGGGTCAAATTAAATCGATATGCAATATCTTTATTCGAAAATTAAATCGAGATACAATATCTCAATTTATTATAGTTATTTAATTTATCAAATAAATTAAATACTATATATATAATAATATTATTGTCAATAAATAATATCATTATTATTTTCAAATTTAATATATTTATATATGCATATATATATATATACACACACATCCTAGATTAAATAAGTATTCATTAAATCTTAAACACATTTAAGGTTCAATGAATCTAGACACTATTGCTCGTGTTGGGCCATTCTTGTGTGCGACCCTGTAGGCCCACATGAGATTGGCAGCGGGCCAATACTGTACCAGCCCACAAGTTGCAAGCGTCCTCTAGCAAGACATTGCGACTACCCAATTCATATGGCGATCGTTGATAAGTACAATGACTTGCCCCTAGGGCATAATTTCCAACAGGATTTGGCCATCGAATACCCAAACTTCACAAAGTAAATATCATCTCTATTTGCCACCCAATGCACATGGGCATCACAGTCAATAGCAAACAGTGGCGTCTTCAGGATTAACTCTCGTTCTTCAATGGTGATTTTGGAGTATTGATCTAAGATCCCAGCAACCCCTGTTAATGAGCTCACTTACTTTCATTTCCTCATCCGCCACTATATGGAGCTAATTATGCAATTTAAGGCCAGGTAGGTTCCAAACCCATTGATCATTCCACACATTAATGCTCTTGCCATTTCCAACCTCCCAGTAGAGTTTTTCCACTAGTAAATCACGAACAACCAGTATACTAGACTATCCCCGCGACGCATGTCGTCCCTTCTTTGCATTCAAAAATCTTCCTTTAGGGAAATAAACCCCCCTAAGCATTTTACACCACAAGTCTCTTGCCTAAGTTAACAGTCTCCATGCTGTTTTGGCAAGCAACGCTTTGTTGAAAAACAAAAGATCAATGAATCCCAAACCCCCATCCATTTTCCTCTTTGTCAGGGATTTCCAGCACTTCCAATGGATGGCTCCCTTTTCTTCCTTATGTCCCCACCAGAATTTGGAAATCAAGCTGTCAATATCAGTGCATGCCTTCATAGGAAATAGAAAACAGGCCATAGGATATGTTGGTATAGCATTTGCCACAGCCTTAATCAGAACCTCATGACCAAAAAATGTGAGTAGCTTCTGCTTCCACCCCATGAGTTTCTGACCAATTCTATCACGCACATACGCCACAGCTGCCGCCTTAGATCGACCCCCAATCACCGGCAGCCCTAAATATTTCCCAGGTTGATCATAATGTGCAATCCCCATACAATCCGAAATCTTCTCTTGTATTTCTGGTGGGGTGTTAGCAGAAAAAAATAGACTCGACTTCTCCAAATTCACAAGTTTCCCGGAAGTAGAGAAGTACACCTCCAGAATCCTCTTTAAACCATACAATTGGTCTCATCAGCATTGGCAAACATCATAGCATCATTTGCAAAAAAAAAAAATTGAGACAAGACTGGCACATCTCGAGCTAGTTTTACCCCCTTTAGATCCTTAAAAGCCACGTGTTTATGTAGCATTAGTGACAGCACCTCTGATGCAATAACAAACATATATGGTGAAAGTGGATCCCCTTGCCAACACCCCTACCTGGTGTGAATTCACTCACTTTGCAGCTATCAACTTGAAGCGTAAATACAACGATAGTGATACAAGCCATAATCCAGGTCACCCACCCTTGGCAAAAACCCCATTCTTAACATCACTGCCTCCAAGAAATCCCATTCTACATGGTCTTAGGCTTTATTCATATCAATTTTCACAGCCATTTCCCATTTCCCACTTTTCTTCTTGTGCCTCAAATAATGGAAAGCTTCATGTGTAAGGATGAGATTATCCTGGATCATCCTCCCCGCGATGAAGGCCCTTTGGTGCGGTGAGATGACTCTACTCATTATTCCCTTCATCCTATTAGTTAAGATTTTGGCAATGATTTTGTAAGAAACATTGCACAGTCCAAGAGGTTTGAAATGATGCACACCCTCCGGCTTATCCACTTTGGGAATCAATACGATATTCATTGAATTAATCTGGGTCAACCTTGATTTTCCTTCAAAAAACTCTTTCACCATACCACAAACCTCATTTCCAATTTCTTTCCAAGTAGCTTGATAGAATAATGCAGAATAGCCATCAAGACCTGGTGCCATGTCAGCCCCTATTTGGAATATCGAGACTTCAATCTCCTGATCGAAACAGGTCTCATCAAGTTGTTATTCTCAGCTTCTGTCACCACGCTGTTAACATAGGAAATAACTTGTTCCATCTGTCGGGAGCCCACTGAACTGAAAAGTTTTTGATAAAACGTGTTAAACACATCATTAATTTCCTGCCTCTTCTCCAGCCAAATTCCCATCTCAATTCTTCAGCCTAAGTACTTTGTTCCTCTGTCTTCTCTGAATCACACTATTGTGGAAAAATTGAGTCTTTTTATCCCCACATTTAAGCCAAGATACTCTAGAGCTCTGCCACTAATAGACTTCCTCCTGAGCCTATGCCTCTTCTAGCTGTTTTGTCACCTCCTCAGCCTCCATAGCAGTCTGTTCAGTCAGGATGCCAGAAATGCAGCGATCAAGTTTACATTTTAACTAATCAATTAGCTTCTTAAAATTAGGAAAGGCTTTTTTGCTCCATGACACCAATTTCTCCTTGCATTTCTCTAAGCGTCTAACCAAATCTGACATCCTGTTTGCAGCAACACCCTCCACACCATTCCAACCTTCATGTACTATTTTCATAAAGTCATCATGTTGTATCCAGTTTGCTTCAAATTTAAAGGGTCTTGGAGCCTTAGATTCCAAGTAGCAGCAGTTAATCAATAGAATGTGGTGATCCGATCCGATGGGATCTATATGAAATACAATAGCATGATCAAACTCCTCCAAAAACTCCACATTCCCAACAGTTCGATCTAGTCGCTCCCTTACCGTGGCTACCACTCTCTTATTGCACCATGTGAATCTGGACCCTTTCAATTCTAAGTCCATCACATGGCAATCTGATAGCAATCTTTGGAAATTAATTATCTTCCTCAGAGACCTCGGATTACCACCCTCCTTTTCCACTTGAGACAGCAGATCATTAAATTCCCAAACTAGGAGCCAAGAGCCACGTACACTGGTTGAGAAGTTTCGAATTAGATCCCATACCACCCTTCTTTTCCTCTCCTTAGGTTTCCCATAGACAAATGTGACATATTCAGGGACTTTCAAACTAGATGACTCAAGTACCATATGAATAACTTTCTTGGATTTGAACAAAATAGACAGCGAAATGCTACTGTGCCACAATAATGCCAAGCCTCCAGCTAGACCTTCAGGTTCCACATATACATCCTGATTAAAGCTACACTTGTATCCAACTTTTCTTACCTTCACAGAATTAATTTTTTGTCTCCATTAGGAAGATTACTGAAGGATTATTTATTCTTACCTCATCCTTCAAGTTTCTCACTATCAAGGCTCTCCCTAGGCCTTGGCAGTTCCAGAAAAGGATCTTCATGGCGACTTGGTGGCTGATTCTGGCTAGCCACCAACCTGTATAGTTGACAACACCTTCTTCTTACCACTCTTTGCTCTAAAAATAAATCCACTAGCCTCTTCAATATCCTCCAATTCCTTATCCTGATCCTCCCCCTCTATTGGAATGTTCACTTTTGCCTCCTTGCCCTTCTTCCTGCCACTCCTTCTTATCTTTGACTTGATTTTCTTCAAACTATTTGCATAACTTGAAAATCAGTCAGCATGTTGGAGGTCACAATATTATTTTTCCTTCGTTTCTGCTTGCCAGATTCCCGATCCTCTGCAACAATCCTTTTGAACCTGAGGCTGCCTATCCTACTGATCAATTTTCCCATCTCACAACCATTATACACCACTAAAGCCATTGAATCCCCCACATCTACCTTTGAGGCATAGTCTATCTTCAGCTCGGATCCCATAGCCTCAAATCTATATTGCTTTCCACAATCCTGCAACGCATCTTCCCCCATCTTCTTACAACTACCACCCAGCTCATCCACAACATCGACAGCCTCCCTCATCACTCCTTGTGTCCCTTGCTCAGAGCTTCCTGACGAGTTAAGCATCAAATTATGTGCCTCAGTTGATGATGCTGCCTTAGTATCCCTTCCCCCAACCACATTGTCTTCCTCTAGTCCCCTTTTGTGAGTTTCAGGTACCAGATTCGCAATTCTAATAGAGAACAAATCCTCCTCCTCATCTGTAGATCCTTGGTGTGATGTCTTGTATTCTTCCTCTCTTTTCCTTCTCAAAGCCTCATCCTTCTTCCTCCGAACATATATTGCTTTAGGATCTTCATTATTTAACACCACCATAGTCTCATCCTAGTTACAACAAACCTTCGTCGATAGCCAGGAACCAAAACGTGGTTCAGTTGGATTAAAGCACGACATCAGTTTCACAGATTGACAGGTTCTAATATCATGCCCTAGTTTGCCACAATTATAGTAGAATGGTTGTAATTTTTTATACTTGATTACAATCCAGACCTTCCTACCATCTGGCCTGGGCAACCAAAAACCATAAGCCAATGGTCGTCGCAGATCTAGCATTATTCTAGCACGCAGGAAATTCCAAAGATACCTCCCGTTGTAGAATGGATCCTCCTGTTAGTTCTGGCTATCACCCAAGAGGGGGGTGGATTGGGTGTCTGATAAAACTTTAAATAACTTTGAAAATCTTTTCGCAACTTACTGAAACCAGTTCGTACGATAGTAATGATTTATAAAACAATAAACAAACATTCAAATATATATGTTGGGAATATAAGAGATAAGGGAAGAGAATATGCAAACTGAGATTTATACTGGTTCGGTCCAATCCTTGGCCTACGTCCAGTCCCCAAGCTCCACTTGAGATTTTCAATCCACTATCCTCTTGTTTGAACTAGGCACAAGAGAAGCCTTTACAATCACCCAAGTTTACTCTGGCACTTGTGAGGCCGAATCTCTCACTGAGAATCTCCTTTGAATCAGCTACACTCGAAGTTATCCTCTCACTAGGATACACTCCCCCTTACAAGTGTAAACTAATAACCCAATCTCCAAGTCCCACGACTTGAGATTCTTACAATAATTTAATAATAATAAATGTTCTCTCTAACAGAGAAGATGAATAAACACTGAAGTACAATTGATCATCACACTCTCTACCAAAAGCTATATAAACATTGTGAAACAGAGAGTATATGAGTTAAGCGTTGGATTGTATTTCGACATTGTAAGCTCTTGTCTCCGACCTCTTCTATCTTGAATGCTTCTGCCTTTATAGTTGATGAAGAGCATTGAGCAATTCTTCCAGGTTTGAATATGACCGTTGTGAGCATATATGACCGTTGGAGAATATTACCGTTGGAGCTTCTGATGTAATCATCCACCTTTTCATAATCTGATGTTAATCCTTCGTTTGATCATCTAAAACTTGCTAACAAATATGATTAATAGCATTGAGAAGTATAGCAAGAAGAAATCAATTGATAACAGTCATTTTTGAATTCTCGGAGACGTGGTCCGTTAACTCGAGTTGCATCTCCTGACTCGAGTTAAAAACTCCTCTCAATTCATCAATCTCTCGGGTTGGCATTTGACTCGAGTTACAAATGGTTGACTCGAGTTAGCCTATACTCCAGATTGCTCTTTTTCTCGTCTTGACTCGAGGCAACAGAAACCTTGACTCGAGTCTGTGTCCAAACTCAAGGCAACCAAAAGCCTGACTCGAGTCAGTTCAACAAAGCACTTTAGGATTTCTGAGAATCGATCCTTCTGAATTGAGGTGAGCTTGTTGACTCGAGGTAAAACCCTTCTTCCATTCTTCAAACTCTCTGGTTGCGCATTGACTCGAGGTGAATTGCGTGACTCGAGTTAATACATCGTTCAAAAAATGAGAAGACTAATCACAACACTGCCTGACTCGAGGTAGCAAAATCCTTGGCTCGAGTTTGTGCCCAACCTCGAGGCAACCAAAATCCTGGCTCGAGTCAATCATCAATTGATCCATTAGCTTCAGAAGCATTTGACTCGAGGTGCACTTGTTGGCTCGAGGTAAAAACCTCTCTTCTCAAAATGGCTTGCTCTCTGTTTGACTTTCACCTGAGTTAGACCAGTCTTGACCCGTGGTAATAAGAGATTATCAAATTTGGTTGTTTCAAAAATCTTATGAAACACTGAGTCTAGATTCATATGGAATTGGTTTCACTTCATTTGGTTGTGTATAGTGTGAGCTATATCCAGGAAACCAAACTTATTCTGAAATGATTCCAGAATTTCGAGTGTCCACTTTCGAAGATCATAACTCTCTGGTGTTGAATATGATTAGTTTTGATGATGTAATATATATGTCATTATTAAGAGCAAAAAGATTGTGTAATATATTTATCTCCTACATTGACTAACTATTATGTATTTAATGTAGACTAGTCCAAGTTAAAGTATTTTGGAATTAATCAAGAAGATCAGAGGAGATATTGAAGAATTAAATGTAGATTAGTCCAAGTTAAAGTATTTTGGGGATTAATCAAGAAGATGAGATATTGAAGAATTAAATTATGAAAATGATCAAGAGAAGAAGAAGATGAGAGAAGAAAGAAAGAATTAAATTATGGAGAATGATAAAGAGAAAAGAAGAGCAGAAAAACGTCCTTGCTCGAGCAACAACGAATTTCAGCAACTCTGTTCAGCTATGTTTCAGGCGACCTCTGGTAATTCGACGATATCTTCCAAACCAGAAGTCCGATTGAGGTGAAACTAATTTTTTTGGAAACTAGAATTCGAAACGGTTCTAGTAGCACAAGATTCAAGTCCAAAGGAGGTCAGATTATAGAGATATGAATTTTTGAAGATGACAGTGACATCACCGTCACAGTGCAGACCAAGCTTCGGTAATTTGAGTGTATATCACACATTACAAATCCAATTGAGCTGAAATTGGTGGCATATGAAAGTAGACTCAAAGGGATTTCCATCAAGAGTTGAACCAAACAAAAATGATTTCAGACCAGGGAGATATGAACCTCGAAAGTGGACGGTTATTCAGAATGTAGCAAAAAACGTTGGTCAAGAACACCTCCAATCATCTGATTGATTTCCTTCTAATAATTATTGGATCACCTTACCATTATTACTGATCATATTCAAACTGATTTATTTCTATCTTTAATCTTTCTACTTAAGTGAGTTTCGGGAATCAACCACAGATTGACAAACGGAAAATCTGAGCATTTACTTTCACGCGTCAACAGAGGAAAAGTCAAGAAGATGAAGCTCTTTATTTGGAAACAATTGATATAGTCATTACTCAGAGTGATTTCCTGCACAGATAAAAGGAAGACACTAAATGATGCAACGGAATCAATCATTGATTGATGAAACAGAAAATCAGAGCATTGATTTTAACGCGTCAACAAACAGAGGAATAATCAAGAAGATGAAGCTCTTTATTTGTAAACAATTCATATAGCAATTACTCTGAATTATTCGCCAAAATGCAATGGACGAATGCTTCCAACAACATCAATACAAAGTGTCTATAAATAGAGAAAGAGCAACGGAAGAAAAAGCGAACACAGAGACGCAAGCTTACAATCTTCAAAATGCCAATACTTTGATATACACATACACCTACTCTCTGATTATCTCAATGATCATATAGTTTATATTAGAGAGTGAGATTATTTGTAATGAGCATCAGTGTTTATCTTTATCACTTCTGAAAGAGAAGATTATTTGTAATCATTCATTACAAAGGTTGTATCCTTACAGTGAGTAAGGGGGAGTATCTCGTAAGAGATTTGTAAAAGGTTGCACAAGTGCCCGACTAAACTTGTGGGTTTGTAAAGGCTTCTTTTGTGCCCGGTTCAAACAAAATGATAGTGGATTGAAAATCTCAAGTGGAACTTGAGGACTGGACGTAGGTCAAGGATAGGCCGAACCAGTATAAATCTCTGTTTGCATATTCTCTTCTCTTATCTCTTATATTTCAAACATATATATTTGTATGTCTGTTTATTGTTTTATAAATCCTTCCTGTCATACAAACTATTTTTAGTAAGTTGCGAAAAGATCTTCAAATTTCCAAAGTTTTTATCGGACACCCAATTCACCCCCCCCTTCTTGGGTGAAAGCCAGGAATAACATCTGGTATGAACTCCAATTTGGTTGGTTCAACTCTTGATGGATTTCATTTTGAGTCTACTTTCAGCTAGAACCAGTTTCAGCTCAATTGAATTTGTAGATTGTGAGATACACTCAAAACATCAAAGGTTGGTCAGCTGTGTGATGTTAATTGATGTACCAACTTGTGAAATTCATAGATCTCTCATCTTAACTCCTTTGGGATTGAATTATATATCCAACTGACGCATTGGGAGTCTAGTTTCATATGAATTTGGTTTCACCTAAATATGATCTTTGGTTTGACAGATATCATCGAATTACCAGACCTCGCCCAACTGAAACGTGAAACAGAGGTGACCTGAGTGCTAAAAAGCACTATTAACTCGAGGTAATTCTTGGCTGACTCGAGTTAACTCGTATCAGAGCGCAAAAATGGCTTGAAAATCACTATTAACTCGAGTTAACACTATATCTGACTCGAGTTAAGGCCCTGACTTGAGTTAGTATGTTTCTTGACTCGAGTTAAAATGTACCAGGCGCCCAAAACACGGTAGAAACCATTCTGACTCGAGTTAAGCTTCCTGACTCGAGTTAAATCATCCCAAAACTTGATTTTGCTGATTTTAACTCCAATTTGAGTCATTCCAACTTCCATTTGATCATGGAGACTTCTAGAATCAATCTAAGAACTAGTATAATGATTTTCTCATTCCATTTAGCAAGTTTTTCCTTCTTTCCTCTTCTCTTGATCATTCTCCATAATTTAACTCTTTCTTTCTTCTCTTCTCTTCTTCTTCTCTTCTCTTGATCATTTTCTAGAATTCAATTCTTTCTTCTCTTCTCTTTTCTTCTCTTCATCATTCTCCATAATTTAATTTGGACTAATCGTTCTTTGTGAGTTCTTCCTTCTTCAATATTTCCTCTTCTTCTTGATTATTCCAAAATACTTTGATAACTTATTGCTTCCTTGACACTTTCTGCAATTTCTTCTTTCTGTAATCTTTTATCTCCTTCTTGATTAATCTCTATAATTCTTCTTGAACTAATCTACATTAAATACATAGTAGTTAGTAGGAGATAAATATATTATACAATATTTTTGCTCTTAATAATGGCATCTATTTAAGACATCATCAAAACTAATCATAATCAACACCTCCGCCAACATCACCTCACCAACATGTCCTCCAATTGAAATCGCATTCGCCAAACATAGAGCTTCCAGTGGAATGTTGTGCATCTTAATCCAAATCGGACAGCGGCTAAAGTCGAATTCATCATACGACTTGTACTTCGACCTTTCCTATAGATTTAGCAAGCTTCTATTGATAGACCATGGCCTACCTCGAAGGATCCTATTGTAATCTTCCTTGTTTGTAAACATGAAAATGAAAGCGTTTCCTGTAATTTCTGTAGTTTCAAATCCTGATTGTAGATTCCATGCCTTACTCAAGATCGATTCCATCACAGATCTGGTATAAGATTTGCTAGCTAAGATCTTACCAATCAGGATATTCTCTATTTCACCTACGCTCCACACTAACAGAGTCGAGATCTGGATCTCCTCCATACGAAGTTTTCGGCCAACTCCTCCACCACTAGGGCAAGTAAACTGACCTCCTTCGTTCTCTGATTCTCACACACCGGCACCGTCCAACCTCTGTAACGCCGGCACTTCCCAACCTCTGTACCTCCAACCGTCCCACTCTCACTTTAGCGGAGAGAAAAAGCTCCCACACAAGTGCGTGGGGAGAAAAAGCTTTATTATTTTCCAAAATCATAAAAAACTGAAACTTCAATATATTCTGTATAAACTTTTTTTGAAATTTCTTAAAGATTGATATATAAGCTAAACATTTTTTAATTTTTAATAAATGGTTGTAAATTTTCTAATATCAGGTGACTTTTCATATTATTAAGGGTTAAGGTGAAAAAATACACATGTGCTTTGCTCTGAGGAGCATCTAGTTGCAAGTGCTTTTTTGAGGTGCAAAAGTGCACGTGATTACAAATTAGGTGTAAAAATACCGTTTGACCATTAAGTTTGACTTTTTTGCTGACTGGATGATGGTGTGGCATTTCAAATGTGCAAAAATACACATGTGGTTAGTCAAAAAGAGCGCCCAACACCAAATTCTTTTTTTTTTTTAATTTAATAATTTTATTTCAATTCAAGGAAAATTATTATTTCTCTAAGTATTTTTCTTAGAGGCCAAATTTTTTCTTCTTATTTATCATTTTGGGAATGGGGATTTATTTAATGGGTAAAAACGGTAAAAATTTTATTACCATAATTTATTTTCCTTTTTTAAAAAAATCCTTATTAAATTTTCTAATTAATAATTGCTAAACTTTCTCCTTATTTGGATCTGGCTAGCGTCCGCTGCCATCTAATACTTAAAACTACGCCCTTTTGGCACAATTTTAAGTAAACTTTGTTGTTTAAAAAAAAAAAAAATTCAGGGTACAGACATGTATTAAAAAGATACTTCAGGTACTGAAAAATTACTTCATAATCTTGAAAATTTATTTTAGGATCTTCAAAAAATATCCTGAAGTATATTTTTAGTACCAGTGAGTACCCTAGAATATTTTTTTAGTATCATTCAGTACCCTAAAATATTTTTTCATGATCCAAAAATAATTTTTCAAGATCATGAAGTATTTTTTTTTAATGCCAGTCAATATCCTGAAGTATATATTGAGTACCAGTCAGAAATAATTTTTCGAGATTGTAACATCTCGTTTTCAAAAGCAGTATAATTTTTTTTCATCAGAGTAGAGCATCGGAGCAACTGAGTAACTGATATATATATTCAAAATGCCGTAAGTCTGGCTAATTACAGAAGTGGTACAACAACCGAGAGCTTTTAAAATAAATATCAACAGAAGTGTCTCCCTGGCGATCCCCACACTGTGACATCAGAAGATAGTTTTCAGCCGGACTTCCAAGCTTGCTGCTTTCCTCTCTCCTCGGTCCTCGGTCCTCCTGTCCCTGACGCTATGTTAAGAGCTGAGGTCTAATGCATACGGACCTCAGGTAACGGTTAACCTCATGTTTACATACACACTTATGGATTACAGATAATCACCACCTTAACAGTACATAAACACAACAAATGAATCACACCCAACCAATGCAAATGTATCGCTCCCAGCATATCAGATGTACCGCTCCCAGCATTTCAGATATATCGCTCCCAGCATTTAATATGTATCGCTCCCAGCATGCATACCGACATCTTCTAACACCCATATACACTCAATACACATACCATCTCTACACATACAATACACATAATACATATACGCATACAATAACCATTAGAGTTAGTGTTACTAGTACGCGAACGTACCTTCGTTGATGATATATGGTACAACTGTTGGTCGAAACGTAATCACAGGTATCCTATAAGGACAATAGCGTATTTGTTACTAATCAATCATCATAACAGTCATTTTAGTCAAAAATGACCATTTTACCCCTGATTCCCCTAATTGGCGAATTTTTGCCAGAGCTTCGCTACTTTGACTCTAATCTTCCAAAAATTTGACATATCTCTTTCTCCAACATATTTTTGAAATAAATATCATATTTAACCCTAAAACATGATATCTAAACTAACTTGGAAGATTAAAGATCAAACTAGCATTCCTACTATAACTACCGAAAGAAACACTAGAACTTAAGACTAGGGACCGAAGAAATTACCCAGCACTTCGCTACAACTTTCTCCAGACTCCTCCTTCTCTCTAACTTCTCTCTCTATTTCGAAATTTCTCAAAGGAATTGGTGAGGAAGAAGTGAAATGGATGTTGGCTATTTAAAGAGAAAATGTGAGGGTATTTTGGTAATCTTCCAAACCTTCTCCTTTAATCTTGAACCATAGGATTTTTGAGATTGAATCTCCACCGCACACCCATGCATGCCGACCTCCCCTCCCCTTTTTCTCCAAATTGACATCACCAAAAGTGATGTCACCTTTGTGCTTTATGGTTTTCAACCGATAAAATTCCCTGTTTGATGTTCTAATCGTGTAATCTTAGCTAATCTCAAAAATCCATCGATGTCACCTTGAAGGTCTCCGTTTACTCTTGAGAAAATGTGGATTAATAAAATTTACGATTCCATTCAGGGTATTTCGAAGCCTGCTGAACATTTTCGGACAAACGCCGTCGGTTACGGAAATGACTTCCGGTAACATCAACTTGGGGACAAAATTACACTGATTCATAATATGTCCAGATGTTAACAACCTAATTCATGGATTTCAAGTTAGGATTTAATTTCTATCGGTTCTCATTTATCATGTTGGCCTTTTATCCAAAATATCTCTTTTGTTATAAAAATATCATGATATTAACCTATTTTGCATTCACACTACAAACCTCTTCTTTTTCCTCTTTAATAATTTCGGTTCCCTCCCCTCAATTCTTTAACTTTTCAACACTTTTTATTTACTTATGTTATACATTAATTTATCTTATATTAATTTATCCCCTTGGCTAATTAGATGCTTACTTATTCCATTGGTTAATCAAACTTTAGGTATTTATATAATTCACCTTGTATACTTCTTATTTATGCCAAATTACTTAGCAATATTCTTTATACTAATATTGATCCCTTATTGGTCATTAATCTCCAATTAGGGGTTTTAAATAATTAACTTTGGATATTTCCTTTATTCATGTCTAAACAATTAGCCATTAATTATTTAATTAACTACTTACTAATTGTTGACAATTTTCTTAATTGATATTAATTATTATCTCACAACTATTGCACTGACATTGGTATTTTATGTCCCATGTATTATATTAAAAATCATGGGGTCACTTATGATCCCCAAAATAATATTTAATTTCGCCTTATTATTTTCCAAGGAAAATAATCCCAAAAATAATCTAAATTAGAGACAACATACTCTCTGATTTTTAATAAATATTTACTTGCCTCTCAGGATTTATCACAATATTTTCAGGGTATTTTATGACCCATAATTGCATTTAGGGCTTTCCAGCTCTTTATTTTCTCTAATTTTAATAGAAAATACCCTAGGAAAATAAGGTAAATATGACTCAAGATTTGAGACCACATATTCACCTGTTTCCAATAGGCATTTTTACTAATTTACGATATTTATCATAAATACGATTTTTAGGGTTTTACAGAGATCATGACGTATTTTTTCAGCACCAATCAGTATCCTGAAGTATATTTTTAATACGAGTCAATACCATGAAATATATTTTGAAGATCCCAAAATATTGTTTCATGATCATGAAGCAATTTTTCAGTACCAGTCAGTAGCTTGAAGTATCTTTTTAGTACCCGTCAGTACCCTGAAAATATTTTTAATTAAAATAAAATTATTAAATTAAAAAAAAAAAGAATTTGGTGTTAGGCACTCTTTTTGACAAATCACATGTGTATTTTTGCACCTTTAAAATGCCACGTCATCGTCCAGTCAACAAAAAAGTCAAACTTAACGGTCAAACGGTATTTTTGCACCTAATTTGTAACCATATAGTCACTTTTGCACCTAAAAAAAAACACTTGCTATTGGGCGCTCCTCTGACGAAAACATGTGTGTATTTTTGCACCTTAACCCTATTATTAAACATTAAAAATGAAAATTATGAGAATAAAAAATCATGAAAAAAAAGTACACTTGCATCATCTTTCCAACAAAAAATTAAATAAAATCATATCGACACTCAATCTATGGCCAATGTTTATGCTAGAGGCTATTTTCATTATATGAACGTGCGTGTGATCTAGCTGACGCCACCATACAACATCTTAATTAATCGTTGCACAAAGGCTCTTCATCTTGTTAATGGTAGCTCTTTCACTTGTCATTGACAAGCTGTGAAACCTTTCTAATACTATTATTATTTTTAGTTGGGACCTTAGTGTGATTTTCTCAATTTTTTTTTACATGTGAGTTACATTAAATGGAGATAACACAGTCCTAAACATCATTTCAAACAATAATTACTCCTTACTACAACAAATTTAAATTCTCAACTAACCAACTAACTTCGCCATGCATGGAATGAGTTAGGTCAAAATTAAAGTGAATAAATGGTCTGTCTTTATAAGAGCACACCAAAGTGAATAGAATAGCCACACACATATATAGACTCCTTACTACAAGAAATTTAAATTCTCAACTAACCAACTAACCTCACGGTGCATTGAATTTTGTCCCAAAACAAACAATTCATTGAAAGAGTTAGGTCAAAATAAAGTGAATAAATGGTCCGTCTTTATAAGAGCACACCAAAGTGAATAGAATAGCCACACACATAGACTCCTTACTACAAGAAATTTAAATTCTCAACTAACCAACTAACCTCACGGTGCATTGAATTTTGTCCCAAAACAAACAATTCATTGAATGAGTTAGGTCAAAAGTGAATAAATGGTCCGTCTTTATAAGAGCATACCAAAGTGAATAGAATAGTCACACACTTAGACTCCTTACTACAAGAAATTTAAATTCTCACCTAACCAACTAACCTCACGGTGCATTGAATTTTGTCCCAAAATAAACTATTCATTGAATGAGTTAGGTCAAAGGTGAATAAATGGTCCGTCTTTATAAGAGCAAACCAAAGTGGATGGAATAGCCACACAGAGAGACAAGAGAGTTGAAAGAAAGTGGGTAGCCACAAAGAGAGAGAGAGAGAGAGTTGAAGTCATCATCAGATGAACAACAATAGAGAGAGAGTTTAACCCATCATTAGGATGGACAAAAACAACAGCGGCGGCAACAACAACAACAACAAATGTAATATCCCAAATTTTTGCATTTGAAAATTAGAAAATGTTGTATGGGAACTTATTATGAATATTTGACCTAAAATAATTATATAAGTAATTATTGTAATTTGAGGCCTATTTTCCTTGGAATTTTCAGGAAAAGAATAAATTCAAAGAAAAATAGTTAGAGAATAAATATTAGCCTAGAAATTTTAGAGTCAATATTTTATGGTCTAGAGGAGTTAATTGAGAAAGAAAAATCTTTATATGAAATTAAGAATTTATTTCTAACACTTGTCAAATAGAGAAATTCGGTTATTTATTGCTTAAAATGAATAACGGAGGGAGCAGAGTGCATTAGCGTGTGTATTAATCAGACAACCCAGTGAACGATCCACAAACTCACGGTCAACGAGACCACACATGAGCTCCATTAAACCAATGAGGGAAGATGAAGTCTGACGAGTTGACACTGACTAAATTCTAGAAACCTAAGTAGAATTTTTCTTTAAAAAGAATGTTTCGACATTCTAGATTTTCTATGAAACATTAAATCTAGAAATTGAAAAATAGATTTTCTTCTATTTTTTTATGAACTTTTGGTTAAGCAACCAAACTAGAAACGTTCTAGTTTCTTGATCAGTTCCTTAACAAAGCAGTCTAAATTCTTAATTATAAATGAAGAATTTATTTACGGGAAAATTATAATAAAGGACCTACGAAAAATAATATTTATTAAGAAGAACCATATAAAGATGATAATTATTTTGAAGGACCGGAAATTAAAACATTAAAATAAAAATACTAAATTGCTCTTAGCCAGATTTCCTATATTCTCTCTAACTAAATCTGGAGTGATTGATGACTAATTAATAACAAATAGAGACGCAGCCAATCATTAGTTCCCTTCACCCTTCAAGTCTCTTCAAAACATCACCACCAAGTTAACCATCGGGTTGAATTTGTCGTCCTCATCAATCAAGTGATTGAATTTGTGGATAAATTTTTGTTAGCGTAATACTCCCTCATATCCTTATCATAATCAAGAGATTGAATTTGTGGATAATTTTTGCCAATTTTATTTCTCTTCACATAATATGATTTAATCTTTCCAACTTTAAACATAAATTAAAGGCAAAGGTAAAATGAGAAAAAGTGATTAAAAAGATAAAAATTTCTTTGAGATTCATAAGATGTTTAATACATTTCATATTAAACTATAAAATCAAAACATATTTCAATTCTCGCGGCTCAGAATCCAAAACAAGGAGTTTTCATCACTCTTAGTTCATCATCCCCTTCAGTAAAGCGATAGGAATACTATAGACAGATAGCTAGCAACGATTTCCATAGTTTTCCGAAATGTCAAGTGTAATGAAATCTGGCTGATCCGTTTTGACAAGGTTGGTTCACTTACTTTCCTATTTCTTCTGCTTATGCCTATCATTTACTTCATATGTCTAAGAATTGTTTCGAGCTTCATGTTCCATAATAGCCTCGCTGCTATGCTGGGTTTTCATTGCATAAAAAGGATTTTTATTCCGCACCCAAAGGTGATACATGGAGTCTTCAACTGTTTTCTACTGTTTATGCAATCGAAAAAGAATGGGGTTATTTGAATTGGTTTTTATTTGTCATTATTCATCAATCACTCCAGATTCTGATTTAGTTAGAGAGAATATAAAAATTTGGCTAAAGATTAGTCTCTCTTTTTTAATGTTTTAATTTCTAGTTCTTCAAAATAATTACAATTTTTATGGTCCTTCTTAATAAATATTATTTTTTTAAGGTCCTTTATTATAATTTTCCCTTTATCTACACTCGTTTTTTTTTTTTTTATAGCTGACCTAAAACATTACTAATGTTAGAAAAAACTCTCTTTTTCTAGTGATAGTTCAATTTCATAGTTTATTAAAAAATATAAATTAACTTATATAATTAGATAAATGTAACTGGAATGATTTAATTAAATCTGCGGTAAGGGGTGTGGAGTGTGTTGGGGCAGAGTTGTGATATACGTAGGTTTGTGCTTTCTCACTTATGATAATAGGGAAAAATAGTCCGGCAAAAAAGGGGGGAAAAAAAGAAAAATAGATGTCTTTACAGAAAATTAAAAAGAATATATCTCTACACAACACACACACACCAAAAAAAAAAAAAAATCGCCAACCAATTAGATATCATGCATTCAACCAGTTGGGGAGCTCAAAATTGACGAGGTTAACACTTGTGGATGTGGTTTTCTTTTTCTTTTTCTTTTTTAATTTATTGAAATTACAGCGACGTTCATTAATATAAGGTTTATACATGAAATTCCTTTTAAAAACTAAGCATTTAATTATTTATTGAATTCCGAGATAAATTATTTATTTCTTGTAAATCTTGAAATATATATTTAATTTTGTAATACCTTAATTTTCATAATTCATATAAATATTGTATTTTGGCTAATAATTAGCAAAATACAAAGGTGAATATGTGTCTCAAATTTGTGTAATTTGTTAATTATAATTTTAGGCAAATTTCCTTGAGATTAAATTAATAAAAGGCTAGATGTAAGACCAATTTTAGAGATCATAAAATGTGATAAAATTAGCACATCAAATGATAATTATTTATGGCTAAAATAAGCAAGAAAATGTTATGGAAACATTTAAACAAGTTAAAGGAAATTAGCAAAAACTAATGGGCAATTAAGCTTGCATTAATTAAAATAATTTGTGTAATTCTTCAAAATTAATCAAGGGGCAAATTAAGAAGCAACAATTAGGGGATGTCTTGATTCCAAAATTAAGGGCCAAAGATGAAGGGATTAAACTTGTTAATTAAAACACTAATGGTCATGATTAGCTAATAAATCAATTAACCAATAAAACATGTAATCAATGGGGAAATTAAACATTTCAATTGGATGCTAATTGAAGAATAAAAGTGATCAACCCCTCAATTAATGAAGAGGGACGATTTGCACATGGAGGGGGAAGTTTTATTGTATTTAAATCAAGATATTATAATATAAGAGCACATGTGTTGTAAATGAAAAGATCTTCAATAGTAGTATGATTTTTCTAACAACAATGGAAGGTGAGGATTAAATGTAATAAAACTAAATCCAATGGTGTTAATTTATAATCAAATTAACCTAAATCCTTGTGAAAAGGGATGAACCAATAGAAGGCTTAGGTTATTGATTAATAAACACATAGGAAACACACTTTATGAGCCAAGAGAAGGGGGTGGAGGACGGCTAGGCTCATTAGGAGGGAGTTTACCAAATAAAAATCAAGATATTTTTAAGGAAGCAAACACATGGGATAATGAAGGAGACAAGTTTGAAGAGGATAAGATATTAATGGAAGATAAGATAATTGATTATCATAAATGAAAGCACATGCAAATGGAAGAAGATAAGGAGAGAGGGAGGTTGCATATTTTCAAAATTAGGAGATCAAATATGAAGGAATTAGATTAATTAATGTTGAAAAAGTCAATAATGACACCTAGCCAATGGGAAAAATCAAGAAATAAATGGGCTTAATCCTATGTAATTAAGATCAACCAATAAGAACCTTTGAGACTTGAATATTTGTCTTCATGAAAGACCAAAACTCATGAGCCATTGATTAAGTAAGATGATCCAATGGTTTAGGATCTTGGATTTTTCCTATAAATAGAGAAGCCAAGCTTCTTCATTCTTCACACCAAAACCATTCCAACAAAGAGTAGAGAGAAGTTAGAGTAAGAAGCAAGAAGGAGGAAGGAGTAGTAAGGTTCTTCAAGAGGCAAGTTCTTGAGCTTTAAGTTTCTTTAGTTTTTGTAGTTCTTAGTATAAATGTTAGTTTAATCTAGAAAATTGTGGAGAAAATTCCTTTACATGTTTTTAAGTTCAAAAAGAGGTTTAGAATTCAAAATTGATGAAAAACATGTTAAGAAATAAGTTTTGAAATCAATAGATCAAGATTTGTTAAACATGCAGAATTTTCGGTTGTAAAACCTATGCTGGCAGCGAAAAGTGAAGCTATTATTTTATGTATCAAAAGGTCTTAAAAAATCATGAAATTTTACATGAATAAATTAGACATATAGGGCTTTCTAAATATATAAAATATGTAACGTATTTATCTCTGGACAAGGAGATATGAATTTTTGAAGTTAAGCTATTTTTCCTGAAAGTTGATCTGGGCAGCGTTGAGAAACTTAAAACCTGGGAATGATTCTTGATGTTCTAGCTGATGGGAATATTTTTCCTTGAAATTAGACATGTCAAGGGTCATGAGGAATTTTGAAGCACTCGAAAAGGATGTTTGTAGAATTAATTATGATTTTTCAAAGTTGCTGAAAAATATGCCCAGAAATCCAGCATTTCGTTTTTGATAAAGTGTAAGGGTAAAAGTGGAATAATTAATCCACCGAGGGTAGAAAGGTAAATTAAGCCTTTAGGATATTATTCTAAGTGATATGATATTAAGTGTAATATCATATAAGTTATGGAAAATGAAATAATCCGACGATAATTTATAGGATATCCAGGAAGTCCGGAGTTATATTCAAAAGGTCGGGCGTTTGGAATTACACGGTGAAAGGTACGTTCGCGTACTGGTAACTTTAATCGTCTATATCTTGTATTCTTATATGTGATAGATGATTCATAGTGTGGCTAGCTAAGACTCGGTCTTAGGTCATACTTTATATACATTCAGTTGTATGCGGGTTATAGTCTTGATAATGTCGTAGTATTGTTTTCCTAGCGCTGAGGACACGAGGGGCCGTTGTGGCACTGGTTAGTGCAAATGTGGATAACATTACATGTGTTGTGTGCTATGTACTGTTGTGTTGTTAACATTACATCTGTTGTGTGCTTATGTATTGTTGTAACCTTACATCTGCTGGGTGCTATGTATGGTTGGTGCTGATATGTAATGAATATCTGTCATATATTGTTATATCTGCTATAGAGGTTAACTGTTACCTGGGGTTCAATTTCGGTTGAATCTCAGCCTTGACTAAAAGTTCAGGGAAGGAACCAGGACCTGAGGAGGCATCGATGGACGGAGACGTGGAGAGGCACATATGGATGGACGGAGATGTGAAGAGGCACCGGTCGGGACAAGAGTCTGAAGAAGGACAAATGGAGCATAGTTTCTGGCATGAATCTGATAAAGTTACTTCAAACCATTTGGTGCTTAAACTAAGAAAGGGTCGGTCTATGTGATTCAGTCATAAGTCGCTGTGAAAGACGGGGAGACTTCCACTAGACTTTACCCGTCCTGGCCAAATGGGTTTGTTTAACTAAGTTGGATTCTAAGCCACAAGTCTAGTTAAGGCTTGATTTTAAGGTTGTATAGTTACTATGTAAGAGTTGTAATTATACACATATTGTATCACATGAATATTCCTTCGGAAAATTTTTAAGTTAACCAGCTTATGCCTGATCATTTTATATCAGTTACTCATTGTCCAAACATTGGTGCATGCTCTTCGTTTCCGCATTACTCTGATGTAGCACCTCAAACTCTGTTGATTTTCTTAAAACTACGTGTCAACAGACACACTATATGGTATGAAATTTGGGGTGTTACAAATTTAGTTTTTCATTCCAACTACCCCCACATAAGAGATATGAATGTACGTTCTTAAAACCTTCATCATCACTGTTTTCCAAAATCATTAAAAACTGAAACTTCAATATATTCAGTATAAAGTTTTTTTTTTTTGAAATTTTTTAAGGATTGATATATAAGCTAAACATTTTTTAATTTTTGATAAATTGTTGTAAATTTTCTGATATCAAGTGACTTTTCATATTATTAAACCTTATAAATGAAAATTAAGAGAATAAAAAATCTTGCAAAAAAATACACTTGCATCTTTCCAACAAAAAATAAAATAAAATCATACCGACACTCAATCTATGGCAAATAATTGTCCTAGAGGTTATTTTCAGGATATGAACGTGCATGTATGATCTCGCCGACGCCAACACAAAACATCTTAATTAATTGCTGAACAAAGGCTCTTCATCTAAAATATGAAAACTAAAAGAAAACAATTACGATGTACAATATAAATGTATACTTTTTAACACCATTGTGTTATATTTTTCATGCTATAAAAACAATATAAATAGTTAAATTTCGTAACGTCTGTGTGCCTAAATATATGTCACTCTTGTACCTAATTATCCATACCAAAAAATGCATTAAATCGATCAAATTTTTTACATTCCCCCTATTAAGTTTTTTGTATATCTCTCTCTACTTTACAAAATATGTTCACACATTCCTCTCCTCTTTTCTCCCTTTTTAACAGAAATAGGGGTAAAATTGAAAAACATATTAGTTATCCTACAAGTGACTTATATTTTGAATCAAACTTTTTTAGAAAGATCACACCAAGGTCACAATTAAGAAAAATAATATCAGAAATGTCTCATAACTTATTAACAATAGCTCTTTCACTTGTTATTGACAAGCTGTGAGACCTTTCTAATAATTTTTTTTTTTTAGTTTGGACCTTAGTGTGATTGTCTCAATTTTTTTTACAAGTGAGTTATATTAAATGGAGATAACGCAGTCCTAAACAACATTTCAAACAATAATTACTCCTTGCTACAACAAATTTAAATTCTCAACCAACCAACTTCGCCATGCATGGAATGAGTTAGGTCAAAAGTGAATAAATGGTCCGTCTTTATAAGAGCAAACCAAAGTGAATAGAATAGCCACACACATAGACTCCTTACTGCCAGAAATTTAAATTCTCAACTAACCAACTAACTTCACGGTGCATTGAACTTTGACCAAAAAAAAAAACCATTCATTGAATGAGTTAGGTCAAAAGTGAATAAATGGTCCATCTTTATAAGAGCACACCAAAGTGCATAGAAGAGCCACACACAGAGACAACAGAGAGTTGAAAGAAAGTGGGTGGCCACAAAGAGAGAGAGAGAAAGAGAGAGAGAGTTAAAGTCATCATCAGGATGAAGAACAACAACAGCGGCGACGGCAACAACAACAATAACAACAACCGCGGCAACAACAACAATTACAACAACAACCGCGGCATCGACAGCGGCGACAACAACAACAATTACAACAACATTAGCGACAGCAACAACAACAACCGCGGCATCGACAGCGGCGACAACAACAACAACAACAACGTCAATGGCAACAAAATCGACAACAATGGAAACAACACCTCACCCCAGATTAAGCAGGTTGGGGTGGTCAGCGGCAACAACAGCGTCAAATTTTAGTTTTGTGTTGGTGGAAGATTCGTAGTTTTGTGTTGGTGGAAGATCATGTTGTTTTGTGTTTGTGGAAGATCATGTGGAGATGATGAGCTTCTCAGGGGATCCTGTGTTAGTGTCACTTTCTATAAGATCAATGGTATTTTAGTATGTATGTGGTTTTATGTTTTGTGGACAATATTATTTATATTTTGTGTTTAATTATTAATGTATGTCATTCTCATTACTGAACTTGTTATTCCCTCTAAAGAATAAACTTGATATTCCTATTATTGAACTTGTTGTCCCCATTACGCATTTTGTTAAATGTCACATTTACTATTCAACTTCTTCTTCCTCAAACTAATCTGCTGTTCATTACTAGATTTTCCTGCCTCCTGAGCTTGTTTTACTATTCACCTTCTTCTTCCTCAGCCTCCTAGCTTCCTCCAACAAAACCGATTTCATTCTTCCTCCACCTCTGCTCTAACTCAGTTTTTCCGTCAGCACTCCCACGGAAGCATTCTCTCCCACTTTCTCATTCTCTCCAGCCATACTTGATGTGCCAAGAGAGGTGCTTGGAGGCGTCCCAGGTAGAGCAGACATCGATGACCATCAAGAGATAAAGAGATGGAGAGCAGAGAGAGGGGGAGAGAGAGCATGGGAACAGGAAGACGACGAGAGTGAAAGATGACACTACAAAAAAACTTTGTATTTCAGACGAAATTACATCGGTAATTCATATTTCCGACAGAATTACCGATGGAATTCCGTTGGTAATTGGATTTCTGATGGAAAACGTCTGTTGCAGAAAAAAAAACCGTGGCAGAAGACATTATCAACGAAATTATGTCGGTAATTTCTGTCGCAAATCAAATTACTGACGGAATTCCATCGGTAACAATTACTGACATAATTACCAACGGAATTCTGTTGATAATTTCGGAAGGAATTTTTTCCGTCGGTAATTCCGTCCCTGATCCAAAGTTTTTTTGTAGTGTGAAGAGAAGGGCATTCTGGTCTTTTTGCTAAAATATGTCAACCCCTGATTGCCCCACATTCCTTCTCTGTTCTTTTACAAGTTTAATAGGCTTTTCAAGGTTTAGGAATTTCAAATGGTATTTTTGTGGAATTATATATATATACACATACATACATATTTATATATAGACACACATGATGTGTTGCTTTCATCATTAAAGCAATCAATTAAACTAGGTCCTAATTAATTATGCAGTTTAGGGTCAACCTAGGTCATTCTCCCAAGGAGCAAGATGTGGGTTTTCTTTAGGACTGACTTTCAAGTGACAAAAGATGTAATGGAATGGAAATGGACTTAAACTAGAATGCAAGACACTACTATCTATATGCAATTAACTGAGTAAATGCATTAATGCAATTGACTCTAAAACCTAAATGAAAATGAAACTAATCTATATGAATTTGAATGCAATTTTTGGGGTTTTTTTTTATGAGAGAAGAGTTAAAATCCTAATAAAAAGAAGATTGATTAAAAACAAGTCAAACAACAAAGGTCTAGCTAGTTCAGTTATGATGATAAAGGGGACAATTCAGGATTCACATGGAGTTCACTTTCTTAGCCCAAATTAATTAATTAGACTAAAGGGAGATTAATGGAAGATTGAAATTAATGAATTCAATTATCTAATTAAAATGTGGGAAACCCTCAAGTTCAATAACACTTATTACACTAGAAAACTCATAATGAAATAAGTGGTGGCTAATTAGACTTATTAATAACCAATTACAGTTAATTTTTAAATAAATTTGGAATCTTGTTTACAATTATCTAATTGAACACCTAGACAATTTATCAACCCAATTAAACAATTAAGATGATAAACCAAATTGACAATTGAATTAATAACGAAAACTCAATTAAATTCAATTGACAATCCAAATGTTGCAAATGTAACACCTGCCTAAAATACTCAACAAAATCACGTACACGGAAGCGTAATAATACAAATACTCAAAAATATATGTAATACTTTTTACGTATACCGTACTATTCACAAATACACATACTATTCACATTACACTATTCACGAATACAGTGAAAACTCAATCACTGTCATCCTTCGGTTCCTCAACATTCCTTCTACTGGTCCGTCTTTAAGCATCCCTCCCTCTTGTATCTCGTGCAGCACATCGTGATCGAATTGTCTAATGGTTGGTTGTGGGGTGAGATTCTGGGAATCTCAGTAGCAAACAATACCAAACAATGCATGCAAGATAAATGCTAATGTATAATGTACTTGCCTTGCACATGTTCATGTTAACATAATGACATTATTGCATGCTTCAATGCTTCATGTATCATAATCATAAACAGAGCTTCAATTTCTCAAATATGTTAAACATAACAAGTAGCATAACAATCATACATACACATATAGCAATAATATCAAATACATGCAAGTAAGGTAAGCCCACTACCTTTTGTCTTGTGTCCTCCTTTTTACATTCCTTTCGCGTGAATAGTAATATGCCCGTCTTTTGAATCCGACTCCGGACCTCCCGGATATCCTAACATATTACCATATCACTTAGAATAATGTCCTAAGGGTTAATTTCACCATTTATTCCTTTTTACCCTTGGTGGATTCATTATTCCAATTTTACCCTTACATTTCTTCAAAAACGGAATTTCAGCACTTGTTCGCAGATTTTTCGGTAACTTTGAAAAATCTCAATTAATTCTACAAAAATCATTTTTGAGTGATTCAAAATTCCTCATGACCCTTAACATGTCTATTTTCAAAGAAAAATAACGGCTTTGACTCGAAATTCATAAGTCAATACCAGGTTTTCTGTTTCCAAACACTGTTCATAAAACGTTTTAGAAAACGTTCCAAACTCCATACTTAACTTCAAAAATTCATAGTAAATTCCATAGAATTCCGATTGAGGTGATTCAAATTTCTATTCGAATCTCTTTAAATCTAGTTTCAGGGAAAAATAATATCCAAATCAGTTAATAACTGTATAATTCCCAGAAATTCTAAAAGTGAACGTCACTTAAATCTGGAAATAGGATTTCCCAGTTTTATAACCAATCTTTGAAAATTCATAACTAGAGTTCTAGACGTCGGAAAAATACGTTCTAGTACTCATTTTAAAGCTTAGGAAGTGTGGTTTCTTCTTACCAAATTTCTCAGTCAGAGGAAGTGATTTACTTTGTCAAAACTGCACATGAACCTGACTACCACACAGAATACCCAGAAATAACGATGTTATACATGTTGACCGATGCTTCTCAACGATCTCCTTTTCTCAACTCTCTCACTACTGTCTCGGACTCTCTCTCTCTTAGTACTCTTTCTTCACTTTGTTGAAAATGAGCAAACGAAGAGGCATAGCTTTGAATATATTAAGCATGAGAGAGAAATGTTTCACTCGTGACTGAACAGGAAAATAAATCCAACGTGCATACACCCGTGAAGCAACAATTGCATAGAGTATTATCCGTGGAAGGAAACGTGGCTGTCATTCTTCCATTACTTTACCATTTAAAAAGAAAGAATGAGTATTTTATGGTGGCCTTCTTAATTCACGGAAAAGCAAAGAGGAAAAAATGAAAGAAAGTTTTGGATCCATTTGAGAATCATTCAGCATCTTTTTATCATTGGGGATATTGTGTTGTCCGTGAAGGCAAGAGAAAGAATAATTTATTGAAAGGCAGAATGATATGGAGAAATTAAAGGTATGTTGGGTTTGAATGTTGGCATGAAGCAATTGAATGAATATATAGGATATTGTTTTGTCCGAAGTGCTCATGGAAAGGAAAGTGTGAGTGCTCTATTTTATATTGAAAAGTGAAAGGGAAATGGAATGTAAAATATATTGGATTGTAGAATATTGGCTCCCCCATCCGAAATAATTCTGTAACATCCCATTTTCCAAAAGCAGTATAATTTTTTTTTATCAAAACATCATTTTAAATAATCAGAGTAGAGCATCGGAGCGATTGAGTGACTGATATGTATATATAAAATGCCGTAAGTCCTTTGGATACAACAATGGTACAAAAACCGTGTGGTTCAAAGGTGTAATACAGAGAAAGAAATCTTCAACTGGATCTTCTACGTGGCTCGCTTGCTTCTTTCTTCAGCCCTTTGGTCCTCCGAACCCTGAAGCTATAGCTGAGATCCAATTTACCACATTGGATCTCAGGTAACGGTTAACCTCATGCTTATAAACAACACATGCATGACAGATATTTCTAAAATCACAGCAATGATCCATATAGGAAAAACAATACAGCATTATCATAACAATAACCCGTAAAAACTGTAGTAGTGATCCAAGTACGGTTCCTTGGTCACAGTGTATCTAAGTACGGTTCCATAGACACGGTGCATCTAAGTTCGGTTCCATAGACACGATGCATCTAAGTACGGTTCCATAGACACGGTGCATATAGCACTGAATAGAATGACCAGGTAAGTGTCTATCATGGAGGCCTCACCGACTTTATGGCGACTATTTGGCTTACCCACATAGACTAGCCTTGCCTTCGGCATCAAACTATTCACACAACATATCATCACATATATGCATTCAATAATCATCAGAGCTAGTGTTACAGTACACGAACGTACCTTCGCTGACGGCGTTCGGTACTTCTGGCGGAAAACGTACTTTCTGACGGAAAATAGCGTTTGTCCGACAGCGGCACGTTGGACAGCGTAACGACAGCAAATTAGGATTTCTGACGTCCTATAAGAGTAATATCACTTTTATTAGTGATTTGATACTAAATCTGGCATTTTAGGTAAAAATTACCATTTTGCCCTTCTACCCCTAATTGGCGGAATTTCGCCAGCACTACGCTACTTTAACTACCAATTTTCGGGGACTCAATCCCTACCAAGTTTTACCTCTTTAGGCATCTTTCAATGCAATGAGGCCTAAAACAATAGTAGGAATCTCACTCCCTACTTACTAAATCTATCTAACAATTCTACTAACTACCGAACTAAAAAGCTAAAGACCGAAGGACTTACCCGTTGAAGACTTCTGCAGAATTTTTCCAGAGCTTCTCTCTCTAAAATCCTCTCTCTAGATTTCGGCAAGGAGGAGTGAAATGGATGTGAGAATCCAAGAACACCTTATGCCTATTTATAGGAATTTGTAAGGACATAAATGTCATTTTCCACTTTGATCTTAAACCATGTAAATTCAAGCTTAAATGGTGTATAATTCTTGTCCATGGAAGCTTGTTTGGTCGAAATAAGGGGTGATGTGGCTGCTTTGGAGTGGTTCCAAGAATGGTGACTCTTGCTCACTTTATGCCCGGTCCACTAGATTTTCCCCGATCGGTCCCCGTTTCGCGTAATCTCAGAAAATCTCAAACTTCTGAATTCATAACTTTGAATATCTTCTCTTACTCATCAATAATATCTAATTTAACTTAGATTTCGGTCTATTACAGGGTTCCAACAGTCCAGTTGAAGTTTTCTCGAAAAACGTGTCCGAACGCGCCCGGTTTCAGAACGCATTTCTGGAATCATCAACTTCTTCAAAAAAATTCACTGATTCCAAATATGTCCAGATAAATTCAAACTCATTCCTAGATGTTGAGTTAGAATTTATTTTCTTCAGATCCAAAAAGGTGCCTATCTACATTTTTCCCTATTTTGTTTTATTAGGAAAATGTACAAACGGCCTCAGAATTAACTTCTGGAAGAGTCTAACGGAAGATAAAATTCCACTGATTAATATTCTATCCTGACTTTGGAAATCCCATTCCTAGATCTCTAGATAGGATCCGTTTCCTAATTATTAAATTACTATTCATCATTTTACTTTAATTAATTATATTATTAAAATATTTGCAAGTTGCAAGAATTATTTTTCCTTTCATTTTCATTTTTTTTTTATTTTGATTAATTATTTAATTAATTAAATAATTATTTTTACATAATTTTTTACAGAATTTTCCCATTGGTCCATTCTTGCATTTAGGCTTAAAAATATCTAAAATCAACTATTTTTCTCCAAAATTTCCAATTAATTAACAAATATCTTTTTACTAATTTTAAGCCAAAATCCACTAATTTTAGGGTTCTACATAATTTTCCCTGAATTTCCTTTGCTTATGCTTAAGTAATTAGCCCAATATTACTTAATTACTTAGTTATCACAAGTTGATAATTTTCTTACTTAAAACACCTCATTGTCTTCATACTTTTGCATTAACATTAGGACTTCCATGCCTCTTGCATTATTCTATAATTTACAAGGGTATTTTGGTCTTTTTATTACTTTTTGAACATTCTTATACAATTTCTCCAAGTTCATAATTTATTAAATTACCATAATTTAGAGATAATATACCCTCATAATTCACTTGGTCATTTCTTGCTTTATAGAATTTTTCATAATTTTTCTAAGTTATTTATGTCCCTTAGGGGCATTTTCGTCATTTTGGCACTTTATTAGTTTTTCCTCTAATTTCCAAGAGATTTCTCCTTAGAAATTAGAATAATTATAACTTAATATTTGATATCTCATATTCACCTATTTTTGATAGGTATAATTTTACTAAATCATGATACAGATTTTTAGGGTATTACATTTCTCCCCCCGTTAAACAACAGCAATACAGATTTTTATGGTGTTCACCTATTTATGCTTATATAAACAATATATGAACAACAGATATTTCTAATATTACAGCATTGATCAATCCGGTACGTCGTATGATCATTTGATAAAAACTACACTATCATGCAAAGTTATCCCTAGTCTGCACTATAACCCTGTGCCACGATGTACGGTCATGTCCTCAGTGCTAGGAAAACATAACGGCATTATCATGACTATAACCTGTAAAGCTGTAAATTGTGATCTAAGTCCCATACCCTAGTCACAGTGCATGTCCAAGACAGAGTCACGTTCATGGCTTTATGAAAGTATCCATAACATATATATAAGCATACTATAAGCATTAGAATTAGTGTTACAGTACGCCGCGAACGTACCTTTGTTGACGGAAATTCGGTACGTTTGACAACCAGAATGTGATCGCATATATCCTATAAGGACAATATCGTACTTAGTAATGATCAACATTATAACAGACATTTTAGGCACAAATGACCATTTTGCCCCTGACTTAACTAATTGACTAAATTTTGCCAGAGCTTCGCTACTTTGACTCTAATCTTCCAAAATTTTTGCCATATCTCTATCTCCAACATATTTTTGAAATAAATATCATACTTAACCCTAAAACATGATATCAAAATAATACTTGGAAGGTTAAAGATCAAACTAACATCTATACTAAAACTACCGAATGAAATACTAGAACTTAAAACTAGGGACCGAAGAAATTACCCAGAGCTTTGCTACTTTTCCTCAAGAGCTCTTCCTTCTTTCTCTTCTCCAAGATTTCAAACTAAGCAATAGGAATTGGTGTGATATTTTGCAAAGATGTTGCAATCTATTTATAGGCAAATTTGTACACTATTCATAACTTTATCATCTTGAATCCTAGCCCTTAGATCTAGGTTTGTTTCAAGCTTCAACCTCCACCCTTGGATGCCTTGGCCGACCTCCCCCTCCCCCTTTTTGCAAAAATGACATCATCCAATATGATGTCATCTCTTGCTTTATGGAGTTTCTACCGATAAAGTCCCATGTTCGGTGTTCTAATCGCGTAATCTTAAATAATCTCAAATTTTCCTTAGCATATCCTTGAAGGCCTAGGCTTCCTCTTTAGAAATATTTGGGTTAGCAAAATTTTTGGTCCCATTAAGGGTATTTCCTAGCCTGCTGATCATTTTAGGACAAACCCCGTCGGTTACAGAAATGACAACGGGTAACACCAACTTCGGGACAAAAATTCACTGATTCATAATATGTCCTGATGTTTGAAACCTAGTTCAAGGATTTCAAGATAGGATTTCATTTCTATCGGTTCTTATTTATCCTATTTGCTTTTTCAACAAATATCTCATTTAATATTATTATTATATTACCACTTGCATAAAAAGCACAATTTCTCTCCCAAAAAGTCCAATATTTCGGCTAGCTCCTTTTTTTTTGTATTTTTATTTATTTTTTTATTACTTTATATTATATTTTAATTATCTTATATTTATTTTACAAATTCTCCCATTGGTTCATAAGAAATTACATGGATTTAGGCATTTTAATTTGCTAGAATAATTATAGACCTTTGATCTTGCTTTATTAGATTACATCCTAACCATTGATTAATGTTTTAATTTGTCCAAATTGATTAGTAAGCTTAATTAGAGTCTTAATCATATGATTAGTAATCCTTTGTTAATCACTTAATCTTTAGGGATTTTATATACTTAATCTTATCCCTTTTTCTTAATCATTATTAATTAATTAGCAAGTATCCTTTATGCTAATCTTGGCCATAAATATTTAATTAAGGGGTTTTACATAATTAACCTTGGATATTCCCTTGATCCATGCTTAAACAATTAGCCATTAATTATTTATTTAATCACTTACTAATTGTTGATAATTTTCTTAATTAGGATTAACCATTTTCTCACAACTATTGTACTGACATTGGTATTTTATGCTCCAAGTATTATATTAAAAATCATAGGGTCATTTAGGGTTCCCAAAATAATATTTAATTTTTCCACTTTTATTTCCAAGGGAAATAATCCCATAAATTACCTAAATTAGAGACAACATAATTTCTAATTTTTAATAAATATTTTATTGCCTCTTAAAATTTATCAAAATTTTCTCAGGGTATTTAATGTCCCATAATGTATTTTTGGGCCTTTTAGCACTTCATTCTTCCTAATTTCAAGAGAATTTATCCTAGAAAAATAAGATAAATATAACATAATATTTGAGACAATATATTCACCTATTTAAAATAGGTATTATTTATCATAATATAATATTTAGGATAAATAATTATCCGGGTATTACACATAAAAACTTCAAATTATCAATCTAATCCAAAAGAAATATGTTTACAATCTAAAACTTAATTGTCTCAATCAACACAACTTGAAACCCTTTAAAACTAAATTATCTCAAATCTTGAATTAAAAACATAAAGAGAACAACACTCCCTTGTGATCTTCAAATGTAAGTTTTAGGCCCTAGCTTGCTCCATGCTCCTCCCAAGTTCCCTCCCAAAAGAGCTTAGGCTGCCATGGAAATATTCTCCTCACTAAGCTTCAAGCAATTGGTCACAGCCATGAGAAAATCTTGAGAGGAATTGATAAATTCAATTGCCTCGGTCATTGCGCATTCACTGGAGAAATATATATGAGTTGAGGTACTTGATAGAGGTGGAACCGTGGCTGTTGAAGGTGATGAATGACAAAACCACTTTAGATATGCGGGTGTGTCTCCTCAGCGTTTGTCTCCACCTTGTGTGATGTAGCTGCTAGGTTAATTAATGGGAGGAAGAGAGGGCTTTTTGGGTGCCAACTTGAGCCCATTAAAATTTAAAAACCCCAATAAAATTCCGCCATTAGATTTCCTTTTAGCTTCCCTGAAAAATTCTGCACCATAGAATCTTCTAATATGATAAAATCGTGATCTATCATATTTTTATAAATATTATTCAATCACAAGATATCAATCAGAATATTAATAATTTAAGTCCAATAATCTCATAATTAATTCAGATTTATATTATTGCCTAAAATTGGCTAGCAATCCGAATATTATATGATAATTCTATGTTAGCCTAAAATAGTCTTCAAACAAATGGATAAGGCGGGATAAAATATATTAAAATTGGGATTTATCAACTCTCCCACACTTATCATTTGCACTTCTGGGCAAAACAAATTAAGACCAAGGGAGAATAACAATAAAAACTAAACTAAACTAAAACTACAAAAATGAATGTTCCAATCACAAGCAGTAAATAAACAAATGCATTTCAACACCTCTCATGTCCAGGTGATCTTCTCATGAATTAAGAAAACAAACATCATGGCAATCTACTTGACAAAGGGGAACCTAAGCTAGAAATCTCTCACCAAGGATAATTTGTATGTCACTCTTCACTTAAAAGTGTATAGGTTTGTGTTTACACTCAATTCCATCCCTATCCAATACTCTTTCCATAGGTTTGACAAGAATCTAAATTCTCCACTACTAATAAAGCAAATGCATGCATAAATCCAAAGGACTTTTACTAGGTTGTAATGGGGCGAATGTTAAGAAAGAAATGGTACAGTATTTGGAAAAACAAAGTTGAATATCTTAAAAGATGAATAGAATGATACAGTAGAGACTATGGGATGCAAGAAACCAAACCAAACTTGAACTGAGTCACCATTCTTTTCTTCTTCTTTTTTTCCCCTTTTTTCACTCCTCTTTTCCTCTCTTTTTTTCGTTTTTTTTCATTTTTTTATTTTTAAGATAACCTACTATAGTTTTCACTATGACCCAATTCCTAATTTTATGAATGTTTTTCCATCCAAAACAGATGTAATGCAATGCTCTTCGACTCCCAAGACATTCAAAAGGGTAGAGATTTTTTTTTTTCTTTTTGGCTTATCTTGCTAAAATGAAATGAATTCCTTTATCATTTTTATGAATACACATGCATAAAATGTGGCCTCAAACACTACTAGAAAAGAGTAAAATTGCTCCGTCGCAAATTTTGCGATATTTGCGACCGATTTATAATTCCGTCGCAAATTAAAAATTTTTGCGCTGATTTGTGATGGAAAAATGCATCCGTCACAAACCAGCGGCCTTTAGCCCCGATTTGCCGCTAATTTGCGATGGATTCCAAGTTCCGTCCCAAATGTCCAAGGGGATTTGCAACGAAATTGGTTTCCGTCACAAATCCCCAAGGAGATTTGTGACAGAATTGTTTTTGTCACAAATCCCAAAGGGGATTTATGAAGGATATTGTGATCTGTCACAAAATGGGTGGTTTTGCGACGGATCTTCATTTTGTTGGAAAACTTAAGTCTGAAATGGGGCTTAAGTTCCTCCCCTTCCTCGTTTTTTCCAGTTTCCTTTCCCTCCGTCCTACTCTCTCCATCCCTCCGTCCAGCTAGCCTTTGGACCGCCGTGCAACCTCCTTCCGGCCTCCTCTTCCTCTGGTTCCGTCCTCTTCCTCCTTTTCCCGGTCTCCTCTCGTCTCACCGCTGACCTCGGCCTCCTGCCCTCTCACCCATATCCTAACATGTCTTCTTGTAACTTCTTGCCACTGCATCCATGGATAAGACGGTAATTCTGAAGTCATTTTGCTATTATCCTGCATTTGTATCTTATATAATTGAACTTTATTGTAGTGACTGCTTATTTTATTTTGCAGGTAAAACTTTGGGATTTGTCAAACCAACATCCATCTCATGTAGCATTCTATGATCCTAAGACAGTAAGTTACTTCGTTTAAATAACTTGAGCAAGAAATGGCTATTTTAGTGCAATTCAAGGGTTGTGTTGTATGTTATGTGTGGAGTGTGTGATACGTATGGATCAGGATATGGATGCATTATTTAAATTAATAATGGTGCTTTATGGATAAAAACATTCTCTCTCAGTTTTTTTAGGGACCTATCTTCTCCATTTCTTTCGCAAAGGATGATCCTTTCTTGTTGGCAATAGGAGGCTATGAAGGAAAATTGAAAGTGAGTGTTAAGGGTGCTGTAATAATGTAATTTATTATTTTATTTTCTTGATGATCATTAGTTAATGAGAATAACTGTAATACCTGAAAATTTGTAGGTCTGGAACACCTTATTGGATGTTGGCGTCTCTCGAATGGAAAAAGGAGAAAGGAGATAAATAATGGTATATTATAAAGGATATTTAGTATTTTAGGACATTAGGAAGGATTTATGATTGAAAATTATTTAGGATATATATAAACCCAATAATTGTAATCAACCTATGTAAACTCTTTATGATTGTTACTATATATTTTTATGATATACAAGTTTTTTTTTTTATTTCTAAATTTTTTGTTTTTTTATGCAATTTTTATATTTTTCTTAAGAAAATGAATTTTGCGACGGAAAATAAATTTCGTCGCAAATTTTGAAATTTGCGATGGAATTCATGTTTTCCGTTGCAATTATGACGCTATTTTTTGCGACGGACGAATTCCGACGCTATTTTTTGCGACGGACGAATTCCGTCGCAAACAATTTTTGCGCCGGATTTTTTCTGTTGCAAAAAATGACTTTTTTTGTAGTGAAATAAGATTCAAGTCAAGTTCTAGATCAAGTGAAGAGATAGGGGTACACACTAAAACATATATGTATTAGGCTCAAAATCTCAATAGGAATATGATCACTAGCCTAAATTCACCAAAGTCAAATTCATTGCCACTAGGTTCACCAACTCAAAACATGATCAATCACTTTTCAAATCAAGAATGCATCATACTAAAGTCACTTAAAACTTGCAGTTTTCACATTCAAAACAGTTGATCCCTCCCCCACATTTAAACAATGCATTGTCCTCAATGCAAAACAATCATAATAGATCACAAAGTTAAGTAATACGTAGGGAAAAACATCAGTGACAATGAAAGGCCCCTCCCATCGAGAGCGGAGATTTCCAGGCATGAGTTTAAATCAGGAAACATAGAGGAGAACTTTTTAGCCCACTTGAAAGTCTCTCTTAAAAATAAGTTTGTCATGGGCTACTTTGGTTCTTTCCTTATAAATTCTAGCATTCTCATAAGCTTCTCTTCTTAATTCTTCAAGTTCTTGCAATTGCAACTTCAATTCCTTTCAATACTGGCAATACCAAGATCGAGGTTGCACCTTTTAATTGCTCAGTATGCCTTGTGCTCCACCTCCACTAGAAAATGACATGCTTTGCCATAGACAATCTTGTATGGAGACATGCCAATGGGACTTTTATATGCTGTGCGATATGCCCAAAGTGCATCATTGAGCCTTTTACTCCAATCCTTCCCATTGGGTTGCACTGTCTTTTCTAAAATGAATTTGATTTCTCTATTAGAGAGTTCTGCCTGACCATTCATCTAAGGGTGGTATGGGGTGGCCATCTTATGCATCAACCCGTACTTACTAAGTAAGCTTTACAAGCTCCGATTGCAAAAATGAGTTCCATGATCGCTAATGATGGCTCTAGGAATGCCAAATCTGTAAAGAATGTGAGACCGAACAAAGGAAACCACTAAAGAAGAGTCATTATTATGATTGGGGATTGCCTCAACCCACTTTGACACATAATCCACAGCCAATAGGATGTACAAATAACCAAATGAAGTGGGAAAAGGTCCCATGAAATCAATTCCTCAAACATCAAAGACTTCACATAATAGTAAGTGTTGGGGCATCTCATGCTTCCTAGAAGTATTACCTACAAATTGACACCTAGAACACTTCTTACAAAATTCATGGGCATCACGAAATAGACTTGGCCAAAATATTCCACTTTCCAAAACTTTCCTAGCAGTACGCTTGGCACTAAAATGTCCCCTACATGCAAGAGTATGGCAAAAAGTCAAGACAGACTCAACATTAGGAATGCATCGCCTAATAATTTGATCACTACAAATGTGCCACAAGTAAGGATCATCCCATATATATAATTTAGCATCTCTCTTAAACTTATTCAATTGATATTTATTCACTAGATAATTAGCAATATCAGCATACCAAGGGATAGAAAAAACTACCTCACAAAGCCTTTAATCAATAAAGTCATCTAAGGGTAGAGATGTTACCATAGGTGTTTCAATTCTAGTCAAATGATCAGCTACCATATTCTCTGCACCACTCTTATCACGAATCTCCACATCAAACTCTTGTATCAGAAGCACCCACCTAATGAGGCGGGGTTTGGAGTTCGGTTTCTTAAACAAGTATTTGATAGCTGAGTAATCAGTAAAGACAATCACCTTTGTGTGAAGCATATAGGATCAAAATTTCTCTAGCCCAAAGACAATTGCAAATAACTCTTTCTCTGTGGTAGTATAGTTAGCTTGAACATCATCTAAAGTTCTAGATGCATCGGCTATGATATGTTGTCTCTTCTCTACTCTCTGGGAAAGAATGGCACCTAATGCATAGTCAGAAGCATCATACAAGAGCTCAAATGGAAGGCTCCATTTAGGTGGTTGAATGATGGGGGGTGTTGTGAGTCTCTTCTTTAACTCATCCCATGCATACTTGCAAGCATCATCAGAAACAAAACCCACATCTTTTTGCAATAAACGAGACAATGGCAATGTTGTCTTACTAAAATCCTAGATGAATCTTCTATAAAATCCAGCATGCCCAAGAAAAGAATGTACATCTTTCACACATGAAGGATATGGAAGAGAGAAAATAATATCAACCTTGGCTTTATCAACCTCAATACCATCATGTGAAACAACATGGCCCAAAAAAAATTCATATCTTAACCATGAAATAACATTTTTCAAAATTTAACACAAGATTATATTGAATGCATCCTTCCAAAACCATGTCCAAACTAGCTAAGCATGCATAAAAAAAAATTGATGTATATAGTGAAATCATCTATGAAAACTTCCATGCAATGCTCAATAAAATCAGAGAATATGGAAACCATGCAACGCTGAAAAGTATTTGGTGCATTACATAAATCGAATGGCATGTGTCTATATGCAAAGGTTTCAAATGGACATGTGAATGTGGTTTTATCTTGGTCCTCAGGTGCAATAGAAATTTGGAAATAACCAGAAAACCATCCAAAAAGTAGTAATGTGATCTACCAGCCAGTCATTCTAACATTTGATCTATGAAAGAAAGGAGGTAGTGATCCTTTCTAGTCATTGAATTCAATCTTCTATAGTCAATACATACTCTCCAACTGTTTTGAACTCTAGTCGGAACTAGCTCACCTTCATCATTACAAACAACAGCAATACCAATTTTCTTAGGTACTACTTGAACTGGACTTACCCAACGGCTGTCAGAAATAAGGTAGATTATACCTACAGAAAGAAGTTTAGAGACCTCTTTCTTTACCACATCAAGGATTAATGGGTTGAGTCGTCTTTGTGGCTGTCATACAGCTTTGGCACCATCTTCTAGTAGGATTCGGTGCATGCACACATTTGGGCTGATTCCAAGGATATCAGCAAGAGTATATCCAATAGCTTTCATCTGCCGCCTAAGTACCTCTAGCAAGCGGGTCTCCTCATCAACAGCTATGTCACTAGCTACAATCACAGGAAGTGTCTCGTCCTTCCCCAAATAGGCATACTTCAATGAGTTAGGAAGTGGCTTCAACTCAAAAGATGGAGCTTGTTCAATTGAAGGTATGAGTGGCTTCAAATCAATATTAGTCAAACTAGAAACCTGCACAACAGACTCACAGACAGAAGAGGAAACTTTCCCACCTTGGGGAGTATTAGTAGAAACCCCAAGAGCGGAAGAATCAACAGACACATACAATCAACATCAATAGTGCCATCAGTAGCACTCATGTCAGAGATAGAATTAGAATCAGAAATCTCCTCATCAGAAACATGATCAATGCTAATCAATAACTTAGAATCAGGTAGTGAAGATAAATCAGTTTTATACGTAGCATCAATCACACTAAGTAACTAAGAAAGTCCATCAGAATCAAGAGAAGTATCAGATACATGATCACTAGAATCACTAATGCTACAAATAGGCATAGAAGCATCATGTCTAGATGTCTCATAATCTCAATAGCATCAGTGAAAATATCAATATCAGAATCATCTAGGTTAGCACATGTATCACAATTACCAAATTTGGCACATGAACAAGAGATGGTATAATCTAAACCAACAATATCATAGGATCTACTAAACATGCTCTCTTTAAGATCTACAATAGAATCATCCGTAGTAGCATCAATAACATTAACATCTCTATTTTTGCACAATCATCAAGGGGATGTCTCATAGATTCAAGCACTTTAAATCTAATAGTTTCACCAGCAAATTCCATAGTAAGGCTACTAGCATGCACATCTATCATAGCTCTAGCAGTTTTAAGGAAAGGTCTACCTAAAATTAAAGATGAATGTCCTTTCTGCCTAAACCAACCATCATCCATATCAAGAACATAGAAGTCTGTAAGGAATATGAAATCTTTTACCTTAACCAAGATGTCCTCTAAGACTCATTCTGGTACTGTGAAACGTCTGTCAGCAAGGGTATACAACAAGATTCGTAGGCTTAAGCTCCACACCCTTAAGTTGATTAAAGAATGATTTTGGCATAACATTAACAGTTGCTCCTAAATCTGCTAAGGCATATGAGAATCAACGTTACCTATAGTGCAAGGTATGAGAGAACTATCAGGATATTTGCACTTCATTGGCATTGGCATTGGCATTTGATAAAGAGAGGAGACAACTACCCCTAAATCAACCTTGCCTTCATGCTTAAACTTTTTGTTTGTAGTACACAATTCCTTCCAGAATTTTGCATATTTGGGCACTTGTGTGACTAAGTCAACTAGTAGAACATTGATTACCACCTTTTGGAATATATGATAGATTTCATTGAAACCTTAGCGTCTTTCTTTCTCCTTTCAACATTAGCCACCACAGTAGAAAAAGGAAGGGCCTGCTTGATCACTTTCTTTCCTTCATTATCCTTTTCTTATTTTTCATTAGGTACCACTTGTGTGTTTGATAAGGTGAACTGATCCTGTGATGTGAAAGCAGGAGGACAATCATCATCAACTTCCTTGTCTTCCGAAGTATTGATGGTAACAAGATCTGCAGAGGGGATTATCTTTCACGTTGGAGAGATATAGCATTAACTCGACCTATATTAGGATCCTGCTAAGTTCCAACGTTTGGATTGGTTACCACTTGAGATGGAAGCCTTCTTGAACCTTGACTCTGTGCATTACCATATGCATTAGATAGTGGACCAATATGAGTTTGAAGAGTTTCAATTTTTTGTTGCTGCATTAGGATTTTCATCATAGCATCCATGTTGCTTTCCAACTTTGAACCTTCATCTTGCACTGGCATTGATTGTCTAACTTGTTGAAACATTTTACCACCAGAATTTCCACTTTGATTAAAGTGTGCTTGATAAGGTTGGCCATTTTCATATTGAAGATTTGGATGGTCACGCCATCCAGGATTATATGTATTCACTACAAAAAAAAACCACCTTTTGTAGTAGTTACTCTATAGCAGTCAGCAAACACCACTACAAATAGTCGATTTTGTAGCGGCCTTGGCTTAAACCGCAACAAATTTGTGGAGGCAGCAATGGCACCAAAGTGTAGGCTTGTTTGCAATGAACTTTGTAGCGGTTATCCTAAATAAAACCGCTATAAATTTGGCGCTAGCTTGGCGCATAATGGCATAAAGGTTTGTGGCGGTGACTTTGTAGCAGTTTTAAGGAAATAATCGCTACAAAGTTGGTGCAACTTGGCGCATAACAATGCAAAGGTTTATGACTTTGTAGCAGTGATAATTGAATATTTTATACACTTCTTTTTATCTCTTGATTAATAATTTAGGACACTTTAGTTAATAAATAATGGCTTTTATATTCAATTGGGCTTTGGGCCTTTGATTACATTTTAGCCACTTTTAATAATAAAATTCCAGTTTTACATTGCTTCACTATTTTTACCATAACTCTTGAACCAGACATAGGATTTGCCTCATTTTTGTCTCATATTTTAGATGATTCAGAGAGCTACAATTGTTATGAAGACATAAAGACCAAATTCGGACAAAAGGGCGGTCAATTTTGGAGCCGAAGTCAGATGTACAATTCTGGATTTTATTTGGACTCGAATTTTGTAATTAAAATCCAGTTTTATTTTATTTTTGTTTTGGGCTGAACCATTGGAGCCCATTTCCATTTTAGGTTAACTTTAAGTTAGATGGCAGCACAAACACTTGGTCATTCACATTTTTATCATTTGGTGGATCAAAATAGAAGTTTTGAAATTCTCTCAACCGTTCTTCAAATGTTCTTCACGTTCTTCGTGTTCTTCGTCTATTCTTCGTTTTTCCCAGCCATGCTCGGCTAAACTTCTGTGATTAACCTAACGTTGAGGATTCCATGATTCGTCCAGAGAGCTTATGCTTAATCGGTAACTTTACTCGATTCTGTTTTCATCTTATCGGATTCGATTTTGAAATAGTTCGAATATTAGATTTAATATTCAGTTTGGTTCATCCCAAGGACTGAGTTCGAACTACGTTACAGTGTTGTTGTGCGATTGCACAGTGAGACGCCACTGTTCGGACATATGCCAGGCGATCGTCTAGTCGAGGGATTCTCTGGATGAATGCAGAGATTTTGGTTCATCCAGAACCAAACGTGAGTTAGTTATATTTCGTTCAATGACGGAAGTTTTTGGAATCTAAACGTTGGGTTCATCGTTTTTAACTGCTTCGCATATTTCGCTCGCTTCGATTTATTATCGTCTTTTATCTGTTTCTACATATTTCGTTCTATTTCGGTTTATTTTCGTTTTTAATCTGCTTGAATCAAAACCCCCATTTTTATCAAGCTTCGTTTATTTGTTGTTGTTAATCAAACCCGCTGCAAGTTCGTTTGGGAAACGACCCAGGTTCCCTATTTCTGTAAATCATTTTCGAACTTGGTTATTTTGGGAGACACGACAAATCTCTTTCCAAAAATGGCATCGCTGCCGGGGAATTTGCATCGGTTTGATTAGTAACAGTATTGTAAATAGCTTCATTTCGGTAGTTTAGGTGGTTCGGGTGGTCGGACAGAAATTTTTCTGACCCAGGTCACTCAAACCAGATCTTATTCACAAGGAATTGGGCATTCTAAGAAAGAGTCACTCTACTTAGGAGTGAGGTATACCCTATTTTCCCCAAATTCCAACGTTTAGACCACTTTTTCGCTGTTTTAAGTTTTGATTCTATGATTTCTACTACGGTAATTTTTTTGGAGTATCTCTGATTTGGTTGAAAATTGGTACAGTGATAGAAAATGGCCAATCTCTTAGGGCCCATGAGAATCTTTGATTCTCCATGGGGTAATCTCCGTTTCGCCAAATTTCATCGTTTAGACCACTTTTTCAATTTTTGAAGTTTTTTTTATTCCATTTTTGGGTTCCCCAATGGTCTAGGAGTTGCCCTGTCCAAATCCCAAAAATTTTAAAAATCATTTGATAGTGTTTTGGACTTGTTTGGACCCAATTTCTAACATAGGTTCTTGCTTTTGTGTTTTTGTTTTTGTGTTCTCTTAGTGTTTTTCTACTTTTTACCACTTCTTGTGGCATTTTTGTAAATTCTGAGATTCTGCTTTTTACCGCTTTTGGTGGCAGTTTCGTAATTCTGTGTGGTTGCCAATTCTGCTTTGTGTGTATGCTGCATGAGTACCAGGAATACTACTAATCCGTAAGATTTGTTGCCATTTGATCCTCGAATAGAAAGAACAATTCTTACCGCTATAAGATTTGTTAGGCTAAGTCATAAGATTAATACCGAACCGGACACTAAATTGGAGTCCGATTCGACCATTCGATTGTGTCCATTCTCGTTAATCTTTCGATTGTGTTTCGATAGTATTTCGATAGTCTTGTTGTTTTCACTGATTCTAGTAGCAATTTTGCTAACTCAGACATTATGGCAGAAGAACAGGCAGATCGTCTTACTTTGAAGGAATTGGCTGCACCTGATGTTAATTATCAACCTTTGTGCATCCAATATCCTAACCTTGCTGCTAACTTTGAGCTTAAATCTGGTCTAATACACTTGTTGCCTAAGTTTCATGGTCTTGCAGGTGAGTGCCCCATTAAGCATTTGAAGGAATTCCATGTAGTGTGCAAGACAATGAAACCACATGCCATTGATGAAGATCATATCAAGCCGAGAGCTTTTCCTTTCTCATTGACGGTGGAGCCAAGGATTGGTTGTTGTACCTTCACCCTCATCTATTGGGAGCTGGACTGATATTCAGAGGTTATTTCTAGAGAAATGTTCCCTTCCTCAAGAGCAACTGCGATCAAGAAGGAAATTGGCAACATTAAACAGGTCACTGGGGAGACTATGCATGAGTATTGGGAGAGGTTCAAAAGGTTATGTGCAAGCTGTCCACACCATCAGATAACTGAAAAAGACTTGATTACCTGTTTCTATGATGGTCTATCGCCGGTAGACAAAGGGTTGGTGGATGCTTCTAGCGGTGGGGCTATGAGTAACAAGGCACCTGAAGAAGCTCGAGACTTGATATCGATTATGGCAGATAACTCTCACTAGCTTGGCACCGTGGCCAATAGTACTCCTGTTTACCATATTCAAGCACCTCCAAACCAAGATGATTCTCGAGATTAGAGACTAGACTTGATGAACCGACTTCCCTTGTGAGGCTTGGGTACTCCCGTGGGTTTTGTTCGACCCTTATCATTCTACCGACTCTTGCCCTACCTTGCATGATCCTACTTACCAAGACCAACAAGAGCTGCAGCTGGGTGTTTTTCCGGGAAAGCCACAATACCAGCAGAATAATGCCTTCTCCAATACCTACAATCCTGGTTGGAGAAATCACCCCAACTTTCGCTGGAACCAAAATCAGAACCCGAGTAACTAGTATCAACAGAATTCTGGGAATTACCAGCAGAGACAGTACAAACCACAAAATTTCCAAGAATATCAGGCCCCTTTGCCTTTGCCAGCACCACCTCCTCGACCAGCCATATGTCCACCTCCACAGGCGGTACAACAGCAGGCTAGTAGTAGTGGTGTTGGTGGTTCCTCACTTGAAGATATGATGAAGCAATTTGTCACAGCCAATATGCAGTTCCAACAGCAAACTGACACTTCCATTCAGAGTTTGCAAACACAGATTAGGCAGTTGGCAACATCATTGAACCAGCTTCAACCTCAGGGATCCAACACTCTTCCTTCACAAACAATTCCTAATCCTAAGGGGAATGTGAGTGCTATCTCCCTTCGATCTGGAAAACAATTGAAGGAACCTAAACCAGCTGCAGATGTGACTTCCACATCAGAAAGAGAGTCCGAAAATGTGAAGATTGACTCTAAAAATAAAAAGGTAGTGCAGCAAGGTGAAGAGGAAGACATCCCCATTCCTCTTCCTTTCCCTCAGAGAGCAGTTCCATCCAAGAAGTTGGTAGAAAAAGCACAAGAGAAGGATATACTTGAGACATTCAGAAGAATAGAGATCAACATTCCTCTCTTAGATGCAGTCAAACAAATTCCTAAATATGCCAAGTTTCTGAAGGAGTTGTGCACGAACAAGAGGCGACTGAAGGGGAATGAGCGAGTGAGTTTGAACCAAAATGTATCAGCACTCATCCAGCCTACCATGCCTCGTAAATGCAAAGATCCAGGGACCTTTTCTATCCCTTGCCTTATTGGTAATTATAGATTTGATGATTGCATGCTAGATTTAGGTGCTTCTATTAATGTCATGCCTGCATCTGTTTATAAATCTATTGGGCGTCCTACTGGTGTTGTTGTCCAATTAGCTAAGAGGAGTAATGCTCATCCTTCTGGCTTGGTTGAAGACGTATTGGTCAAAGTTAATGAATTGATATTCCCTGCTGATTTCTATGTCTTAGATATGGAGGCTGAATCTTCTACTAGTAGATCACCAATCATTCTAGGGAGGCCTTTCATGAAAACAACTAGGACTAAGATAGATGTGCATTCTGGTACTCTTTCCATGGAGTTTGGTGATATATCTGTGAATTTCAATATTTTTGATGCCATGAAACATCCTAGGGAAGAGCATTTTATTTTCTATATTGATGTGATTGATGACGCTGTGGATGATGTTCTTACTGATTGGTGTGCTGATTATCCTGATTTTGCATATGTGAGTGATTCTCCCATTTGTGCATGTGCTGATAACGAATGGTGCTCTGTTTGCACTAACTTGGTTAAGGCCGCATTATTTGGTGATTCGACTTGCTTAGTGATTCTCGATTACTTGTGGATTCGATGTTGATTCGAATTTGAGCTTCATCCTATCCCGATGTGCATCCCGATTCGATTTTGATGAGCTTGCTTCGATTTTGATGAGCTTGGTTCGATTTTGATAAGCTGAATTTCGATGCTAACATTGAGCCGTATAGCCACAGTTCTTCTTCTGCTTCTTTGAATGTGGTTTCAGGCATTTCTAGTGTGATGGCATCAGAGTTGTTGCAACACCCACCCAAGCTTTTTCCCTCCACTGAGAAACCGCCCAAACTAGAGTTGAAATCCCTTCCAGATCACCTGAAGTATGCATTTCTGGAGGTGAATGAACAGTTGCCAGTCATTGTGGCAAATAATCTCTTGCATGATCAAGAAGAGAAGCTGCTAAGCATATTGAGGGCGAACAAGAAAGCCATTGGGTGGACATTAGCTGACATCGTTGGCATCAGCCCTTCCATGTGTATGCATCAAATTCTGTTGGAAGAGGACTCTAAGCCGGTGAGGCAACCCCAGAGACGCCTTAATCCTCTTATCCTTGATGTGGTAAAGAAGGAGGTCACTAAGCTTCGCAAGCCGGTATGATCTATCCTATTTCGATAGCCTGGGTTAGCCCGGTCCAGGTGGTTCCTAAGAAATCCGGAGTCACCGTAGTAGCCAATCGAAGAATGAGCTCATTCCTACTCGAGTTCGAATAGTTGGAGAGTTTGCATCGACTATAGGAGACTCAACCAAGCCACTCGCAAGGATCATTACCTCTACCTTTCATTGATCGATATTAGAGCGATTGGCCGGTAAGTCTCATTACCGCTCCTGGATGGCTACTCCGGATATTTCCAGATCCATATTGCTCCTGAGGATCAGGAGAAGACGACCTTCACATGCCCCTTTAGGACATATGCTTACCGAAGGATGCCTTTTGGCCTCTCGCAATGCACCCGGCACCTTTCGCCGTTGTATGGTGAGTATTTTCCGAGTTCCTAGAGGACTCGCATGGAGGTTTTTATGGATGATTTCACTATATAGGGGTCTCGATTTTGATGCATGCTTAGCTAATTTGTCTAGAGTCTTGAATAGGTGCATTGAATCTAATCTTGTGTTTGAATTATGAAAAGTGTCACTTTATGGTTGAGTCGTATAGTCTTGGGACACATAGTGTCTAAGAAAGGGATTGAGGTAGACCTTGCTAAGATAGATGTAATTACTGCTTTGCCTTACCCCGCTTCTGTGCGGGAAGTTCGCTCTTTTCTTGGTCATGCAGGTTTCTATCGACGTTTCATTCGAGATTTCAGCAAGACTCCTCGACCCTTGTCCAATCTTCTGCATAAGGACACTGACTTTGTATTTGATGATGCGTGCAAGGCAGCCTTCGATCACTTGAAGTGTTGCCTTACTACAGCCCCAGTGATCCAGCCCCCTGATTGGTACCTCCCTTTTGAGTTGATGTGCGATGCTTCAAACTATGCGGTTGGTGCTATCTTGGCACAACGGGTTGATAGAGCTTCCCATGTCATTGCATATGCTTCCGTGACTTTAGATTATGCTCGCCTAATTACACTACCACTGAAAATGAGTTGTTGGCTATTGTATTTGCTTTTGATAAGTTCAGGTCATATCTGCTAGCTAGTAGAGTAATTGTTTTCTCTGACTATGCTGCTTTAAAGTTCCTGTTGAAAAAGGCAGATGCTAAGCCACGACTCATTCGGTGGATGTTATTGCTCCAATAATTTGATGTAGAGATTCGAGACAGAAGTGGAGCACAAAACTGGGTAGCTGACCACTTGAGTCGCATCACCCATTCTCCCTCTCATCCCTCTTCTATTCGGGATGATTTCCCTGATGAGCGCCTTCACAAACTGCAAAGTAAGATCCCATGGTATGCTAATTTGGTTAACTACTTGGTAGCTGGTGTTTTTCCTGTAGACTCCACTAGGGCCCAAACCTTAAAATTGAAAAGTGAGTCTAAATATTATGTTTAGGATGACCCTTATTTGTGGAAGTTTTGTAGTGACCAGGTGGCTAGGAGATGTGTGCCTGATCATGAATTTCACTCCATATTGCATTTTTCTCATGCTTCTTGGGGTATTGATTTTATGGGTCCATTTCCTGCTTCATATGGTTATACTTACATACTACCGGCCGTTGATTATGTCTCGAAATGGGTTGAGGCGAAAGCCACCCTGACTAATGATTCTTCGTGGTGGTGGACTTTGTTAGGTCTAACATTTTCTCGCAGTTTGGCATTCCTAGAGCTATTATCGCGACTGTGGTTCCCATTTTTGCAATCGAAGCATGGGTGCCCTCTTACGCAAGTATGGAGTGCTACACAAGGTTTCCACAGCATACCATCCTCAAACCAACGGTCAAGCTGAAGTCTCAAATAGGGAGATTAAGCAAATCCTTCAGAAGACTGTCAACTCTACCCATAAAGATTAGAGTAAGCAACTAGATGATGCTTTGTGGGCATATCGCACCGCCTACAAGACTCCGATTGGGATGTCCCCCTATCGGATTGTCTTTGGTAAGGCATGTCATCTTCCGGTTGAGTTGGAGCATCAAGCATATTGGGTCATTAAGCAGTGTAACATGGATTTGGCTAAGTCTGGGATGGAACGGAAGCTGCAGTTGTAAGATTTAGATGAGTTGAGATTGGATGCCTATGAGAGTTCACGGTTGTACAAGGAGAAGACTAAGGCATTCCATGATAAGCATATTCTGAGGAAAGAATTTTCTATAGGCCAGAAAGTTCTTTTGTTTAACTCCCGTTTGAAGTTTATGCCAGGTAAGCTTCGATCTAGATGGGATGGCCCTTTTGTGATCACTAACATATTTCCCTTTGGTGCTGTTGAGCTATGTAATCCGCCCACAGGACGAACTTTTAAGGTGAATGGGCATCGCCTCAAGCAATTTCATGAGGGATCCCAGCAGCAGCCTGAGGAAGCAGAGATTCTCCTCATTGATGTCACTTACCCTCCATAAACCCTTGGGGAGTATTCTTCTTTCTTCCCTCTCTTTCTCTTTTAATTGTTTTCATTTTTGCACTTTGCTTTTCAAAAATAAATACAGTCTCTCTTTCTATGATTGCTACATATTATGAACTAGGACATTTTGGTTTTAATGGATCATTTTGTTTATTCTGCATTTCTTGACTCTTCGATTACATGTCTTGGTAGTTGATCTGATGTTGTTGATTTCCTAAGTTGGTATTGACCTTGTGAGGTTTTGGGCCTGCATGAATGGAATTCATCTTTTGCCATTCGTTCTTTCATGTGTGCATCTGCTCCTTATTTGTGTTCTCTAGAACTTGCTCCTTTTCTTTTTGAAACTACATTTTTCACTTACGTGCTTAAGTATGATGGAAGCTTGTTTTCTTTCTTTTATTTCCCCACTTTGGCCAAATAGCTTTCCCTTGCATTATTTTCCTTTGTTAGCCCCTTTGTGCCTTTTTGACTCATTCTTTTCTAAACCACATTACAAGCCTAAGCGTAAAATCATTTTATTCCGCACCTTGGAAATTTATTGAGCATTGGGTTCACCCAGGTTTTGTGTTTAAGTGTGGGGGTTGCTCAGGAGTGCAACAGTTTAAGTATGGGGGGAGATATTTGATTTTTTCATTGTGATTATAATAAAAAAAAAGAAGAGAAAACAAACAGAAAAGAAAGAAAGAAAAAAGAAAAGAAAATACATAGAAAGAAGGAGATATATAAGAAAAAACAAAAAACAAAAAACAAAAAAATTTCATACATAGAGAGAATGATTGTGTTAATCAGTGTTCTTTTTAATTTCTTTGGTGCTTAGCCTCTCATTCCATACTATTACCTACCTTCACCCTAGCCCCATTACAACCTTTAATAACAAGCTCTCTTGATTTGTGCATGTATCTGTTATGAGTAGTGGAGACGTAGAAGTTAAGCAAGCTTATGGTAGAACAATTTTCTTGAGTAGAATTTGAGCGATACACTAATTTACCCTATACACTTGAGAGATTAATTGAGAGCATACTTTGAGAGACCATCTTTTGTGGTTAGTATCATTGATTGAGATTGCCATGATTTGTAATTTGAGATGAAAGGATTTTGGTCTTGAATGATTGGTTTTTTGAAGCTTTGTGTCCCTTGTTCGGTTTTTCCATTGTTAGCAATTGTTAGGAAAAAAAAGAGAGTATTTCCTTTTAGTCTTTTTCTTTGAATTTTGCTCAGGAGTGCAAAAAGATAAGTGTGGGGGAATTTGATAATTGAATATTTTATACACTTCTTTTATCTCTTGATTAATAATTTAGGACTCTTTAGTTAATAAATAATGGCTTTTATATTCATTTGGGCTTTGGGCCTTTGATTACATTTTAGCCATTTTTAATAATAAAATTCCAGTTTTACATTGCTTCACTATTTTTACCATAACTCTTGAACCAGACATCGGATTTGCCTCATTTTTGTCTCATATTTCAGATGATTCAGATAGCTACAATTGTTATGAAGACAAAAAGAGCAAATTCGGACAAGAGGGCGGTCAATTTTGGAGCTGAAGTCAGATGTACAATTCTAGATTTTATTTGGACTCGAATTTTGTAATTAAAGTCCAGTTTTATTTTATTTCTGTTTTGGTCTGAACCATTGGAGCCCATTTCCATTTTAGGTTAACTTTAAGTTAGATGGCAGCACAAACACTTGGTCATTCACGTTTTATCATTTGGTGGATCAAAATAGAAGTTTTGAAATTCTCTCAACTGTTCTTCAAATGTTCTTCGCGTTCTTCATCTATTCTTCGTTTTTCCCAGCCATGCTCGGCTAAACTTCTGTGATTAACCCAACGTTGAGGATTCCATGATTTGTCCAGAGAGCTTGTACTTAATCGGTAACTTTACTCGATTCTGTTTTCATCTTATCGGATTCGATTTCTGGAAATAGTTCAAATATTAGATTTAATATTCGGTTTGGTTCATCCCAAGGACTGAGTTCAAACTAGGTTACAGTGTTGCTGTGCGATTGCACAGAGAGACGCCACTGTTCGGACATATGCTAGGTGATCGTCTATTCGAGGGATTCTCTGGATGAATGCAGAGATTTCGGTTCATCCACAACCAAACGTGAGTTAGTTATATTTAGTTCAATGATGGAAGTTTTTGGAATCTAAACGTTGGGTTGATCGTTTTTAATCTGTTTCGGTTTATTATCGTTCTTTTATCCGTTTCTACATATTTCGTTCTGTTTCAGTTTATTTTCGTTTTTAATCTGTTTGAATCAAAAACCCTCATATTTACTGTTTCTGTTTCGCTGTTGTTGTTAATCAAACCCTCTGCAAGTTCGTTGGGGAAACGACCCAGGTTCCCTATTTATGCAAATCATTTTCGAACTTGGTTATTTTTGGAGACACGGCAAATCTCTTTCCAGTTGCTAGCACAAACACTTTGAACTTTGCTTTCCAAAATGAGTAGTGCTCGCCATTAAATCCAGGTGGTCGGTTGATTGAGGCACCATCAGGTAATATTCCTTCCATGATCTATCTCGGGATGTTAAGCCCAACTGAGAAACCTCACTCTGGTACCAAATGAAGAGGAATATCACCTAGAGGGGGTGAATAGGTGAGATAAAAAAAATATTTCGGAAGATTCTCACAGAAAAATGATAAAGACAGAGATAGAGACAATAGACACAGAGAGATTTATACTGGTTCGGTCTAATACTTCGACCTACGTCCAGTCCTCAAGTACACCTTGAGATTTCACTATCTTTTCAAATGAGTACAATTACATCCACTATATAAGGATGATTCTATCACTCACGGACTCGCTCCCCCCACAACCTTAAGATTTAAACAAATACAAATGAAAATAGTGTTTGATTCCTCACTAAATGAGTAGATATGTGAAACACTGAAGGACAGAAATATCAGAGTAATTGATGAAACCGTACAAGTAGATGAACTAATTGAATGCACAAAATTTCGGTAGTTGGCGAATTCAATGCTTCGACTATTTATAGATATTGCAATGAATGATCGTTGGTGAAGCTTGAAAAATTATCCGTTGTGACTTATGAATGTATCTGTTAGATAGTGAAACCTCGGACAATGTTCTTCGCCGTTCAAATAATCCAGGTGGATATTCCAGTTTGACATTCTTCTTCATTCCTTTTGTTTTGCCTGTTGTGAGATGGCATTTAATGCTTGGATGGAATGTAGAAGAAACCTTTACATCGATCAGAGTATTGTTACAGATTTTATCAGACAATTTGGTAACTGCATTTAATACGTTTCTGACACAAATTGCTTTCTGAAAATATGATGTTTAAGCCATGCTTAACTCATCTGAAACTCATTAGCAAATTGATTAAATGCAATTAGAAAGAGTAATGAGTAACAATAAGATGTATTGAAATTAATACATTGATTTCATAAATTTCGCAGACGGATTTTCAAAACAAAGGGATCTTGCTCGAGCAAGAATCCATGCTTGCTTGGGCAAGCCTCTTTTAAACAAGAGATACAGTTGATCTCTATCGCTGAGGCTCAAGCAAAGCTTTTTTTGTGCTCGAGCATGGTGCTCAAGCATGAAGTTCTTCATGCTCGGGCAAGCTCTTTCAAAACGAGTCTCAGACGATGATGCTCGAGCATGCCGTTATGCTTGCTAGAGCAAGCCTCAGGCAGAGACGAAATTATGTCATTTTAGCAATGCTGCTTGAGCAACCTTTTCCTCTTGCTTGAGCATGGTGCTCGAGCATGAATATATCATGCTCGGGCAGGCGTCATTCAGAGGGTGAAAATAAGAGCTTGAGAGATGCTGCTCGAGCAAGCTTTTGTCTTTGCTCGAGCATGAAAATATTCATGCTCGGGCAGACATCATACAGAGGCGAACCTTAGCAATAGCGGAGTGCTGCTTGAGCAAGACTCTTTCAATACCATCACGCAACAATGATTTCCATTATCTTCCAAATGCAAATATATACATGCAGCAAATTCTTTCTTTCATTTCCGAATGCAACGCTTTACTTTTATATATATGTATATGCATTCAAAAATAGATGTGTACTGTTTTACTGGTATACATATATAATAGTTGGTTCCTTTAATATACACCAAACATATGCAGCTATGTATCACTAAGGCCTTGGTTTCCATCATGCATATATGTTGTATATATATGTACAACAACTTATATCAGCAAAGTTTGACTTTTATATATATGGATCAGTAGGTTTCATCATCTCATTCATCACGCAAACTATGAACATGTATATATATACTTTATATCTCAGCACTTATATATAGCAACATTGGGTCTTCTCTTTTTTCTTTTCTTTTTTCTTTGTGCAGTAACAAATATATTGCAGCAATGTTTTAACTGCAACCAGTGGCGGAGCCAGGAATTAGAGTTTATGGGTGCACAATTAGTGTAGGGGTTTGGGGTTCGGGGGCAGCGCCCCCGAAAATTTTTTTTTAAGGAAAGTTTTAAATGCTTTAAGATTGTATCGTTAACATTTTCTGAAAGGAAAAAAGTTTGACAAAATTAAAGAACATGTTACAAACCGTAGAGCAAAGGAATAAGAGAAGGATAGTTACAAACCGGCACTACAAGTTCAGCATGACTCAAAAAAGGCTATCCACTAGAGAGCACGACACTTTCAATAGGTTCAACACCAAACACCTACATAAAGGAGGAAGGAAAACAATGAGAACACAAATGCATTAACATAGAAAAATAATAATCAATAGTCAACTAACCTTTACATCATAAGGATTACAAAATCATTCTTTGTTTCTTCATTCCTTGAAAATATTGCATTATATCCTCATCGTCAATCATATCAAATATATCACGTTCAACAAAAGTTAACATGCATGAGTTAAACCAATCATCACTTATTCGATTGCGCAACTTATTCTTAACAAAAGTCATTGCAGAAAAAACCCGCTCAACACTAGCAGTTGCTACCGGTAGAACGAGTGCCAACTTTATCAAAAAATAGACCAGTGGATAAACAATATCCTTTCTCTTCTCAACCATCTTCAAAGAAAGGTCAGAAATTGTTTGCAAATTGACAAAATCAGAATCAGCCCTGACATCAACAATCAAATTATCGAGACTTGAAGACAGAAAAGGAATATCCGCAAGTTCATCAAACTCTAAGGATAGAATCGAGCAAACTCAATCAACTTTTCATTGTTAAAATTAGCAAATGAATCATGAGGATCAAGACAACTCAAACACTCAAGCAACTTGATATTGACATTATCAAATCGATCATTCAACTCTTAAACCTGAGTATCTATCATCAGTATTAAATAACTCCACCTTAAAGTAGTGGAGGAATGTGAATGATTCCAATCTCCGTCTCGATCTCCCTTTAGGACAATAAACATCATTCATATTTGGAATGTCAATATCATATTTATTGGCAAATATGTTTGTTTCTTGAAGCAATTTATCAAAACCATTATCCCTCACCTCTTGTAAACGAGACTTGACTACCTTCACTAAACCAATTGCATTTAAAAGGTCTTGATCTTTTCTTTGCAGTGCTTGTGACAACTCATAAGAAATCCCCAAGATCAATTTCATAAGATGCAACAAGAATGCAAATTCAAAATCCTCCATCGCATACAAAATGCAACCTGCATCGGTTCTTGCAGCATCATTTTCGGCTCGTCTTGAATAACTTTCATCAAGGAAATTATTGGAGAAAATAAGGAGATAACACTTGTAACTGTACCAAAATGGGAACCCCAACGAAGTTTCTCCAGTGTCGCTTTAAGGTTGTCTCTTGATTTAAACCTTTTCCAGCTTGGTATTTCACCACTAGCAATTATTTCAACTATTAGCTCATACTGATTCATTTGAAGAATTTCCTTCCGCTTGCATGAACCCCCCACAACGGTAGTCATCTTTTGAAGCATGTCGAAAAATTCTTGAATCTTCGTGTGCTGTTTTGCAACCTTCACAAGTGCCAATTGTAACTGATGAGCAAAACAATGAATGTAGAATGCAGATGTGTTGTCTGCCAAAATCAAACTCTTAAGCCCTTTGAATTCACCCCGCATATTACTAGCACCATCATAGCCTTGCCCGCGACATTTAGACAAACTTAAACCAAGTTTAGAAAATAGGCCATCAATCGCTGCTTTTAGTGATTGTGGTCAGATCTCGAAACATGAATTATGCCAATGAAACGTTCAACAATGGACCCTTTTTGTTTACATACCGAAGTACAACCGCCATTTGTTCTTTAATTGCAACATCATGAGCTTCATCAACTAGCAAGGAAAAGTAATCATCATCAAGCTCACTAATTATTGCTTTAATATCAAATCAGCACAAGCTTGGGAAAGATCTTTCTGAATCATTGGTGAAGTCAATTTGTGATTATCGGGGGCATTTTTCAAGACCACATCACTCATCTCTTTATTTGGCTTAGAATAAAACTTTAGAATTTTAAGGAATAAACCTTGCTAATTTGAACTTGTAGATTCATCATGTCCCCGAAAAGACTGACCATTGCGTAGTAGGAATCTAATACAATCTAAAGAAGTTTTCAGCCTAATACGATAATCAATTTTTTGTTGTTCAGAAATATTTGAAAAAGCAATATCAATATGTTGTTTTTGTTTCATCAAATCTTGACCAGCTTGATAACATCTATTGTGCACACTCTTATGATCTCCAACATGAGCTTTGATTCTATCCTTCTTCTGCCAATTTTTGAAACCCCCACTGACAAATGCTTCCTGCGCCGAACCACTACCTCCAACCTCCATAGCAAATAGATAACAATACAAGCAAAAACATGCGTCTTTGGATACACTATACTCCAACCAAGAACCAAATTCTTCATACCACTTCGAATTAAATCTACGCATTTTTCCATACATTTCACTTTGAGGGAATGGTTTAAGAATTGGTTGAGTTGGCCCCTTGAGCAAATAAGCTCTCCGGATATTTTCTCTTTCTATAGGATTTGATGTCAATGAATAAATTGAAGGTCTTTTTCCTGGATCTGCTTCAAGATTTTCTATATTAACTTTTGCTTGAGGTGGTGATTGAAAACTTTGAAATTGAGATGCTTGAGGTGGTTGATTAGATTCTTGGACAATTGGAACTAAAATACTATTTGAAGCTTCCTCACTTTGAGATTCAGGTTCTGTATTTGTGGGTTTTAGACGTTTGAAATAAGATTGTATCTTTGACATTTTCTGGAAACAAAACATTAAAAAAGGTTAAACAAAAAATAAACAAGGCAACAAGGCACATTCTATTTATATACCTCACTAGGGGCACATTCAACATTCAACTATTGTTGTACTTGAAGCAATGATAACAGGGCTCAAATTTAAAGTACCAAACTGATAGCTAACTTCAAGTTAGAAAGCCTAAGTAAATGATGAGGCAAATGTTTAATGATTAACCATAACTTCATGCAGAAAAAAAAGTTATTCCAACTTCTAACACCATAACTTCAAGTTGGTTTAAATATATCATGTGAACTCTAATCAAGTTTCTCTATCCGATTTTGTTTGAAGAAAGATTAGGCACCAACTATTTCTCTTTTTGGTTATTTTCATATTCCAGAGCTGGTTTGTAAGAGTTTCAGTCAGTGGATAAAAAATACAAGCTAGTATTTTACAAAGCTGAAGAAAGAATAAAAATAGGGAGCTGGAGAAAATTAAACCTTGTCAAAGAATAGATTACTACGAAGCAATGTTGTCTTTATTAAAATTTGGAAGCTTCGAGATAATCGCCAAAGAAACCAAAGTTATTGTTAATATACTTATGAAGAAATGTGAAAAGGAGACATGTTTGAAGAATATATATTAATGGAGAAACTGAGAAAAACAACGGGAACTTAAGAACTAAGAAAGAGGAATAGATCAAGAAAGAAACAAAGAGTATGTGGCAAAAAAAGGATGTTCAAGAGTAAGAATTGTTGGAGAATGGAAGTGAAAAATATATAATCAAAACAAGTAATTAATAAAAGAAAATAGGAATAGATGAGTGTGAAAGATTGTGAAAGAAAATTATGCATGTTTGATAAATCCAATAGAAATATGAATAGATGAGCTTTCATAGAATGGGATTTTGCTTTGCGTGATTTTTGGGTTAGAAACCTGGCAAATTTTGTATTATGGTGTTCCCTAATTTTTTTTTTTTATGGCGCCTAGCTATAACTCTTATAGGAGATTGTAAATGATTTTTTCCCCAAATTTGTATGCCACGCGAGAAGGTCCAAATGACATACTATTATATTATTTCCTATAAAAAAGCATAGTAATGTGATTCCAGAGAAATGGGTAAGCTTTTTGCAGAGTGGGGAGGGCAAAAGCTTTGAATGAGATGGAACACCAATAATGGAGAAGACAAAATACCCTTATTTATTAGGCAGGACCACCACAAAAGGGGTCGACTTATTTTTCATTCTGTCTACTGTCACCATTCTCTTGTCCATTTTCACTCCATAGTTTTCTGGCAACGAATAAAATATAATGCTTTAAAGAGTAAGTACTTATTTCTAACCATATACAACAGAATCAATACATAAATCTCTTTTCATTGTTCACTTTTTCAACCCCCTAGATTCTGTTTTAAATTTTTGAACCAACAGATAAAATACTTTCCTTTACATAGAAAAAGATATATACTAATTAGAACATGAGAAAGGCTGATACACTATTAGCAAGTAAGATGCCTTAATTCATATATGCAAACACATTTAGGCATAGATTATGCACCACCAAGCAGTCATGGACAAGGAAGGAATGACTGTGATTAATGAAGGAGCCATCCGTTGATTGTGCACAATCCAATGTGGATCATTAGCAATAGAAAAATTCTAGGGAAACCAATGTAAGTATCTGCACCTTCTACTTCTTGTAAGAGCAGAATTTGCAGAACTTGGTTCCTTTCATAAGCAATTTTTTTTTTTTTAACTTTCTGAAAGTGAGATGGTTAATTGCATAATTCTAGATTTACGGACAAATCCTTTCAGGAAATGCAAAAGTCAGTCAAGTACTGCTTCAGTATTTCTAAATCCAACAACAGAGACGATGACTTGGGAGCCAACACCAGAAAAAAGCATAAGACCCTTATTGCAAAAATGGAAATTGCTATATAGATCTTGATGTTTACTCCCATAATTCCAAAGTATTAAACTCACGAAAGGCCAACAAGATGGTCGAACAAATCACTCCTCTGATGGCCTTTGCCCCAACACAGGAATGTCTTCATATCGTTTCCCAACATTATTGAAAGAATCATACATGTATATAACTTATTTCATATAACTCATACATAATCTTAACAACGTTTCAATAACTAAAATTCATAAATTCGAACCCATGGATTGCAAGAATCATACATGTATATAACTCTTACCCAATCTATCTATTTCATCGATTTAAACCTTTTTGTGAGATTTTTCACAAAAGGAGACGAACATAACGCCTCTGTACAAAAAGGGCAAATTTCAAAAATCATCTCTCCTAAACCCAATGGGGGTTCCAAAAAATGGAATTGGGGCAATGGGAAGAGGGAATTTAATTCAGATTTGGGAGGAAAAGGAACAAGTTGAGGCTATACATTTACAGGATAGGAGAGACATATATCTACGAAAATCGTTAAATCGAAGTAGAAAAGGAGACAAACCGCAATTGCTCGTGGCTCGATCTGGTTTGAAATCGCCGGAGTTGGAGGAAGGAACAGAGGTGGATGAAGAACCGGAGTTGGAACCTTGGAGCCTGGAGGAAGGAAGAGAGCGAGAAGCTACACAGACGGGAGGGAGCCTAGAGGAAGGAAGAGACATGGACGAACGAAGCTTCACAGACGGGAGAGAGATAAGTTAGGTCACTGATACATTTTTTCATTAAATTAAAAAAAAAAAAAAAAAACTCCAAATGTTTACATCTGCACGTGCGGTCGGTTGCCCCAACGTGCCTCCGCCCCTGGACCCAAGGGTCCGGTTTAACCATCAAACTAACGGTACATGACTACATGGTGTTGGGCTCGAGGTGGGGTATGGGGGTCTGGATATTCTGATGAATGTCGCTGTTTTCACGCTGATTCTGAGCTTTAGGAGAAGACGTTATGAGCTCTTGATCTCTGAGCTTTAGTATGGGTTCATATCTATAGGGACCCAAGGGTCCGGTTTAACCATCAAACTAACGGTACATGACTACATGGTGTTGGGCTCGAGGTGGGGTATGGGGGTCTGGATATTCTGATGAATGTCGCTGTTTTCACGCTGATTCTGAGCTTTAGGAGAAGACGTTATGAGATCTTGATCTCTGGTGGCGTGATTTGGTCCCTTTCTAACGTGTAGCAGCTGATGGATTTACTATCAGTGTATTTCCTCTATATCAGCGCGGTCTGGCCGAGAGATGGTGAGGATTTGATAAAGAGATTATGATGGCAATATATATCCTCAGCGTCTTTTACGTGATCTGGGTGTTTTCTTATTATTATTATTTTTTCCTTTCACTGTGAACTCCCTGTCCTTGCGTGTTGACTGAAAGAATAATCCAATTAAATGGTTATGGGCTACGTTGGACAATGAGCAGATGAGAAGGAGCATTGGGCTGTGTCTTACTTTAAAATGGTTCATGTTGTGATGATAGTTTGAATAAATTAATGGGATAATTGTTTGGTTTTAATTATGGGTCGTGATATATATAATGGGCTGTGAGAATGTATTAGGTTGGATTGAAACCATTGTTGGATAAACAAGGCTGCGCAGTTGTTGAGATGAAGGGTTGAGAATATAGAGAATAAATGTGCATGTGTTGTATTGTGGACCCATATTAATCCCTTTTTTTTTTTTTTGATACAAGGCGAGGGGAGGGGGGGTCGAACTATGGACCTAAGGGGGGAAACAATTCTCAATACCACTGCACTACTAGTAGTGCTGGTATTAATCCCTACTTGATCCTCTTCAAAGTCTTTATTTGCATTTAGGTCTGTGCATTTAATAAAAAATATTGGGTGAACACTAAAAGTAAATCCTTAATTTTATTTAAGGGTTTTTATTTCCCAATTAAATTTCTTTTGGCCTTAAAATATCAATTTCAAAATTTTTAGGCCTAAATTATTTCTTACTTAAATTTGTTCTTTTTCCCAAAATAAATTAATTAAGGGAAAAATAAGCCTTAATTTCCAATGATTATTCTCATACTTATTTTAAGCCAAAATTTCATAATTAATTTCTATATATCATTCAAACTTTAAAATCCCAAAATTTGGGATATTACACCCAACATTGTCCCAAATAACTTATGCAAAACCTTCCTGTACTAGACGCTAGTTACCAGCTGAGGAACGTTCGTCCTTGTCATTAAGCTGATGTAGCTGATGAAGTGTGACAGATGAAGAGGTTGATCGTCATTGTTCCTGATCACTTCAAATCTTCTCCCCATAGCCTTTGCTTCATTCATAAAAGTTAAGGTGAAGAGGCCCCTCCTTACAATATCCTGAACTCATGGAAATGTACTTTTAAGAGTAAATACCCTTTTTGGTCCCTGACAAAAAACACGGACCCCATTTTGATCATTGATAAAAAAATTAACCTTTATTCATCCTTTTTATGGGACTAAAAATGACCTTTTGGAAACTTGTGAGGGTTCAAAATGTCTACCAATCGACCCTTATTCATCCTTTTTATGGACTAAAAATGACATTTTTTTTGTCAGGGATCAAAATGGGGTCTGTGTTTTTTGTCAGGACCAGAAATGATATTTACTCTACTTTTAACTACTGTTTTTCAACTACTGCCGTAAAAAAGTCATGGAAAATAGTCATTGAAAGTCTAAAGAAAACAGTCGTTCAAAGTCTATGCTTTGAACTACTGCTGTAAAAAAGTCATGGAAATGTACTTTTAACTATTGTTTTTCAAAACAATCCTTGAAAGTATCTCCTCCGCCCCTCACTACCACCGCCAGCCAATCTTGTTGTCGCGCAGGGCCACGAGTTGGAGAGCTGTCCCGGAGGAGCGCGATTCTTGGATCATTTTGTTGCAATCTTCGAGCCGTATATTGCAGAAAATGGTAGGAGGGCTGGCCGAAAATGGTAGGAAGGGAATGATGGGTGATGTTTTCACTTTGCTAAATGGAAGGAGGCTGAGTTTTGGGACTGTGTTTTTACTAAATGTAAAACCTAAATCGCTTGACACCACGCGACCAGGCGCTCCGCAACTCACGCTACAGCTGTGATGCCAAAATGCTCCGCGAAGGAGCTTCTGTGGCGGCTAGCAACTGTTCCGCACCGCAACCCCGTTGTTATCACGCGTGAATTACTACTCTTTATAGAACCAAGAATCTCATTTGGAAAATGTTACAGCAGCATAATGGTTCAAAAGATAGAGTATAAACTCACACAATACCTAAGAGGAGGATCTGCCTGTAAAATATATGAAGCAACCTTTGATACAGACAATATATATAAAATGTTCAAAACTTTATAAATAAAATGTAAGAATTAATACGACCAGGTGAAAGCAGAAATTTCACATCAAGTTGTCAACATAATGCCTTTCAAGGAATTATAAATAAGAGGTATCATCACTCTCTGTATTGTATTATTTGATGAAGAGGATTACAATGTACTTATAGGAGAAGGAGGGAGAACAAATGAGGTACATTAGGAAATACAATAAAGCATAATAAAGACTAATAACTTAATAATTAAGACCCTATAATCAGATCCTATAATCAGGGCACTAATTAAGGGATCCTAATAAATGGGTGATTTATTTTCTAATATTCTAACACTGCCCCTCAAGCTGGAGAGTATATGTCGATCAATCCCAGCTTGCCACGAAATCCTTCAAACTTCGTTCGATCGAGTGGTTTAGTTAGGATATCTGCAATTTGGTCTGCAGATCTTATGTGAGACAGTGTCATAATGCTTGCTTCAATATTTTCTTTAGTGAAGTGTCTATCTATCTCAACATGTTTGATTTTATCATGATATACTAGGTTCTTGACCATTTCAATGCTGGCCTTGTTATCACACCAGAGTTGCATTGGTCCCTCATGTTGAATTCCCAACTCCATCAGTAATCTTATAATCCAGATTCCTTCACATACTCCTTTGTTGACAGCTCTTAGTTCTGCTTCGGCACTGCTTGTTGACACCACTGTCTGTTTCTTGCTTCTCCAGGTAACTAGATTTCCCCACACGTATGTACAGTACCCTGAGGTTGACCTCCTGGTCTCTCTATCTCTTGCATGGTCTGCGTCAGTGTAGATTTCTATGTTTCTGGTAGTACCTTTCTTAAAGAATATTCCCCTTCCAGGATTAAGCTTCAGGTAGCTCAAAATTCTATATACCGCCTCCATGTGTTCTTCTTGGGGCTGATACATAAACTGACTTACTATTCCAACTGCATAGCTCATGTCAGGACGTGTGTGGGTTAAGTATATCAATTTTCCCACAAGTCTTTTGTATCTCTCAGCATTAGCTGGAACACCTTGTGGCTTGATCTCTAAGTGGCATCCCTCTTCCATTGGTATCCCTTCTGGTTGAGTGCCCAACATTCCTGTCTCATGTAACAAGTCTAATGTATACTTGCGTTGAGAGACATTGATGCCCTTCTTGGTTCTTGCTACTTCCATGCCTAAGAAATACCTCATTTGTCCAAGGTCTTTCACCTAGAATTCAATCGACAAGTCCCGTTTTAGTTGAGCCATGGATTCTTCATCATCTCTTGTAATGATTATGTCATCAACATAGATGATCAATATGGTGACTTTGCCATTAACACGTTTGGTGAACAACGTGTCATCTGCTCGTCCCTGAGTATATCCAAGCCCTTTCACTGCTTTGGTGAATCTACCGAACCATGCCCTCGGAGATTGTTTCAGGCCGTATAATGACTTCCTTAGCTTACACATAGAGTTATTAGGAGCTAAAACTCCATCCGGAAACTCCATGTATACTTCTTCCTCTAGGTTGCCATTTAGGAATGCATTTTTCACGTCCAGTAGGTATAGTGACCATTCCAAGTTTGCTACGAGTGATAACAGTACTTGAATGGTATTGAACTTGACCACTAGAGAAAATGTCTCCTGGTAGTCGATCTCGTACGTCTGGGTATATCCTTTTGCAACAAGTCTCGTCTTGTATTTGTTGATACTGCCATTGGGATTGAATTTCAGCGTGAAGATCCACCTGCATCCTACTGGTTTCTTTCCTTTAGGAAGAGTCGTGATCTCCCATGTTCTATTTTCCTTGAGTGCCCTCAATTCCTCTTCTACAACTTACTTCCAATTTGGATCGGCCATAGCTTGTTGAAATGTATTCGGGATGGATATCTGTGCACTGTTTACAACAAAACTTTGCATTTTTGCAGACAGATTACCATGTGAGACAAATAGTTGAATTGGATGTTGAGTACACAATCTTATCCATTTTCTCAACACAATAGGCCAACCCAGTTCTTTAGGATTTAATCTCGGATTGGATTCATGGTCGTTCCTTTGAATGGGAGAGATAGTTCTACCAGTGTCTGGTTCAATTTGAACTTGTGAGTTGGACTCTACCTCTTGTCGTGATCCTGCATCCATCCCTAAATTGATCTCAACATGTGTTTCCGGTTCATTAGATTTAGGTTGGGGTGGAATGTATGTGTTAGGCTGGTTTGTGGGAGCAAGTGAGTCAAGAGAGGCTATAAGGTTAGGTGGTTCAGATTATGTGTCAGGTGAGTTTGAGGTGTTGGAATTAGATGCTTCCAAGATTAGCCATTCAATATCAGAATACTCCCCCTGAATGGGTAATTTAGGATAATAAGCTTCGTCTTCCAAGAAAACGGTATCCAGGGAGACAATAAGTTTTTTGGAAGACGGACAGTAGCATTTATATCCTTTTTGAGTGGAGGAGTAGCCAAGGAATATACACTTGTCAGCGCGAGCACCAAATTTGTTGCCCTCCTTTTTTGTGAACAAAGACAACACATCCAAACACCTTGGGAGGTAATGAATTGATGAGGGGGCAATTTGGAAAGAATCCTAGCAGGTTTTGAATTGGGGTGTCGTATTTGAGAACTTTAGAAGGCATGCGGTTAATGAGATAAGCTGCTGTGAGGATGACATCACCCCAGAATATGGTGGGAACATTTTGTTCCATTAGCAAGGCACGGGTTACTTCCAACAGGTGACGGTTTTTCCGTTCGGCTACCCCATTTTTTTGAGGGGTGTAAGGACAAGAAGTTTGGTGATGAATTCTTTGGTGATCAAGAAACTCTTTAAAGGCTGTGCTCATGTATTCCTTGGCATTATCACTTCGAAGTACCTTAACGGACGTGTTGAATTGGGTTCGTACAAAGGTATAGAAGTTTTGAAAGACTTTGGCGACATCGGATTTGTCTTTCATTAAATAAACCTATGTGGTGCGAGTGTGATCATCGATGAAAGTAACAAACCAACTGGTATGAGTGAGAGTAGCTATTCGAGCAGGGCGAGCTAACCAGCGCTCGTCTTGCCTTCCACATATCTTTATTTTTCAAGGTTGATCCTTCAAGGTAGGACAATCCATACCATTATCTAGAAGTCCCAATCATCCTCCTCGTTCTTAAATCCTGATTGTACAAGATTCATGCTGGGAACAGAATTGGACTTATTTTGTTTGTCGAACATTCTGCGAAACATCTGTAATTCCTCCGAACTCAAGCGATCGTCATTCTCTACCTTTGGTTTAGCTGAGGTCAAGTGACTTTGGAAGTTTGATTTCCCCCAGAAGGTTAGTTTCCAGCATTCTTCCTTATTATGACCCTTCTTCTTACAATAGTTGCACCATTTATTGTTCTTTCGTTCCCCCTGTGGTCCATGAACGGCGAGTGCCGAACTTTCAATTTGGCTTGGTCCACTTCGATTCAAGAGTTTCTGACTTTCCTCAAATTGTACAAAGTTAACAACATCAAAGAGATGTGGGAGTGACTTCAGTCCCATGATTCTGCCCCTTATCTCTTTGAACGCGTCATTTAGGCCTAAAAGAAAGTCGTGTATCCTTCCTTCTTATACAATTCGTTTGTACAATTGTGCATCTTTGAGACTTTCCCAGGGGTGAACCTCAAATAAGTCTTGTTGCTGCCACAATTTCAGCAATGCATTATAATATTCAGTTATTGACTTATTACCTTGTCGTAAATCCCGGAGTTGTCTCTTCAGGTGAATCAAGGCAGCATGTTTTCAAGGGAGGAGTAGGTCCTTCTAGCGGCATCCCATATTTTCTTTGCCGTGTGTGCAAGCAAATATCCTTCACTGATCTCCAAGGTCATTGAATTACACAACCACGTCATGACTTAGTTGTTTTCAGTAAACCATGTGCCAAAATTAGGGTCATCGGGTGCTGGTTGAGGGGCTGCCCCATGAATGTATTTCTCTTTTCTTTTACCTCGAATATATCTCAACATGCTTTGTGACCACTGGAGATAGTTCCTACCATTAAAATTATGGCTAATAGCCATAACGTGATGGTCTGAAAATTCTAAAGCCATCTCGGAGGTTCTTCTTGGTACTGGGTCGCTGGTTAAAGAGGAAGAAGATGAGGAGTTTTGAGTTTGAGAATCTGTATCGAAGATAAACACCATGGGAGATGTTCCGGTTGATTTTTCGGGAATTGATCCGAACAAAGGAGGGAACTGAGAGGGATCCATGTTTCTGGAAGAAAAACAGTCGCCGGAATCTGGAAATTTTCACCGAAGAGTTCGCTGGAAAAATCCAAAAAGTCACTGGAGGATGCAATAACCACTGGGTATGGTCGAAAATCATAGGAGAAGGTTAAAACAGGGAGTCACCGACGAGAAAGCCCCCATACACGTCGTCACGCGCCGTCATAAGTTGGCTATCCGTCGAGCGCGTGTACACCACGCGCCGCCGGGGAGACGTCGGATGGCCACCGGATTCTGGGCGTTCGCCGATCGGAGCCTTCTGGTTCTTCTGGGATGGGTGGTACAATCCCACTCGCCTCTTACATAGAACCCGAGACTCGCCGGAAACCTCCACTGCACTATTTCTCTCTGCCTCACTGTCACTCACTGTTTCTCTCGCTTTCCCTGGCCTCGGATGGATGTCCTTGGCTCTGATACCATATTATAAATCAGAGGTATCATCACTCTCTGTATTGTATTATTTGATGAAGAGGATTACAATGTACTTATAGGAGAAGGAGGGAGAACAGATGAGGTACAATGGAAATACAATAAAGCATAATAAAGACTAATAACTCAAGTGATCGAACCATATTTTTATATGACTTTTCATAATTAAATTGGGATTTTTAATGCGTTTTCTCGGACATTATTGCATGATTAAGTACTAATTTGAGTTAGGGACATTTGTATTGAATTAAATGTAATTAGGGGTAAAATGGTCATATTTTATTAATTATTCATGCAATTGATTCCTTGGACTTTTGATGCTACATTGTGTTTAATCTTGCATTGTAGGTGTTTAAGAAGAAAATGGAGATTTTTAGGGGTCAGAATCAATGTTTTGAAGACTGGGAAAATTACAAGAAAGGCCCCAACAATTTCGAAAATTGGAAATCAAAGAAGAAAAGGGCAGAGACAAATTACAGAAAATGACCCAGTTGTTTTGGGAAATATCATTTCTGCCCCAAAAAGATTTTGAATATTTTCACTTAGGTCCCTCTCCAGAACTTTTAAAAGTTCGCACTTTAGTCCCTGGTCAAAACTTGCGTTTTGACCAGGGCCTAGGTCAGATACACGACCTGGGAGGGAGCTGGGGGAATGAATAATTAAAGACCAGAGAGAGTTGTGCGGCGCGAGAGAACAAGCCGTGAAGAACCAGAGACCGGATCGATCTTCACACCATCGTCATCATCATCCATCATCGTCATCTTCACCCTTCTCCTCTTCGTTTTTCTTCTGCATCTTCACCGGATCTAAGAGACCTGGAGACGATTTTTTGCAGGCGGCCAAAAGACGAGGAAGAGAGAGGGAGACGCTGAATCAGGGGGAGGCCTTCGTTTTGGACCACCATCGAGAAATTCAGAGACCGGAGAAAGAGCTTCAGACCTTCATCGGGCTTTTCTTGAATTTTCCGGCGAGTTCTTGATTTTTCCGGCGAGCGTTTTTCCAGAATCCGGCGAGTGTTCAGTATAATGAGTGGCTAATTCCCTTGCACCTTGGTGATGAAGATTAATGCTTGAGCTCATATGTGTTTACATAGGGGAGTTTTCTCTATCATTCTATTTGTCTAGAATCATGTATTTGAACTTGTTAAATTTTTATATATGATTCTGGAACTGAGATTAATGGTAATTATCTCTGTTAGTTTGATATTTGTAGTTGAGATTGTATATTGTGATTTGGAAATTATATAGGTATGAATTTCTTTGTGGTTGTAATTAAGCTATGTTGATTAGCGTGGTATTGTCTAGTTAATGTTGCTGAATTGTATCCTTGAGGGGCTGGTTAGCACTCAAATTAAGAAGACTTGTTTTGCATTATTCCAATTTCAATTGCACATTAAGTGGGTTCTAACAATATCTCAAGAGGTGGTAGTTAGCTACGGTAGTAGGAGCTACTATTAATTGGGAATATTGGACTCAAGTGGTATCTTGAGGTTTTTCTTATTAAAACTTGATGAAGCGTTGACTCCCATATTTTTGAGCGATGATAGCTATTTTCTTCATTACCAAGAGCATCCATCATTAAATCCCTTTTAATCCAAAACATTCTTCACTATTTTCCAAAAATACCAAAAAGAATAGAATTAGTTTCTTTATATTTTTATGAATTTTAGTTTAGAGAAAATCAATTTCAAAACCCCTTTTCTAACCATGTTTTTAGCACTTAGTTTAACCTGGGGAATTCAAAATAAAAGGCTCCTTGATAAGAGAATGATCCCGAGTTATTTGCACTGTATTGCATTTTAATTTGTGGTGAATTGTGATTTGACCCTGAGGCGACTAAGGTTGAATTCCCCCACACTTAGACCTTTGTATTCCTGAACAAAGGCAGTTAAGGACAAAATTCCAAGATCAAAACACTAATGCATTTGAAAGATGAGCAATTTCATAACTAGAAAACAATGGATCAATTAATCAAATTCATCAAGCCAATACTAGTCATAATCAAGTGATGTAAATAAATTAGCTGACCATACAATCCAAAATATTAAAATGAAGCACAAGAAAACTCTCAAGGTATTATCAGTGTTCCTCAATGAAGTGGAAAATTGTGAAGTCCAATTGCAATTGGAGCACAACACGTCAACATCATTTAAAGAGAGAAGAAACAAGAAACAAGAAACAAGTCATAATAACAGAGAGAAGTAGAGTGAAGAGGCATAATGTCAATTAAGTAAGGTAGTGGCCAAAATGCAAAGCATACATTGGGAGTTCTTATTCTGATTACTAAACTATTCTACTTCTACTTCTAATTTTACTTTTCTACTGGGATGGTCCCTCCCCCACACTTATTTCAAGCATTCATATTCACAATAGATTCAAACAATTCAAAATGGCAGATGTAAGTGAAGGGAAGAGACAACCTGGCCTTAAGGAGGCTTTGATGATGAATCATGATAGAGCTTGAGGAGATGACCATTGACTTGAAATTCCTTTCCAGTAGTCTCATCAATCAGCTCTACCATGCCAAATGAATGTACTTTGGTGATAGTGAAAGGCCCATACCAGTTATCTTTAAGCTTCCCGCTCAACAACTTGAATCGGGCCTTATATAGCAAAACATGATCCCCAACTTTGAAATCCTTTCGTATAATCTTTTTATCATGAAGTAGCTTGGTCTTTTCTTTGTAAATGCGAGAGCTCTCATAAGCTTCTAATCGCATTTCCTCAAGTTCTTGCATTTGTAACTTCCTTTCCAAGCCAGCTTCTTCCACATCCATATTGCACATTTTCATAGCCCAATAGGTTTTGTGCTCCAACTCTACCGGAATATGACATGCTTTACCATAGATAAGCCGGTAAGGAGACATTCCTATTGGTGTCTTAAAGGCAGTTCTATAGGCCCATAGTGATTCCTCCAACCTTGAGCTCCAATCCTTTCTTGAAGGCTTGACTATCTTTTCCAATATGTGTTTGATCTCTCGGTTGGATACTTCCGCTTGCCCATTCGTCTGTGGATGATAAGAGGTGGACATTTTGTGGGTTACCCCAAGCTTAACAAGTAAGTTATCAATAACCTTATTGTTAAAATGGGAACCTCTATCACTCACAATGGCCCTCGGTACTCCAAATCTACAAAAGATGTTAGACTTGAGAAACTTGGAAACCCTTTGGGCATCATCTTTCCTAGTAGGGATGGCTTCTACCAACCTAGAAAGGTAATCTACGGCTAAGAGAATGTAGGTAAAGCCCGATGATGGTGGAAAAGTACCCATGAAATCGATCCCCCAAACATCAAATACCTCACAAAAGAGCATGGGTTGTTGTGGCATCTCATGCCGTTTACCTAACCCCCCAAACCTTTGGCATTTATCACATGCCTTACAATATAAATAAGCATCCTTAAACAGGGTAGGCCAGTAAAATCCGGCATCTAAAACTTTCCTAGAGGTCTTTTGAGCACTAAAGTGTCCACCACAAACCATTGAATGACAAGCAGAAAGTATGTCCTTGGACTCAGTCTCTGAAATACACCTCCTGATAACTTGGTCATTGCATAGTCTCCACAAATAGGGCTCATCCCAAATGTAGTGTTCAGCTTCTCATTTAAGTTTTTGAGCCTGAAAGGAAGACATATGCTCAGGAATGAGTTCGGTCACAATATAATTCACTAGACTAGCAAACCAAGGAACATAGAGAGATATAGACATAAGAGATGCATCAGGGAAATCATCACAAATAAGGTCAGAGTCAAGTACTCCCCTGGTACCATCTGGTAGTCTACTCAAGTGATCTGCTACAAGGTTCGTAGTTCCAGGCCTATCCTTAATGCTCATATCAAACTCTTGTAGCAATAACATCCATCTAATGAGCCTTGGTTTTGACTGGGGCTTGGTGAAGAGAAACTTCACAGCTGCATGATCTGTATACACAACCACTTTAGAATTGATTAGGTATTGTCTGAACTTATCTAATGCAAATATCACAAAGAAACAGTTCTTTTTCAGTGGTAGTGTAATTCTTTTGTGCGCTATCCAAGGTTTTTGATGCATAAGCAATCACATGGGGTAACTTGCTATGCTTTTGTCCTAACATGACCCCCACAACAGAATTAGAGGCATCACATGCTAGTTCAAAAGGCAATGTCCAATCTGGTGCATTTAAAATAGGAGGAGATATCAAGTGTGCTTTTAACTCATCAAATGCTTGTTTGCAAGAAGTATCAAAGACAAAATCAACATCTTTTTGCAATAGTTTAGATAAAGGTAGAGCTATTTTGCTAAAATCTTTTATGAATCTCCGGTAAAAACCTACATGCCCTAAGAAAGAACGAAGTGTTTTAATATTAGTGGGGTAGGGCAAGGAGGAAATCACCTCAATTTTAGCTCTATCAACCTCAATGCCCTTGCTAGATATCAAATGACCAAGTACTATTCCATGATCAACCTTGAGGGGATTGCTCTTTCACCTTACAAGTTGGCTTTAAGGGCATTTCGTCCTGTTTTCTTAGGTCTAACAAGGCAAGATCACCATGTTTGTTTAGGGTTTAGGGTTTTGGTCTCCGCCAATCAGTATAACAACACATTAAACTTTCTCACAATTAAATCATTTTTTTAACACCCATGAACTTGATGGTGTTGTTTTGAGAAACCAAGGGTTCATGATACTAGACCTAGGAAAAAAATTATGGACATTCATTCGGTTCAAGTATGCAACTTTGAATGTTTGTATAGCAAGTGAAGCTATCCTATTTATGAATATAACCTATGTTCCACTGACATAAGACACGAGATACGACACGACTCGACACTCCGACAAGTTAATCCTAAAAAAATCTAAATTTTGACATGTTAAGACACGTTTTGATATTCAATAAATATATAGTATAAATTAAATTTAATATAAAACTTTCATAGAGTGTAGACAACTCACAAGTTCAATTATTTTCATCTCCATCCCATAAAATCATGGCCTCTAGATCTGGCTCATCAAGAAAGACTATCAACTTCAAGATCTCCAACATCGTCAAGTGAATCAAATGTATCTCCAGCAATGTACATTTGTTGTTCTCCTTGTGCATAACTTGGATTCTTTCTTGATAAGAGACGAAAGTTGCTATGCACATAAACCAAGTCTTCAACATGTCTTGAAGTGATCCTATTCCTCTTCATGGAATGCACAAAAGAATAAGTACTCCAATTGCGTTCACCACATGATGAAGAGGAGGGTTGTTGCACAAGTCTCAATGTTATTTTTTGAAGCAAAGGTGCAGAAGTTCCATATTGGAGACACCAAGATTTCAGATCCATATTGGATTTAGAATCGATGACATCTATATCGCCAAAAGTTCCATTATTGGTGATAAAAGCTGCATACTCTGCTATAATCTTGCTTCGGTTCTCCGAGCCAAGAAAGAATCTCCTTAAGCATTTTTGTCGCTCTTGAGTAATCTCTACATCCATGTGTGGAGGAACACGACTAGAATCTTCTTGGAGCCATTGGTGACTATAGTATCTAAAAGAGAATTTTTTTAACAAATTATCAAATTATATCAATAGAAGTGTATTAATTTTAAACTCAATCATTTTTAAAAACTTACTTATGATTCAAAGCATGCGCCAAATGTAGTGGAGTTGTTAGTCCAACGATCCACAAGAATCTGATGCACCATGTCATAAAAAGAAGACCTCTCTTCCATCCTTTTCCCCTCTTTATGGTATATAGCTTTCTTCACTTTCTCTATCATCTCATCCCACATATCATATATCAAGTGAAGACAAGGTCTATTAGTGTCACACGCTCTAATCATATCATAATTAGGAGCATTGAAAGGAAGTACATAATTAATTGAATCCCAAAAACCATCATCCAATATTTTTTCCTTCACAAATTTGTCCCTTATTATCAACTTTATATATACTCCATTTTTCACTTATCACCATATTTAGGAGACTACCTTTTATTAACTTGAACTTCTTCAACATCACAATCATTGAAGCAAAACGAGTATCAGCAATAGAAAGCAACTTCGAACTCACAAAATCATTATAGATGGACAATCTCATAGAATGATTCAAAATGAAATGCTTTATTGCAGCAACATCTCCTACAATATCAAAAATTCAATTGCATTCCTTATATGCTATTTAATTGTTCTCCACATTCTTTGCAGCATAAATATTTTTCACAGTCAAATTCAATGCAGGTAATAGATGTAAATTCCTGCTCAATTAGTTGCCTTTCTCCCTTACAACTTGTAGCATTATCTATGATTACTTGAACCACATTCATCTCTCCTACTTCTTGAATAACTTCCTTTAGCAACATGAAAATGAATTTTTTTTTCCTTAATCTCCCCTGAGCAATCAATTGATTTTAAAAACATTGCTCTACCATCAGATACTGCCATGAAATTAATGAGTGGCCTCTTTTGTGAATCACTCCACCCATCACTTACAATACTCACCCCCTTATGAGTTCTATTATCTACATTTTCTTTCTCCTGTTGCAATAGAGTAGTTTGCAACTTGTTATAGCCTAATGGAAAATAACCTGCAATATTGCTACGTAAGTATGCGAAGTATGGATTCTTCGCTAAATTGAATGGAAATATTGCTGAATGAAACATTCTAGCAATCAGATGATTTAACTTCTCGCTCCCCAACATTGAATGTCATCTCAAGAGGACTCTTAGTTATTCTTTTTTTTAAGTCAGCGGAAAAGCTAGAAGAGGAGGGGTTAAAGGTATGTTTCTAGGTTTATTAGATTGCATTCTTTGAGCAACTTCTTGTTCAAGTTTCTCTATCTCTAACAGGTCTCTATTTTGCACTAATAAACATTTTGCAATTATTTGCCTGATAATTTCAACAAATGAGTCCTCACTGTAGTATACGAACTTTTATAATCTTTTTTTATAGAAGTTGCATGTCTAAGACAAATTCCCTCCTACTTCCACTCCATCATCTAATTTGATATCATATTTCCATAATGGTTTACTTAGTAATTCATCGACAATGGCAGTAGCACTAACAAAAGCACTGGGAGCAGCAAGACTTGAATGTTTGCATTTTGGGGGAACCGTATGTGCGTACCTGTTTATGAATTTTTGGTTTTGAGTGTAGGCTCACTTGTCTTCAATTAAGAAAGAGGATAATGTTTTTGAATACTTAAGTATATTTTAGTGTCTGAGAGATACTTGGCTTGGCTGTAGTCATATTGAAGTGTTATATTTTTTCAGTGTTAGTTTAGTTAATATTTAGTAATGTATAAGTTTGTAATTAGTTGAGTCAAAAATAATATTAGGACTAGGAGGCAGAGGCCAGAGAGCCCATAATTTTTTTTGATTAATTTTGTTTTTGTCGGGCTTATTTACAATATGGATCATTCAAGTTCTATTAGTGTTTTTGCTAGTGCTTCTACTCCTAGTGCTTCTACTAGTGCTATTGCTAGTGCCACTGCCGGTGAATTATTTGAGCAAACCATTATAGATAAATGTTACCAAATTAGATACTAGAGTGGAAGCATGAGGGAATTTGTCTTGGACATACAACTTCTGTAAAAAAAAAAAAAGATTATAAAAGTTCGTATACTAGAGTGAGGGCTCATTTGTTGAAATTATCAGAAAAATGAATCGCAAAATGTTTATTAGTGCAAAATAGATACCTGTTAGAGATGGAGAAATTGGAACAAGAAGCTGCTTAAATAATGCAATCTAATAAACCCAGAAATGTACCTTTGACCCCCTCCTTTTCTAGCTTATCCCCTGGCTCAAAAAAGAAGAACCTTGAGTCCTCTTGAGATGACATTCAATGTTGGGGAGCGAGAAGAATTAAATCACCTGATTGCTAGAATGTTTTATTTAGTAGGATTGCCATTCAATTTGGCAAATAACCCATACTTCCAAGCTTCGTATACTTATGCAGTAAATCATAATATTACAGGTTATTTGCCACCAGGCTATAACAGATTGCAAACCACTCTGTTGCAACAGGAGAAAGAAAATGTTGATAGGTTGTGTGAACTTATTCGAGGGGATTGGACTCATATGGGGGTGAGTTTTATAAGTGATGGGTGGAGTGATTCACAAAGGAGGCCACTCATTAATTTCATGGCAATATCTAATAGTAGAGCAATGTTTTTAAAATCGGTTGATTGCTCGGGGGAGATTAAAGATAAAAATTTCATTTTCATGTCGCTAAAGGAAGTTATTCAAGAAGTAGGAGAGGCGGATGTGATTCAAATAATAACAGATAATGCTACAAATTGTAAAGGAGCAAGGCAACTAACTGATTGAGTAGGAATTTCTATCTATTACCTAGACGCCATGTGTTGTTCACACATTGAATTTGGTTGTGAAAAATAATTGTGTTACAAAGAATGTGGAGAACAATCAAATAGCATATGAGGAATGTAGTTGGATTTCTGATATTGTAGGAGATGTTGTTGCAATAAATCATTTTATTATGAATCATTCTATGAGATTGTCGATCTATAATGAGTTTGTGAGTTTGAAGTTGCTTCCTATTGTTGATACTCGTTTTGCTTCAATGATTGTGATGCTGAAGAGGTTCAAGTTAATAAAGGGTGGTCTCCTAAATAAGGTGATAAGTGAAAATTGGAGTATTTATAAAGATGACAATCTTGGGAGGGCCAAATTTTTGAAGGAAAAAAATATTGGATGATGGTTTTTGGGATTCAATTAATTACATACTTCCTTTAATGCTCCTATTTATGATATGATTAGTGTGTGTGACACTGATAGACCTTGTCTCCATTTGATATATGATAGGTGGGATGAGATGATTGAGAAAGTGAAGAAAGCTATATACCAGGGGTAGATGATGGAAGAGAGGTCTTCTTTTTATGATGTGGTGCCAGAAAGGGTGGACAATTAGCTAGAGCAACAAGTGTTGTACCAAAATTGATTGCAAAAGAAGGGAAATCGGCCACATTAAAATTACCTTTTGGAGAGGTCTATTCTGGAAGATGATGGAAGAGAGGTCTTCTTTTTATGATGTGGTGCATCAGATTCTTGTGGATCGTTGGACAAAAAATTCAACTCCATGACATTGTTTGGCATATGCTTTGAATCCTAAATAATTAAGTTTTTAAAAAATGATTGAGTTTAAAATTAATACTTCTCTTGATATAATTTGCTAATTTGATATCCCCCCCCTCTTTTAGATAGTATAGTCACCAATGGCTCCAAGAAGATTCTAGTCGAGTTCCTCTACACATGGATCTAGAGACTACTCAAGAGTAACAAAAATTATTTCCTGGCTCGGAGGACCGAAGCAAGATTATAGATTATAGGGGAGTATGTATCTTTTATTATCAATAGTGGAACTTTTGGCGATATAGATGCCATCGATTCTAAATCCACTATGGATCCAAAATTTTGGTGGCTACTTTATGGTACTTTTGCACCTTTGCTTCAAAAGATAGAATTGAGACTTGTGCAACAACCCTCCTCTTCATCATGTGTTGAACGCAATTGAAGTACTTATTCTTTTGTGCATTCCATGAAGAGGAATAGGATCACTCCAAAACATGCTGAAGACTTGGTTTATGTGCATAGCAACCTTCGACTCTTATCAATAAAGAATCCAAGTTATGCACAAGGAGAACATCAAATGTGGGACATTGCTGGAGATATATTTGATTCACTTGATGATGTTGGAGATCTTGAAGTTGCTAGCCTTTCACTTGATGAGCCAGAGCTGGAGGCCAGGATTTTATGGAATGGAGATGAAAATAATTGAACTTGTGAGTAGTCTACACCCTACACTCTATGGATGTTTTGTATTAAAGGTAAATTATACTATATATATTAAAAAAATATATATAATATCAAAAAGTGTACTAACGTGTCGAAATTTAGATTTTTTTAGGATTAACGTGTCGAAAAGTCAAATTGTGTCGTATCTTGTGTCTCGTGTCAAGGTTGCACTAGTGCAAAAAAGGGCTTTAAGACTGCCTCATTAGGAGCGGATAATCGACGCACCGGTCTTAAAGATGTGACCGGTGGCAGTTTTGTAAATAAAAAGAACTTCTTAAACAATGAAGGGCTATAAGACCGCCTCATTTAGAGCGGATAATCGAAGCACCGGTCTTAATTGTGTGACCGGTGGCGATTCGTAAATAAAAAGAACTTCTTACACAATGAACGACGCTCATTAAGACCGGACTAAGTATCGACCGGTCCTAAATCGTGACCGTGGCATATTTGTAAATATAAAGAACTTCTTATTCCATCAATTTTTCATAGATCTTATCCGACACTGTTAAAATAACAACCGGTCTTAAATATGTTTATAAAAAAATTGAAATATCAAATACTTTTATGGAGAAATCTCATCAAGGCGACTTATATTTTCTACACTCCAAAATAATACGGAAAAATATAAATATAAAGGTATTAAAGTTTTAAGACCGAACATATATAAAAGCCGTCTTAAAACTTTGATTTTTAAGACCGAACTTAAAATTTGTCCCAAGACTAAAGTTTAAATAAAAAAGTAATAAATGTTAAGACCATAGTTACAGAATGACCAGGTCTTAAAAGTTAGACTTTTAAGAACGGACCAAAAATTTGGCCCGGTACTAAAGTTTGAATAAAAATTAATTAATTTTAAGACCAGGACATATATAGAGATCGGTCTTAAAGGTTATATTTTAAGACCGTATATGTGTATTTGTCCTATTCTTAAAATGAAGCGCCAAACGTTAACTTCACGCTAAGCTTTTGTCACTCTCACATTGTCACTCTCACACTCTCACTGAAGAACCCCTGTTCACGTTGCGAAACCCTTCCTGTTCCATTACCTCTCTTCATCGCCCCGCGTCACAGTTAGCTTCCGTTACTCCCTCATTTTCTAGTGCATTCTCTCTTACTGCCTTGAAATGAACTAAGTGAAAACGATTCCACTCGTGTTCTTGAAACTCCGAGATCTTGGTTTGACCGGGAGGGCCTGGACAAACGAACCCTCTTCATCTCACATTGAGCTCTCCTCAGCTCGTGCACGCCGTGGTAGAAGCGGCACACGAATGATGGAAGTATCCCTTAGTCGGAATACCTTGGGACGAAGCTCGAGATTCATTTTGATGAAAATTTGCAACCTTTCGGTCCTAATAAGAAGCTCTGGTGAGTTATATTTAGTTTTGTTTGCACTTTTGTTTGCTTATTAACCCGTGAGGATATGTGAATGTTATTGTGTACATCTAATCCTGTTAGTTAAATGGTTTGGTGTGTGAATAGAAGTATACATTTGCTGCCTTTGTCCTGCATGAGAGGAGCATGTCCTAGTTCCATGCAAGTTTGATATGTAAATCGTGTAATGGCCATGGTTAGACGTTGTCGTTAGTTAGTTAGTTATTCTAATATGTGTAGGAACCATTTATGATGAATGAATGAATTGACCGAGTTGGCAAGCATTTACGCAACTCCCTTTCCTTTGGTTTTCCCAATTTCTTCTACAATGCTACATCTTCCTTAAGTAAAATGTTGAAACTTGATGAAGTGAATTTGACTAATGTTTGACGTTCATATCAGCGTAAGTTCTCTAATTTCTGTTAGTGACATGGCTGGAATTCATAATTGATATATAGTTGTTTTCAATCCTCGAGGAGCTCTGGTTGTATATTCGGCAAAGCCAGCGGCGCCTACACGAGTGAAAAAACTCGTGTAGTTCTTTGAACGAATTGTAAGTATCGATATTGTTATTTTTTACTTACTAAACATGTTTCATCACTAAGCTTCTCGTTATCCGTATCTTACGGGAAGATCTTAAAAAGAAAGAGGCGAGAGGGATCTTTTGCGCTCGGACGGGAGGAATGATGTTCGGCCGCTGCGGACCAGGAAAACGAGATCACTCGGGCGTGTAAGGGGGATTGGAGGACGGGTAGGCCTAAAGCAATACTTTGGTAAATCCAAAACGCCACGAGACAAAGTATGGTTGCAGGGAGGAGATGGATCGACAACGGCCAAATTAAGTGAGGAATCGGCGGCGAAAGATGCTACATTGAGGATGTTTCAATACGAGATGAGCAAGATGAAGGAGGAGATGGAGAAAATGAAGTTCCTCCCGGTGAGCTCTCGGCCGAGAGACCGCTGTGGATCCCTTGACACCTTCAACCGACCTATGCGCAGCGAAGCACTAGAGAGGAGCTGCATTGTTGGACGATCGAGTCGAGCAACCTTGTCATACTGTATGTGGAGGATCGTGATGGTCATAGACAATTGGTTGCTAAAGGAGTTCCCATCAACTTGAGGATCAAGCTACACCACGAACAAATGGCTCGATGATGAAGTCGAGTGTCGATTGAAGAGGTGATCTTTGATGCGCTGTCCCTCTCCCAGTGATGAGTGAAGGTTGTGAGTGATGTCAAGGGAACCTTCATCTCTTGGCCGGTGAAGCTTGTAGATGTCTCTACTCCTCCTCAAGCTCCGCCCCCCCCTCATCAAGCTCCACCCCCTCTCAGCTCCACCCCCTCCTCAAGCTCCACCCCCTCCTCAAGCTCCGCCCCTACGCTAACTTGACGGCCAAGGAAAAATACAAGATTTGGTAGCCAAAAATGGTTTAAAGATAAATCGTGGCTCATGACGATGAAGTATGTAGGCCTCCACTCATCTGGACAGGTTTACATTGATAATGAAGATGTAGAGTCCATGATTGCTTCTGGAAAGGAGGTTACTAGTCCATGTGTTCAAATATTTATGAAGTAAGTATCTTCTTCCTTGATTACATAATTGAAATGCACCGTTTAGACACACGTATATACATATATACTAATTCCACTCATCGATGTCATTCTTGTAGGTGCATGCACGGAAACCGTGCAACGGGCGAGAATTTCGGATTTTGGATTCTTGTGCCCGGTGTATGCAAGCACAACACTACCTCTGGAATTGAGGCAGAGTACATATCAAATAGGTTGTGTAAAGTGCAAAGAAAGGTGTACTTGTTTCCACACGTGTCTCGGGCACATATATACTTGTCTGCAATTCACTTAATATAATTATGCTACATATATATATATATCCGAGTACTTTCTTTGCTTTGTGAATTTTCAGCAACCAGCGCGGTTGGTCGTCATGAACATGGAGTTCCATTATGTTATCTTCTTATGCTCCACTCACGGCGATCCATCGACTACGTTGAAGGCGATGATCACCAAGTAAGAATGTCATTTTGATTGTCTTGTCTCGAAATCTGTTGTGAATTTTCGAGTGAACATTCTTGATAAATTTGTGATTTTGATGATAGTGCCATGAAGACCTTAGTGTTGAGGTAAAAAAAAAGCGTGGTGCTCGGCTCACGAGATCCTAAATGGCCAAAATTAAGGTTAGTACATAATTGGACATGACATAATTGCCTTCGAAGTTGGTCGGTAAGCTATATATGCTCTTATATATATTTATTGTTATTTTTAGACCGTCGGCAACCTAGGAAGGATCGAACTTATGTGGCCGTACGTCATGAAACACTTATATGATATTGTGACGGAGGAAACACTAAAGTCACTTTAAGGGTAAGATGTTATGGCTGAATTCGATCATCGATGGCTTAATGTTACATATGAAATATGCACATAATATGTTATTTCTTTTGTCTTTGATGTTACGAGAGGTTTGCTGTGAAGAGCCATTTGATGATGATGAAATCGAGCACATACGCGAGGTTTTTTTGAATATCTGTATAAACTAGTCTTAGAAAATCCAAGTCGGGACAATAATTAATGTCCTAAATTAATTCATTTGTAAATAATATATGATGTTGTAGCAACAATAGCCTTCAGCACATTTGTTTATTTTTTCGACTAGCTAATTCATTCATTTGTAAATATAGCAATGTAATTCAATAATAAATTTGTTTATTTTTCGAACAATTTGTGTGTGTCCATTTTGGGTTTACGAATGAATGGGATGGTGGATAAAGCTATTAGTGCTTGAAATTTGAGGTACGAGCGGATGTTGAAAATGAGCAGATGAGGCTCACGAAAAGTTTTCGCGACTTTTAGGACCGGATATTTGTTAAAAGTGCGGTCCTAAAGGTCTTCGTCCATTTTGAGACCCGGATATTTAATAAATATACGGTCCTAAAAGTCTTCGTCTAATTCTAAAAATTTGGGTAGAGACTTTTAGGACCGTATATTTGTTAAATGTACGGTTCCTAAAATCTTCGTCCATTTTAAGACCGTATATTTAACAAATATCGGTCCTAAAAGTCTTCGTCTAATTCTAAAAAATTTGGGTAGAGACTTTTAGGACCGTATATTTGTTAAATATACGATCCTAAAGTCTTTGTCCATTTTAAGGCCAGTATATTTAACAAATATCCGGTCCTAAAAGTCTTCGTCTAATTCTAAAAAATATGGGTAGAGACTTTTAGGACCGTATGTATGTCAAATATCCGGTCCTAAAAGTATAGAAAATATACGGCTAAAATATTAGGACCGTATATTTGTTAGTAGTCGAGTCTTAAAAGTCTTCATTTTATTTAATAGATTGCCGAAACCTTTAGGACCGTATATTTGTTAGTTGTCCGCTCCTAACTTTAAATTTTAAAATAAGGCTTAATTTTTAGGGCCGAGGATTTATTATACGTCCGGTCCTAATATTCTTCATTTAAATAGAGTTGGTGACTCGATTTTCGACATATCGTTAGGGTTCAAGGCAACCATGTTTTCGGCGTTCTTCTCAAGTTTTGTGCTTCGTTGTTCTCGTTTCTACTTTTACGGATGTGAAGAACGTCATCGGTGTCCCTTTTCTTTTTGTCGAAAAAGAAAGAAGATAGCGAAAACGACATTGAAAATTTTCATCACATCCGGAAAAGTAGAGGGAAGACAACGATGGTCCAAACTTGAGAATAGTCGTCACTCTGTTTGTTTTTATTCGAAAAAGGTAAATAATGTTTTTGTTTTGTTTTGTATGGTCGCAATCGTTAACTTTATTCTCGCAAATTTTTAAGATTGATCACCACGAATAGGACAATGTTTTGTTTGTTCTTGTTGTCGGAGAAAAATAACATAAAGTTAAAGACAAACAAGGAAGGCGATTGGGAAATAAAAATTTTATTTAATAATTTTTTTTTCTGCTAAAAAAAAACTTAAAATTCTAATCCTCCCCATCGTTATCGGAGGGGAGGGAATGGTCGGAGACGCCGTCATCGAGGTATGGTACTCAACGTCATTGGCGTCGAGTACCGCTTTCGCCGGTTGTTGTTGACGGCGTGATAGACTGAAACAGCTTTGCCCAAGCTTCGGTCTATATGATCGACGCGGGCTATCAGGTGCTCCAGCATCTGCCAGAAGTTCAGTTTCGGAGGCAACGGAGGAGGATATGGAGGTGCCTCGTGATTTCGCCCTGGAAGGAGGACCTCGTCGTGGTGGAGAAGTCATTACGGTGGAGGTTCTAGGAGGAGATGGAGATGAATGTTAAGAAAGTAACAACGGGTTTAAATAGAGAACCCATCCCGAAGAATGTGAAACGCGGAAACATTAACGAGGAGACGCATATTTGCTCGAATGGAAGCCGAAGAGACTCTGAATTCATTTCAACATCGGGAAGGGACTCTTGAAAAGAATGAACTTTTAATACCGGATACTGTGTGAGATCCGTTCTTAAAAGTAATATTTTTAACCAAAGATTTTTACTTGAAAAAATAAATTGAAATATAAAAATAAATGAGTTTTAGGACCGGATACAAAGTAATATATCGGTCTTAAATGAGTTTTAGGACCAGATATATTTGATAAAAGGACGGTCTTAAAAGTAATTGAATTAAAAATTAGTTTAGGATGGGATACCAAGTAATATATCGGTCTTAAATGAGTTTTAGGACCGGATATGTGATAAAAGGACGGTCTTAAAAGTAATTGAATTAAAATTAGGACCGGATATAAGATAAAAGTCCGGTCTTAAAAGTTTGTATAAAAGTAAAATGACGAATTCATCATCGATGTTTATCTCTCTCGCCATCTGTCTTTATATACTCCACACACTACCTCTTTGTCCTTGTTAACTCCTCACTTCCTAGCTCTCGCCCCAACTTCTCAAATCCTCAAACCATGGTTAGATACAAGCAAACCGCTCGTAGGGGTGCATACACGCCTCGGCTCTCGTGCCATGGCTAGATCATTATATGGTGCGCTCCTCCAAATGCGACAGTGCGTCGTATTGTTTAGAAGACTCTCTGTCGTTGGACCCATTGTTATTTCTTCGGATGATGAAGAGATTGCTCATGCCGCACCCCCTCGATCCTTCCGCCGATCCTGTCCTTGCCGAGTCCATCCCTCATCTTGAAGCCGGCCATGCAGATGTTCGTAATCCCCTCTCCAACCTGTTGGCCCAGCCGCGCCTACCTCCGACCCCCTCTCCGCTCTCCCGTAATGATCCATTCATATTGCGGGTGGAGAGAATAAGACAACAACTTGTTGATCTCCCATGGAAATTAATGCTCTTCACGCCGAAATCGCCGAGGTTGTTCATCGATTCTTGTGGATGATATTATTCACTTGTTTTTCTTTTGTTTTTTTGTTGTTGTGTATATATTCAAGTAATGTAAGAATCTTAAAACTTAAAAGTCTAATAAAATTTTAGGACCGGATAATTTTAAAACTCCGATCTTAAAATGTTAGTTGTATCTTTAGGACCAGACATTTAATTAATAACCGGTATTAATAAAATCCAATAAGCTAAATAAGGTATCTTTGTCGCGCGGAAAAATTAAATTTCCCTCTCTGAACTCTTGTCGCGCCGAAAGTGAATACTCAGGTTCCGACTCGAAATTTCCATCTCAGCTTTGTCGCTGCTTCGCGTACCTTTCTCGACAATCACTCTCTGGTTCCTTAGCTAAACGTCTATAGACGAAGCTGTAAGAGATGTTTCGGTTAAAACTTTATTACTTTCCGACTTATCGTTCTTGGTTTTTCATGGGTTTAACGAAATCGGTGTAATGTTGTTATGGGTATTCTCTCGTTGTTAACGAATATTGTTTTTTGAAGATTATATTTGCACTTTAGACCTACCCAACCGACCAACAAGTGTTTTTAGGTTACTCTTGTCGCCTTGTCCGCAACATCAACGTTCGTGAGCGGAGAAGTAAGACGACTCGGCAAACGCATATGCTACAAAGTTAGTCCACAAGACCTTCATCCCTCGCATTTAATTTCCTCGTCTTACATTTATTTTGGTTCTTGGATTCACTGTGATGCATTTATGACCAAAAGTAATTCTTAATTCGCCTAAATAATATATAGGAATTCTACTATGGATCACAATTGGATAGATGCTTTACGAACGAGTATTGAATATCAGAATGGGGTTAGGGAATTTATAGAATTTGCTAAACAAAGTGATGCAGAGACACCGCTATACCGTGGGTGTAAAAAATACCAATTGTTGAACGGTGTGTTGAAATTGGTAAGCTTGAAGGCACGTCATGGATGGAGCGACAAGAGTTTTTCAGAATTGCTTGAGGTTTTGAAGGACATGCTTCCGGATGATAACGTGTTGCCGCATCGCTACTATGATGCTAAGAAGATACTTTGTCCACCGGGATGGAGTACAAACTATATAGAAAAGAGTTTGAAGAGAAGCAGAGTTGTCCGATATGTGAAACCCCACGGCACAAGTCAGATAAGGGGCCTGCAAAAGTGTTGTGGTATCTTCCAATCATACCAAGGTTCAAGCGGTTGGTTGCGAATGAAAATGATGCAAAAAAATCTGAGGTAGCATGCAGATGAGAGGATTTCGGATGGACAGCTTCGACATCCGGCCGATTCTTCTCAATGGAAGAAGATCGATCAATTATTTTCGAACTTCGGCGAAGAACCTAGGAACCTCGAGGCTTGCCCTTAGCACGGATGGAATGAATCCCTATGGAAGCCTTAGCGACATACATAGCTCATGGCCCGTAGTCACGATTGTTTACAACTTATCTCCTATGTTATGCATGAAACGAAAGTACATCATGCTTGTCTATGTTGATTTCGGGACCAAAACAACCGGAAATGACATAGATGTTTACCTAGAGCCCTTGATCGAAGACTTGAAGGAGTTGTGGGAAGAAGGTGTCGATGTTTTTGACTCTTTCAAGAAGGAGGTCTTTAGAATGAGAGCCATGATATTTTGTACTATAAACGACTTCCCAAACATATGGGAACTTGTCGAGTATAGTGTAAAAGGCCATAAAGCATGTCCGGTTTGTGAAGAAGGCACATGCTACCATCAACTTCAACATGGAAGAAAGACGGTGTATCTTGGACATAGGAGATTTCTTAGACGGGGCCACCCATATCGTCGATTAAAGAAGGCCTTTTTTGTGGCCAAGAGTATGAAGAAGCTCCGGTGGCATTGGTTGGGAGCAAGTGTATGAAAAGATTAAAAATATCAGTGTCATCTTCGGTAAGCCTGGAAATAGTAGAAAAGAAACAAATATATGGAAGAAGAGATCTGTATTCTTTGATCTTCCCTATTGGCGCAATCTTGATGTGAGACACTGTATTGATGTCATGCATGTGGAGAAGAACGTATGTGATAGTATTGTGGGCACGCTTCTCAACATACAAGGTAGTTCGAAGGATGGTGTGAAGGCAAGATTGGATTTGCAAGCAATGGGAATACGCGAAGACTTGCATCCAAGGCCATATGGGAAGAGAACTTATTGTCCCCAGGCTTCTCATACTTTGTCTAAGGATGAGAAACGAAGCTTTTGTGAGTGTTTACATGGCACAAAAGTTCCCTCGGGGTATTCTTCAAATTTTAAGAGGCTTGTCTCGATGAAGGACTTGAAATTAGTAGGCCAAAAGTCTCATGACTGTCATGTCTTGATGCAATGACTACTCCCGGTAGCTATTCGAGGATTGCCGAATATGATCTTCTTGGTCGTTTGACTAGACTTTGTTTCTTCTTCAATGCGGTTTGTAGTAAAGTTTTCAAGATTGAAAAGTTGGATGAATTGGAGAATGAATGATATCTTATCTTGTGCCACCTTGAGAAGCTTTTTGTTCCTTCATTTTTTGACATCATGGTTCATCTCATTATTCATCTAGTGAGGAGATAAAGTTGTGCGGCCCTATCCATTTACGGTGGATGTACCCTATTGAAAGATCTATGAAATTCCTAAAAGGGTATGTGAAGAACGCGTACGGCCGGAAGCATCAATTGTTCGAAATATGTTTCGAAGAGGCCATGGAATTTTGTCAAAATTATTTGGCCAAAGTAAGACATATTGGGCCTCCAAAACGCCGTCAGCATGCTGAAGGGGGTAGACGTGGGGCTTCGGTAAAGAGTGTGGATCCGATGAATTGTCACAAGTCCACTTATACATCTTGAATAATGTTGATGAAGTTCAAGCCGCATATCTCGCACATAAAGAGGTTGTAAGGAAAGAGAACCATCGAATGAATAGAACAAAGGTTGATTAGGGAGCATAACGAGAACTTTTGCAAAGCTGGTTCAAACAAAAGGTCGAGGGATCGAATGTGTTTCTGAGACAATGAAATGGTTAGCACGTGGTCCTGAGTTTGATGTCATAAGTTGGAATTCGTATGTGATCAATGGTTATACATTTTACACGAAGTCCCTAGATGATAGGAGCACGATCCCGAACGGTGGTGTTATGTTAGAGGTTGAATCTATGCACTTCTCCGTTCGAAAGACAAGAGGCCTAAATTGGCGGTCATGCCATATTATGGGGTTATTGAAGAGATTTGGGAGGTGGACTATGTCAAAGTTAGATTTCCCATCTTCAAATGCAAGTGGGTTAATGTCAATAATGGTGTTGAGATCGATCGACTAGGATTCACTTTAGTCGATGTCAATAGTAGAAGTTTTGGAGATGAACCTTTTATTATGGCGAGATCATGCAAAACAAGTGTTCTATATCACCGATCAAGAAAATAAAATGTGGTGCGTAGCTCTCCAAGGAAAGAGGGTCATTGATATTGATGAGGAAAGTCATTCAAATTATGGTGATCTTCTGAGAGTACTCCTTTACAAAGGTCTGGGACATGAACGAAGAAGATGAAGCGGATAATGACCCGGCATAAGAAATGATCATCAAGAAGGGATATGGGAGGATATCACTTTATAAAAGTGTCAATTCATAAGGTAATTAATATTCATATGCAGAATTCTTAGAAAACTTTAAGGTTTTAACTATTATTATATGTTGTCTATGTTCTTAATTAAACAATGTCATCATTGAATATGAATTTGTTCTTGTTTTGTTTTTGTGGCAGGATCCGTTTCAAAGGGGCATGTTATAAAAGAGGATGCATGTTACGTTGTTGGGTGGGAATCAAATGAAGGCATGGTGAATAATATATTGGACTACATTTGTATGTTGAATTACGTCTTGCATGTATTGTAACTCATTGCCTTTGTAATTAGGTATATGTTAGCTTATTGTATAAATTACTTTAGTTGTTTTAGACTTAATTAAGAGGCCATATAACTCATGGTGGATAATATTTGTATTCTTTTTCCCAATTCAATTTATTCATGTTCATAGCTTGTAGCTTAAAGTATATCGATTTTTATGTGCTGTTTTGGATGGTGGATTTGTGTATATATATTGATCGGGAAGAACGAGCAGGGGAAAAAATACGGGAAAATTTAGACCGCAAATAAAAAATACGCTCTTAAATGTTCAAATATTAAGACCGGATGTATATATAACACCGCTCTTAAAGGTGTTAAGCCGGTCTTAAAAGTTGGTCTTTAAGACCGGTCCATTGAAAAATTCGGTCTTGAAAGTCAGTCTTTTAAGACTGGTAATTAGTCCTCCGGTCTTAGAGTCCTCTATCTTTAGGACCGGATTGATATTTGTCCGGTCTTAATATATGGATCTTTTAAGAGCGGTCGATATTTATTTAGTACGACTTTTAAGACCGAATGTTTAAAATGTCCAGGTCTTAAAGAAAATCTTTAAGACCGTGTAAAAGTCCGGTCTTAAAGGTCGACTTTTAATACCGCCTGGAACAAGACTGCTCGCGGGTCCGGTCCTAATGTACCTTTTTTGTCCGGTCTTAAAAGCCTTTTTTCCACTAGTGTTGGTGTAACATAGTCAGCAGCAACTCATTGTATACTTGAATAACACATTGGATGAATGACCAGGGAATATATTAGCTACATTCAAAAAAGTTGAATACCATCTATACATACTTTCAGTTGACGGTTTTGCAGGAAAATATAAATGGATAAAACCATAAATATTAAAAATTTAAGCTGGAAATTCCAGCGCCCAAGCTGCAGGATTTATTCATGAGCTGATGCAAATTTTTTCAATGTAGTTGAAGAATCTAAACAAAGACAACAAATTTGAGAAGGATAAAAACCCTAATCTTGCATCTCACAAGCAATACCAATGAAATGTAAACCAAAAAGAAAATATATTTATTTAACTAAAAGATGAACTGGTAGAACATCAACGGACCTTTCAAAACGCAGAAGACCATGTCATTTAGATGAACAAATATGGTGCCTCTGCCAAATAGCATCTTTCACGAGTTACTATGTCTTGCAAGTAATACGAGAGGGTCTTCAAGTAACTGCACAATCCATAAGAAAGAATGAACAAAAGAAACCATGGCAAGTTCAGGAAGGTTAAGGAGAATCTTTGGAAGTGTAATATATTATACATGACAATCAACTTATTAAAGTCTTTGTACAAAGTACAAACAACGAAGTGGCATCTCCATAACTAAGAATATAAGTGATATAATATAAAGGATAACCAGTTAATCCTTTAGACTTTTCCACATAAATTTGGCATAGTTACAAAAATTGTCAGAATTGTACACCAAGGGCGGATATAACCCTCCAGCTCAACAGGCATACTGGCCAAACATTGGAATATCTGCAAGCACATTTGGCTGCAGTTTAATCAGTTACCAAGGTCAAGACAGTAGAAGATCTTATCCCTATGTAAATACTAAACTGTAATAACAATGCTTTAATATACTTGATGACATAGCCTTCTAGGAAAATCCACAGGATTCAAATCATCAAGCTAGAAAGATACTCGACCTGATGGGCACTACAAGTAAGTATTGGATCAGCATGTCCCACTCATCAATTCTCATATGAAATCAAATATTCAAAAGATATGAAGGAAAAACGTGAGAAGCTTATTGCGCTCCAGGGAAATTTCTATGTCGTTTATCTCACAGCTTATTTGTCGTTTAAACATCTTGTAACATAAAAACACACTTTTATCCATTTGTATTTTTCTGCAAAACTCTGAACTGAAAGTATTTAAAGAAGATATTCAACTTTTTTTAATGTAGCTAATATATTTTATAGAAGCTTCTTTCAAAGTCTGGGTTGATAATCAAGAAAAGTGTGCAAAATCAATCATGGAAGAAAGGTTGGAATTTACAGTTAAGCTAGAATAAATAAAATGGTTTTTGTATAGAACTTTAATATGATATCTTCCTATCTGGGGTAGAACCCAATAACCGTACATGAGAATCGTTAAGAGCAATGGCTGAATGTCATCCATCAGGAGCCCAGCTACCACAAGTAATCGGACCATCTTCCTCGTCGCATAAGAAGACTTCTGAAACAGAGTCGTAATTGCATAAAGGCTATAGCGTCTTCAAGGACAACTCGAAGGATATTGCTACTTCCTTTGTCCAGTAAATTTAATGAGGAGGTTGTCTACGCGATAGGGGAGATGTAATATCTAATGTGGTTCTGAAATCATTTTAGTAGGCACTTAAGACTCATTACCACAAACAGTGGCGGAGCCAGGATTTAGAATTTATGGGTGCACAATTAGTGTAGGGGTTTGGGGGTTCGGGGGCAGCGCCCTCAAAATTTTTTTTTTAAGTAAAGTTTTAAATGCATTAAAATTGTATCGTTGATATTTTCTGGAAGGAAAAAAGTTTGATAAGATTAGGGAACATGTTTAAATAAACTTCCCTCCCCATGCCTTAGCTATACACAAAACTCTAAAGTCTCATTCTTCTTTCACACAATTCATCAAACACCTTAATTATAGGCATTCAAAAATAACTCAATAAGCATGCCTCTTAATTATCAAGCTACACGTCATAAACTACCAAGCATTTTTGCCAAAAGGGAAAACATGTTTTCTTAATTATTATCCAAACCACCTAATGCATAAAAACAAACTCACACAGGACTTGATCATCCTTACATTCATTAATAAATGCAAAATCCTTAAATTCCATATACAATTCAACATTAAAAGAGAATGAAATCCAACTTGAAAAAAAAATGATTTTATCTTTCTGATTTTCCTCATGACAGCCCAAAAAAATGGTAATAAAATACCTCACAATTGAAGCTCTTTCCCCCTCAACGTTTCAGCTAATGGAAAAAGGGATAACCAAGGCATTCGAACCCGGAATCTTTACACAGATGATGAAAGTTTTAACCAATTAATCCAACCAGATTTATTGTAATAAAATTCCTTCACAAAATATATATATTTTAAATTTTTTATGGTTTACTTGCCCCCAGAGAAAATAGTGTGCCTCCGCCAATGACCACAAACAAATAATAATTAGAGGAAAAACTGCAAAAAAAAAAAAAAAAAAATACATAAGTAGAAAACTTCGATTACCTGAGGAATATCTCGCAAGCGCTTGGAGGATTTGCATTCAAGAGTCGGAGATGCTTGTTCCTGAAGGCCATTATTCTGGTGCGGTTCAAAGCAAGGGCCTCAGCCAATATTCTCTTGAAAATTTCTGGAGACTCTGAATTGGGTCGCCAGGAGGAAGCAAGATTCTCTTTGCCTTGCAGAGAGCAGAAAGCGAGGAGGAGGAAGAGGGTGGCTGTTAATATTAAAACCTAGAATAATTTTTCTTTTTCAAAAAGGGAGCATCGCCTCACGTTTTCAAGTCGAGAATGATTTCTCTGTGGATCCATGACAGCAGATTGAGAAAATAGACAGAGAAGCAAGCATAAAGCGAGACAACAAGGAGATTGAGAGTTAAGAAAATAGGGAGAAGGTGAGGAACTTTAGTTTTGAGAAAATCGCCAAGGAACAAGTAGCCGTTGGGGGGAGTGAGAAGCAAATTAAATTGAAAGATTTGAGGACACTGTTGGGAGCAAATGTTGAGTGTGTGAAGTGAAGTTGAACAAAGGCGGTGACGGGAAGAGAGCGTGAAACGCACGCACCCTAGGGCGGTTCAGCGGAGCGTCTTTTTATCTTCAGACCATTGATTGTTGAAATTAATAATAAATCAAACGATTATCCCACTTTGGTGGTTCCCCAACTAATAATACTGAATTATCTATTATATACTGTATTTATTTGTTGGCATAAAATATATATAATATAGTGTATTTGAAATAAATTTTGATTAGAATTACCTCGGAGATTTTTAATTTTAAAAATCATGTTATATTTTTATTGTGGTTAATCAAATTGATTTGTACTCATTGTGAATTGAGGTGGTGGCCACACTAAGATTTCGAGTTGATTGTTACCGATCAATACTGATAATAATTATGAATCTGAAATAAGGATTTGATTTGATTATTTAATATGTTTTTTAGTTTAAAAATTGTTTTATATAGAGTATCTTACTATCATATAGAAATATAATTATATAATTTTGTGTACTAAAATAATTAGACTAATAGATAACTTCTCTAAACCTTAGACCATATATAAATTTTTTTTAAAAAAGTTGGCAAAAAAATGTACAAATAAAAAATAATTTTTAATTAAATCCCTGATTTTATTTATTTATTTTCTTTTCGACCGAAATGAATTTTTTTGTAGGATATGGTTTATGCCCGTCTGCAATGTTGTGGCCTATATCAATTCTTAAATATATCAATTTAACAAAATGAATAAAATATGGTCATGAAAATCAATGAGTCGCTCTATTTATCAAAGTGGAGAGCATTCTTCAGAGTGCCCTCTATCTCCATACCTTCCAACTCATAAATCACTTACAATTGACTTGTTAATATATGGAAGGTGTGCAAATCTTGTTCATGTATTTAATCCTGATCTTCCTCACAATCTGAAGATCTAGCTCTCGCACATCCTTCAAATTGGATTCCCAAAATTGAATTGATGATTTAGATAGTGAGAAATCCCAACTCTACCATACCATTTTCTTATCCTTTTTTTCAATACAGGTTTCATAGATAGATTTAGAGATTTACAATATAATGATGCACAATTAATAAAGTACTCCATCCGATCTTAATTATAAGACCTAGTTGACTTTTTTGGAGAGATTAAAGAAGCTAATTAAATTACTACAAATATTTTTATTTTTATTTTTTTCTTCATACTAATTAGTTTGACTAATAAACTAATATATAATTTAAAGATACACAACATATGAAATGATTAAGTAACTTATTTAGCTTCCTTCCCATTTGGATCCTTTTATTTTTAAGCTAGAAGCTACTTTTAAGTTAAAGCTAAAAAGAAAGAGCTTTTTTAAAACAGCTAAAAGCCATTTGTGCCTGTTTGGCCTAGCTTACTTTTAGCTTATCTTCTACTTATAAGCATAAGCTAGGCCAAACAGGATTTTACATAAGCTCTTATAATTATAAGAGCTTATTCTATAATAAAGAAAAAGAGCTTAAAAATAAGCTCATATGAGGAGCTTATTTTTAAGCTCTTTTTTTATAAGCTCTTTTTTTTTAAAAAAAAAAAGGAAGAAAAGAGAACTTGTAATCTCTTGATTGACCACCGCTGCCGCCGCCACCGCCTCCACCTCCGCCACCGCCGCTCCGCCACCACCGCGCCGCCGCCACCTCCGCCACCACCACCGTCCGCCACCACCGCCACCACCACCACCACCTCCGCCGCCACCACCACCACCTCCGCGCCACCACCACCACCTCCGCCGCCGCCGCCACCACCTCCGCCACCACCACCGCCACTGCCGCCGCCACCACCGCCACCACCACCACCACCACCTCCGCCGCCGCCGCCGCCACCACCTCCGCCACCACCACCACCTCCGCCATCACCGCCATCACCTCCGCCACCACCACCACCACCGCCGCCACCACCACCTCCGCCGCCACCGCCACCACCATCGTTGCCGCCATCGCTCTATTATAATATACCTTTTATGATAATTTTTATTAGAAAAAGTGTTTATATTGTTTTTGTTGTATTCACTCACTAGATTGCATCTTCCAAGTAATTTTTCAACCACAAAAAATCATATATAAAATACATCAAGAAATTGTTTTGCGATCTGCTCAAATTTTAGATGTTTTTCTTTCTTCTCTTTTTATAATTATATCAAATACCTTTTAGCAAATAAATCAATTCTATCATTTTAGAGGCCAGATAAAGTGTGAGCATCATGCTATATTAGGCCAAAAAAAGGCGCAGGAGCAATAATACACATGAGCTTTACTTCTGGGAGCGTCTAGCACCATGAGGTTTTTTTGGGAGCAAAAGTACACACGTGATTACCATTTTGGAGTAAAAGTGACACAAAACGCTGGGGAAAAAACGTTGGTTAGCTTGGTGTTAACTTATTGTTCATTCATCATTTTTTTGCCTGTCTGGATGCACTCTTCTCACCATCATCCCACTCGGCAACCTTTCCAGCCTCATAGCACATAGTTACAAGTATCACACACACACACAAGCATATACGTTCACCATACTAACAAGATCACCTACTGGTCAACTCATCGGCAGGAAAGGTGTTGAGATTTCCTTTGGGATTCCATCCTGATTCTTTTTTATTTTTAGGTAGCGATTTGACATCATTAGCAATGGATCTTTCCAAACATACTTCAAGCATTCACAATGGTCCCACCTGCAGTACACATGAAGTGAGGTTAGAAAAGGAATCATAGGATGAGGATGTTTAGAAGAAGAAGTTAGAAGCAGAATACCATTGGGGTGGAGAACTTGGCCAGTGATGTAAGAGGAGCAATGGTTGGAAGCGAGGAAGACATAAGAGGGAGCCACCTCAATAGGCTGACCAACTCTCTTCATGGGCACTCCCTCACCAAACTGAATGGTTTCAACCTCCTTCAACGACGCCAGAATCAATGGAGTCCATATTGGTCCAGGCGCCACCCCGTTCACTCTTACTTTCCTGCTCAGCAATTCAAGCGCCAGTACCCTTGTAAATGACACTATCACTCCCTTGGTAGCCGTACAATTTAGTAGCTTCACATTCCCCTTGTATGTCATCATTGATGTTGTGTTGATTATACAGATTCCCTCCTTCATGTGCTTCAACGCATGCCTACACCCAAATAATTCTCTCAGAAAAGTAAATAAGATATTACTATATAACATTTCACATGACGTGACCTGGCCATGACTGAAGATGTTCGTTCTGAACACCCTGTCGAGCCTCTTCTTGTCGATCTCCTCCAATGATCTGGCCTCGTACTACTCCACCGCATTGTTGATCAAGTTGCACACGGCTCTTCCTATGCCCAAGTCATCCCCGTAACGAGTGCTATCTTCCACTGCAAACCAACACTACAAATTAGAGCTCTGTTTTTAGGAGTTAAAACAGAGGAGGTTTAACATGTGTCGCGATGAAAAATAATAGGAAACTTTGCTGTTATGTATGGATGTATATATGTTTGTTCATGTGCCCTTTGTTTGTTTGTTCATTTCCCTGGGAGGTAATAGTTCTCTTGCCTTGGGTCTCGTCCCTAGGGTAGGAGTTTGAACTTTGAATGTAGAAATGAATAGGGAAGTATAAGCGAATGCATGGCAGCTAGTGGTAGTTGTGAGTGTATGTCATTGTGAATAAGCACAAGTGATGAGTGGGTTTTACAGAAACTCAAGACTCGGGTGATAAAGAAATGTGTGAATCCATAATGCAACGAAGAGCTGACGCTTGCAGTGACACGTTTAACAAAGATGACAAGATGGGGGATGCAGAGTTTGAGATAAGGCCGTTTATAGAAGCAGCGAATATGAGGCTGGAAAGGCTGCCGAGTGGGACGGTGGTAAGAAGAGTGCATCCAGACAGGAAAAAAGACGATGAATGAACAGTAAGTTAACACCAAGTTAACCAACGTTTTTCCCCCAATGTTTTGTGTCACTTTTGCTCCCAAAAAAAGCTCATGGTGCTGGGCGCTCCCAGAGGTAAAGCTCGTGTATATTATTGCTCCTTCACCTGCCAAAAAAATTTATGGCGTTTTGAGGACTCTTACAAATGAAGACTTTCCCAAGCATCACGTACAATGGAAGACTTAGGCCTCGTTTGGATCAAAGAAAATTAGGGGAATGAAAAGGAAAATCGACATTTTCCAGTGGCGGCGGCCGTTTGGTTCAAAATTTCCCGCCGCGCTCCATTCTCCCACGTTTAAATGAAAATGGGTTTCCACCAAAAATGGTGGGAAGCCATTTTCCGACATCGCTGAAAATGGGCTAAAGTCCAATTTGCCCTCATCACATGGTAGAGAGAGAAGACGGGGAGAGGATGAGAGAGAAGAGAGTGACATCGGAAAATGGAAGGAGGAAGAAGAAGGCACCACAGTGACATCGGAAAAATGAGTGTGCACTAGAGTGTGCATGCAGTGCACTCGAAGAAGGTGGTGGTGATGACAGTGGAGAGAGAAGATGACGGTGAAAATGGAAAAAAAAAAACTGAGACGCAGACAGATAATGAAATGAGGAGACACAGACGCCTACCATAAATTTTTCCGATCAAAGTGAGAGGATGAGATTTTTCCCATTGAGAGAATGGAAGAAGAAGACGTGTTTTTATTAGACCTTGATTTTACATGACGACACAGCAAACTGAAACTGATGAGAGAAGAAGAAGAGAAGGAGTAGAGTGTGCATTTGCACACTCAAACGAGTGTGCATGTGCACTAAAAGTGCACTCGAGTGAACACTCCTTATGCATATTTGCACACTCATCAAATGAGTGTGCATTGCATTATTAGTGCACTGTGCGGGTATTTCTGATTTAAAATAATAATTTATTTTTAGGGTAAAATGATATTTTGTCTTATTTTCCTACCTTGTTTTCTTTCAACCAAACAAAAATTTTCCTATCAACCTATTTTCTTTTCTAGTGCGAAACAAACGCATCGAGACAAAATATTTTTCATTCCATTCCATTCTTTTCATTTCCATTCCCACCTTTTCTTTGATCCAAACGAGGCCTTAGGGTGTGCATGGTAACGTTCTCAGAATCAGTTTTTTTCTTATTTCTATTCCTCGAAATAAAAATGGATGGGAATTGTGTTTGGTAAATTCGGTTTTTTTTTTCTTATTTTTGTTTGGTAAATTCGGTTTTTTTATTCCCAAGATAAACCGGTTTATTTTTTTGTGCTGGGGAATAAAAAAAAGGAACTAAAATTTTTTGCTTCTCTATTCTAAGGACACAATCAGAATCATTTTTCTCTAAAAAAAAAAAACTAGACTCCTTTCCTCTTCCTCTTGTCGGTTTTCTTCCTTATTTGTCTTTCTTTGGTATTCTTCCATCAATCCGCTAAACTTTTGTTTTTTGGCCTCTATCGTTTCCATAAATCCAGAGAGGACTAACGTATCTACCATCCAGAATCGACGCAGGTACCTCATAATTCTGGTGACCTTGCAGTGTTTAAGATTTGGGTTCTTCGGTATTTTTTCTGGCCGTTTCTTAACAAATGCGTCTTGTTTGATTCTTAGTTGATTTTTTTCTTTTGCATTTTTTTGTTCTGGGTTTTTGTGAGATCGGATGGACGAAAGGAAGCAATCGCGTTACGTGAAACTCTCTAAAGATCTGCCCTAGATCCATTTTTTTGTTGATATCTTATGATTGTGCTATTGGTTTCGATTCGGGTATTAATATTGAATAATTCGATTTCACACATTTTTACTAATTGAGATGGTTCGTGTATGATTTAATTTTAGGATTATACCTAAGGCCCCCTTGTGTGATTGTTTGGAGAGAAAACCTTGTTGAAGAGTTTCGTGCATTCTGAGGCTGTGTTTTTTAGGAAGGGAAGCAACAAAGAGCAATAATATGATGTTGAAGTTAGCAATTCTAGGCTGTGTTTTCTCATAATATGATTAAAAAAATGTGTTTAACAAATGTAATTCTGATTCTCGGAGTAAAAATAAAATGAGTTAACAAATGTAGTTCTAATTCTTAGAACTCTTCCCAGGCACAGAATTAGAAAAAACTGTTTCATCTCAGAAACAGTACTAGGGAATAGAATGGTCATGCACACCCTTAGTCCACTTGGAATCATTTTTGAGTTTTAAGTCAATTTATTATAAAAAATAAAAATCTATGTTGTTCTTATTTAAAAACAAATAAATCAATTCTATCGTATCAGAGTCCCAATAATTAAAGGCAACCCAGATATATAATTTTTAAATAATTTAGCAACACCTTTTTTAATTAAAAATATTATATAAATATATAGTTTCTAATAATAAGAAGAATATTTAGCACATTTAACATATAATATTCTGTCAGGAAGCAAGAAAAGAAATTGAATGGTACAGTAAACAATCTAACTAAGTCAGTTTTACTCTAACTAACTCCTAATTATTTACAGTAAATAAGCTAACTAAACAATTACAAATACTCTAATACCCCTCTCAAGCTGGAGAATGTATATCAATCATTCCCAGTTTGAAAAGGAGTGTACAAAAGGATGTGGGAGCAAGGGGTTTGATAAAAATATCATCCAATTGATCTTGAGACTTAATTGGCAGCAAATGAAGTAACTCATTCTGCAAATTTTCTCGAACAATGTAGCAGTTAATATCAAGGTGTTTTGTGTGTTCATGGAAAGTGGGATTGGCTGCAATATGTCCAACAAACTGATTATCACAATATAAAGAAGCAGGAGAATCAATAGGAATACCAAAATCTCTTAACAAATAGGATAACTATTGGAGCTCACAAGTAGTGGTAGCTAAAGCTCGACATTCAGCCTCAGAAGAAGAAGTAGAAACAATTTGTTGTTTCTTAGATCGCCAAATAATTAAAGCTTGATCCAAAAACCACAAAAAACTCGTAATCAAACATCTAGTATTAAGACAGCCAGCCCAATCAAAATCACTAAAAGCAGACAATTTCATGGCTGGCAAATGTAGCAGGAAAAAATAAACCACGACCAAGAGCAGACTTAAGATATTGAAGCACCCTATGTGCTGCCTTAAGATGAAGGTCAGTAGGGTGCTGAACAAATTGACTTAGTTGTTGAACAACAAAAGAAATATCTAGCCTAGTGTCAACAAGATAAAGCAAACAACCAACCAAAGTCCTATACATAGAATCATTGTCTAAAGGGAGCCCAGATTCAACAAATAATTTCAAATTCCTAGCCATAGGAGTAAAAGCTGGCTTACATTCCAAAAAACCAATTTTGGCCAAAATATCTAATGCAAATTTTCGTTGACAAATAGAAATTCCCTTAGAACTTCTAGCAATTTCGAAACCAATAAAATATTTTGCGTCACCCAAATCCTTGATCTTAAAGCAATCATCCAGAAAAGATTTCATGTGATCAATTTCAGTCAAATCAATACCACTAATCAGAATATCATCCACGTAAACAAGGATGGCAGTGAAGGATGTATCAGAATTCTTAATAAACAAGGAGTGGTCAACATGGTACCAGAGCTTTTGAGTATTTGACCAAATCTCTGTTTTTTTTTTCTATACACTTTTTTCTCTATTTTCTCTCTCACCAGTACTTCTGCATCTGACTTCTCTTTCATTGTTTTCGAGAGTCTTCTTTCTTTCCTTTCCTGATCATTCAATTTCACCATTTTCACATGTTTCCTTCTTTGTTTTTTTTTTCCTATCATATCTCAAACCCTAGCATTTCGTTTGGTTTCTTTTTCAATCTGTCGTCAGTTGCCGTTCATCCATGGCTACTGATCCGATCAGTTCCGTCTCTTTTCTTGCCGACAACTCTGGCAATGATTCGAATCCACCGTCGTCTAAATATGTTCATCATATCAGGCATCCCTTTTATCTTCATCGAAACAAAAATCCTTCTTTGATTCTTGTTTCACCGGTGCTATCCGGTCCATGTAACATCCCAATTTCAGAGCCAATTTTTTTTCATCAGAGTAGAGCATCGAAGTACATAAGCATTGAGTAACTGATACAACATTAACTTTGGTGTAACTGCCTGTTCATAAAGAATGGTATATCAACCTGTACAAATATTAAGTGTTCTCGGTCGGGTCTTCACGCGGTCTTCACATGTGCTGTCCGCTCTGCTTACTCATATACTCCGTCTTTGGTCTCCCTGAACCTTGATGCTATATTAAGAGCTGAGATCCAATGCCCATCGGATCTCAGGTAACGGTTAACCTCATGCTTATATAACAATATATGTTCAACATATATTTCTAGAAATACAGCAATGATCCAGACAGTTTATCATATGATCATTTAATAACAACTACCCTACAAGCAAAGTTATTTTTTGTTTGCAACATCCATGCCACGATGTACAGTCGTGTCCTCAGCGCTAGGAAAACATAACGGCATTATTATGACTATAACCCCTTAGTCACTGTGCATGTTCAGGACAGAGTCTCGTTCATGGCTTATGAAACTATCCATATCATATATAAGCATACTATAAGCATTAGAGTAAGTATTACAGTACGCCGCGAACGTATCTTCGTTGACGGTACTTCGATACTTTTGACGGAAAAACAACGAAACATCCGACAGCGGTAAAATAGCGGTTCGACGGCGGTACGACAGCGATTCGTGATCAAAGATATCCTATAAGGATAAATATCACATTTGTCAATTTTTGACATTATAACAGGCATTTTAGGTACAAATTACCATTTTGCCCCTACCCTTACTAATCGGCGGAATTCGCGAGCCGCTATTTTTAACTCACAACTTTCAGAGACTCAATCCCTACTATGTTTCTACCTCGTCAGGCATCTTTCAATGCAATGAGGCCTAAAAAAACAATAGGAATCTCATCTCCTACTTTCTAGATCTAACAACATTTCTACTAAAACTACCGAACGAACTAAAGACTAAGTCCCTGCTACCTCCTCCAGAGCTTCTCTCTCTAACTTCTCTCTAGTTTTAGAAATCACTCTTGTGATTTGGTGTGAAGAATATGCATGGGTTTGCCTTCTATTTATAGGCAAAGGTTGGGTTAACTTTGGTAATTTTCTCCAAAACTTTCCTTCAATTCCAACCACACAACACATCTTTTTGCTCAAGCTCCATTCTCCTCCACACACACACCATGAACCGGCCTCCCCCTCTCCCAAGGTCATTAAAGCAAGTTCACCAACTTTTGCTTTTGCCTCAGGACGATAAAATTTCCCGATCGGTGTCCGAATCGCGTAATCTTGCAAAATCTCAAAAATCCGGAATAGTAACTTTGAAGATATTTTCTTACTCATTAGAAATGTCTGGGTTAACAAGAACCGAGCTTACTGCTTCCTCCCCAACTGATAAGTAGAGGAAGAGGGTTTCGCCGGGCTGTGGTTTCGATAGGACCGGCGGAGTGGCCAGGCATTGCTTGATCTTTAAAAATGCGGGGTCACACTCCGGGGTCCAATTTCCTGAGGTGTCCTTTTAAGCAACTTGAAGAAAGGCAAGGCGCTTTCTGCGATTTGGCCAAAAATCTGGTTAGCGCGGCCAACCGCCGTCAATTCTTGGACTTCTTTCTTGTTTCGGGGGCCTGCATGTCTAATACGGCCTTACACTTATCTGAGTTCGCCTCGATTCCTCAGCCGGTGAGCAAGAAACCGAGGAATTTTCCCGCCGGTACTCCGAACGCACATTTAATAGGGTTCAGCCGAATCTGATGCGCCCTTAACTTGCTAAATGTTTGCTCTAGATCTCGGATGTGATCGTCGGGATCATACGATTTGACGATCATGTCGTCGATGTAGACCTCGATGTTATGGCCGATCTGGTTCTCGAAAACCTTATTCATCATCCTCTGGTAGGTCGCCCCGCATTTTTAGGCGAACGGCATGACATTATAGCGGTAATTTCCCTTCTCGTAATGAAGGAAGTGGCTTCTTGGTCATCCGTGTGCATGGCGATCTGGTTGTAGCCGGAATATGCGTCCATAAGCGAGCCAGTTGATAGCCGGATGAGTTATCTACAAGTTGATCAATATTTGGCATGGGATAGGCGTCTTTAGGACATGCTTTGTTTAGGTCGGTATAGTCAGTGCATACTCTCCACTTGCCACTTGGCTTTAAAACAATCACCACGTTGGAAAGCCACGTCGTATATTGTACTTCACGCGAAACCGGCCTCCAAGAGCTCGTCCACATGTTGGTTCAATGCCACTGCCTATCTCGGGGCTCTCGTTCTTTTCTTCGAGCTACCGGTGTTGACCCGTAGTATGGCCAATTTATGACAGCAGAAATTGGGATCTATACCGGGTACCTCGGCCACGCTCCATGCAAAAACGTCTCGATTGTGGGCCAAAACTCTTCTATCCTCAATGGCGGGTCGGGGTCGGGGTCCCGCCTATTTTCGTACTATGGTCTGGATTGTTTAAGTACGAGGTCTTCCACCTCTCCTTTTGGTTACGTAGAGGCTTCCCTTTTCTTCTCGTAGGTCAACTCGATCATATTAATCGGATTTTTCATCTTTTGGTATTCGGATCCATTGGGTCGGATTTTGCTTTTACGTTGATTGTTTCCACGTAACACCTGTCTGGACTCTTTACGATCGCCCTTGACGGTAACGACTTGTTCATTATTACCTATCATTTTTATCTTCGATGATTCGTAGATACCGCATGTCCCAATTGTGGATTGTTGGTCTTCCCAGGATGATGTTGTAAGGGGATGGGAAGTCAGCCATAATAAATCTTACTCTCTCAGATTTGAAACCTTCCTTCATTCCAAGAGTGAGTCGGAGATCCATATATCCCTTTGGAGGGGATAATTCGCCATTAAACCCCACGAGTGGTCGGCATGGCCAGTCCTCTGATCGAGGTTCATTCTTTTCAAGGCATCCCAAATGATGATATCTGTCGATCTCCCTGAGTCTATAAATATCCTCTTGACTCGGCGGTTGACCGGGGTTCGGTAATTACGAGGCCATCTTGATAGCGGGAGTACGTCGGCCATGTCTTCTTTTGTGAACATGAGTGAGGTCGTCGGTTTTGTCGATCACGTGTGATTCTTCTTTAAACCGAAAGCTCCAATGATAACATTGCAATAGAATTCGGCCTCGGGGAATCCGCTGTCCTCAAATGCCGGCTTCTTCCTCTTGCCCTCTCTTTTTCTCTCGGGGTCAGGTACATTCGATCGGTCATCCTGCTTTTCGTTTTTCCTTTGTGCGCCCTGCGTTTTAATCACGTATTGTGCAGCTTTCCTTCTCGGACGAATTTCTCGATGGCATCTCGAAGTTCATAGCATTGATCGTGGTATGCCCCACAATCGTGAAAGGAACAATAACGGGACCGGTCCGTATTGGACCGTTTCTGAGGATGAGGTTTTTCGACCTTCGCATCTCGGTCGACGCTACTTCCCTCCATAGCCGGGACCGGGGCACATTAAGAGGGTATAATGGTCATATTTATTCTTCGAATCCGTCCTTGGCTTAGATTGCTTATTATCTGGTCCTCTTCCACGACGATCTTGCTTGCGACCCTCGGGTGGCCTTTATCCCTTGGCGGGGTGTTCTTGTCCAGGGTCCCTTTGGGCATTTGCTTGGCGCATTTGTTCCACCTCAAGATACTTCTTTGACCGCGTCATGAAGTCTTTTAAGTTCTTGGCCGGCTCTTTGAAAAATGATTCGGCTAGTCGGCTCAAGCTGTCCGAGCCATCGGCCAAGAGGTGTACATGCACTTCCTCTTTTAACTTCGGGACTTGCGGGCCGCATGGTTGAAGCGATCCAAGTAGCTTTGGAGTAATTCGTCGGGCATTGCCGATTTTGGATAAGGTATCTTGAGACTCGGCTGTTTCTTACTAGTTGCGAATTGCAATTCAAAAGCCTTTGCCAAGTCATCAAATTTAGTTATCGACCCTGGGGTCAGGGTTTGTAACCATTTTAAGGCTGGTCCCTTTAGGGTTGTGGCGAAAACCCTACTTATAATGGGTTCTCCAAGGCCTCTACACATCATGATCGTTTGGAAATGTCTAAATGAGTCGTTGGGTCCTGCGATCCATCGTACTTGCTGAACTCGGTGAGGTTCAACTTCCTTGGGAAACGTGCCCTGAGGATCTCGGGTGAAAAGGGGCTGCTGGCTTTGCCTTCGGCGTATCTTCCTTACCGAGAATCATGTGGGGGAGGCGGGACGACCCTTCGATCCGGGACGACTTCTCCCTTCTTGATTCTTTGGTGGAAGAGGCCGCCCTTCTTTTGTGTCTATTGTCCTCTGCCGTCGGAAACTATGACCTTCTGGTCGGGTTCCCATGTTTTGTCATCCCGATCATAGTGGTGTCTCTAGATTCCCTTCTTCGGTCCCGCTCGTCCATGCGTTGAAATTGAAGAGTATAACGTTTGTCCATATTCTCGATGCGTTTGATCACCTGATTTAAATTTGGGTTGGATTTTTGTGGTTCGCGGCAATGTCCTCGCGCTGCCGATGAACCCGTTTCGGACTCATTTTCTTTTCGGGTTGATCGTGATTCGAGACATGAGGTTCCTCAGCGTTCTTCCGGCTGCGATAGCGGTCTTCGTCGTCTGCTCATTACCACCGAGAGGTTGGTCGACTACTCGGTGTCTTGTGGTTGCTTAGGGTGGTTGTGTTGCTCTCCGGTTGTTCGAACCATCTCCTTTGCTTACGCTAGTACTGCGCGTATTAACCCTCATTGGTCACGGGAATTGAAGTTTATCGAGATCCCCACGGACGGCGCCACTGTGCGGTGTAGAACACGGATGTCGGCCGCGTGTATGGGGTGGTGATTTGATATTGGATCAAGGGTCTCGGCACAGGTGTGTATGTAGAAACACACGGGCGAGGCGAGATCCTTGAACACAACCAGGGCTCTTAGCCGAGGGTGGGGTGTGTGCTCAGTGTGGCAGTATGTAGAGTAGTCTAGGTTTAGAGCGTGTGTACCTTAGGCTGTTTGACCGTGTATTTATAGGAAGTACCTGGGGCGGCATTCGCGATATATCTGGCTTGTAATCTGAATTGCCTATCTCCCTACGTATACGCTCCTATATTTCCGGGGTAGTTGAGATATCTTCGGATCGCTGTTATGGCGGATCTGATATACTTGCCTGCGTTTGGGCCCTATCGCGATTGGGCCTTATCCAGGTCCGTAACAGTACTGTTAAATCCCAAATTATGTTAGTTGATCTATTACCAAATATTAATCAAGTTTTCTCTTTTGTAATTCAACAAGAATGAGGGCTAGGATTTCAGTCTGTTGAAGCTATTACTCTATTTAATAAATCTTCTGTTCCACGGTTTGGTAATCAGGCTCCCTATAAGCCTAATTCATCTGCTCAGGGTAAACAATGTACTTATTATGGAAAACCTAGACACACAGAGGTGACATGCTACAGGAAACATGGTTTTCCTTCGGGTTTTAAATTTCATAATGCTTTCATTAATGTTGTTGCTTCTGATTCTGTTTTGGTTGCTAACCCTAAACTTGAGCCCAATAAGGCAGTGAATCAGTCCTACAGCTTCACCCCTGAACAATACCAAAAGTTGCTTGCTTTGGTTTAGGCTGATACTAAATCTTCACAATCCTCTGTTTCTGTTAATAATGTCACAGCCACTAGTATGGATTATTTCCCTGTTCCTCATTTATTTTCAACCTCATTCATCATTGATTTAGGAGCCACAGATCATGTATGCTCACATTCTGGTTTATTTGCTTCTTATAAATCCATACCTCCCATTTCTGTCAATCTTCCAGACGGGACCAAAGTCTTTGCTAGACATAGTGGCAATGTTCATTTTTATGATCATTTCTTTATCCATAATGTTTGAGTAAATACCCTTTTTGGTCCCTGGAAAAACACATTTGACCCTTTTTCGTCCCTGAGTAAAAGAAATGTCATTTTGGTCCTTTTTAGGGACTAAAAAGGACCTTTTGGGAATTTCGAGGGATTAAAATGTGCAAAAAGATGATCAAAAGGACTAAAAGGGACCTTATTTTTCCATTTTAGGGACTAAAAGTGACTTATTTTTTTTCAGGGACCAAAAAAGGCATCCGTGTTTTTTCCAGGGACCAAAAAGGGTATTTACTCATAATGTTTTATTTGTTCCAAATTTTTGTTTTAATCTCATTTTAGTTTCAAAATTGACTCAGTGTTTGTCTTGTGATGTTTCATTTCAGAAATTTCAGTGTCTTATTCAGTACCTTCCTTCCAAGAAGATGATTGGTTCAGCTGATGTGTTTGAAGGGCTATACATCATGAAACTGTTGGAAATTATACCCTAGAGGCAAGTCATTGTACTTTAAACATTAATGTCATTTAAAGTAGAGTAAATACCCTTTTTGGTCCCTGGAAAAAACACGGATGTCCTTTTTGGTCCCTGAAAAAGAATAAGTCACTTCTAGTCCCTAAAATGGAAAAATAATGTCCCTTTTAGTCCTTTTGATCATTTTTTTTTGCACATTTTAATCCCTTAGAAATTCCCAAAAAGGTCCTTTTTAGTCCCTAAAAAGGACCAAAATGACATTTCTTTTACTCAGGGACGAAAAAGGGTCAAATGTGTTTTTCCAGGGACCAAAAAGGGTATTTACTCTTTAAAGTATTCTCCATTTAGTTATTATTTCATTTGCATGTTTATAGTGATAACTGTATCCTTGGACATATCATCTTGATAGGGCAAAACTTTAAAGCCTATAACTCCGCAAGTATACGGGCCGTATCAAGTAATAAAGTGATAAGAAAAGTATCGTTCCCACGAGGACTTAATATCACAAACTTCAGTTAGGCATTAATTTCACAATTTCGTTTAAGTTGAGCAAACTAGATTGAATTTAATTAAAAGAAAATAAAATCAAAATAACAAACTACTAAAATAATCAAAAGAGTAACCTAGAGTCACTAATCCCTTGTTTGTTTCTTAGATTTTATCCCCACTAAACTAATTTTGACTTAACTTAATCAGCTAATCTAGAGTATTAATGTCTATAAATGCCTTCTGGTCCACTTATATACATACCTTAATTAATTATGCAGTGTTTCACACAATTAAATAAGATGCGTTTTAAACCGGGCTCACTCTAATTTGATTATGCGGAGCTTCTAGGTATATTCCTATCCTAGAGGCAAATTAGATTAAAACCTAATTCCACATTAAATTTAAATCTAATTCCACATTATTTAGTCCTAAGGTCAATTTGTTGGTTTTGATTAGTTTTGATGATGTCTTATATAGATGTCATTCTTAAGAGCAAAAAGTTTGTATGATATATTTATCTCCTACATTGACTAAATACTATATTTAATGTAGAATAGTCCAAGTTGAATAATAGCTTGAGAAGGAGATAAGAGATTTTAGAAAGAAGAAATTGAAGAGAATGTCAAGTTCAAGAAGAAGATGAGATATTGAAGAAGGTAGAACTTGCAAAGAATGATGAGTCCAAGTGGAAAGATGGAGAATGATCAAGAGAAGAGAAGAAAAGAAAGAAAGAATTGAATTGTGGATAATGATCAAGAGAAGAAGAGAAGAAAAGAAAGAAATAGTTGAATTATGGAGAATGATGAAGATAAGAGAAGAAAGAAGGAAGAACTTGTTGAATGGATTGAGAAAATCATTATTCAAGCTTTTATATTGATGCTAGAAGTCTCCAAGATCATATAGAAGTTGAAATGACTTAATTTGAAGTGAAAACCAGCAAAAAATCAGTTCCAGGATGAGAAAACTCGAGTCCAGATCTACAAACTCGAGTTTCCTACTTCGCTACAGTGATTTGCCTCTCCAGTATGAGAAAACTCGAGTTTGGAAGTCAAAACTCGAGTTTGGAACTCAAAACTCGAGTTAATCATTAACTGACTCGAGTTTGCAATGTCTTCAGCATCTCAGGCGTCTCTAGACAAGGAAAACTCGAGTTTCCTTATCAAAACTCGAGTTTCTAGCTCTCTTTAGCAACTCTACTCTACTCTGTTTCACGTTCAGCTCGGGTGACATCTGGTAATTCAATGATATCTCCCAAACCAGAGATTGGATTATGGTGAAACCAGAGGCATATGAAACTAGACTCCCAATGTGTCATTTGGATATAAAATTCAAGACAAAAGGAGTTAATATGAAGGATCTATGAATTTATGAAGTTGACAGTGAAATTCACGCCACTCAGCAGACCAACCTTCAATGTTTTGAGTATATCTCACAAAGTACAAATCCGATTGAGCTGAAATCAGTGGCATATGAAAGTAGACTCAAAGGGATTTCCAACAAGAGTTTACCCAATAAAAACGGAGTTCATACCAGGGAGATATGGCCCTCAAAAATTGACTGTTTGTTCAGGATGTTGCTCAGTTTGCTATCAAATGAAGCAAACTCGAGTTTGGGAAACAAAACTCGAGTTTCCATCCGAAGAGAGCAATCTTGAGTAAATAAACAACCTCTAAACTCGAGTTTCCAAATGCAAACTCAAGTTTTCACCTCTGCTTCAGAAAATCAGCGTTTCGAAAATCTCTAGATGAATACCCAAATGATTTATAATACTTCTCAACATCATTTATATCATTTGTGGACATGTTTCAGACAATCAAAGGGTGTTAATCTGAAGATCAAGAGTAAAGTAAATGCTGATGTCATAGCTGGTTCAGAAAACAAAGTTCTAACGGCTAGTTTTATCTGAGTCTAACGGCTATATTTCTTTACCCAACAGTCATAGAATCTTAAAACGGTCATATGCTGATCTCTACCTATAAATGATGAAGACTCATTCAAGACAGAAAAACGCAGAGAAACAAGTTTACATCTTCAACATGCTGATATGCTGATATTCTCATCATTTACTCTCTGTTTTCAGTGTTTTCATAGTTTATCATAGAGAGTGAAATGTTTTGTATTGTACTTCAGTGTTTATCCATTCACTTCTGAGAGAGGAGATTTATTTGTAAACATCCTATCTTTCTATCTGAGAGTTACTCAAGATTGGGTGATCTTGAGTGGGAAACCCATTGTATTGATTACAGCTTGTAAGGGAGTAAGTTCTAGTGAGAGAATTACTTGAGTGCAGTGTGTAATCAAGTGGGTGTATTGATTACGGTTTGTAAGGGGAGTGAATCCTAGTGAGAGGATTACTTCAAGTACAGAACGTGTAATCAAGTTGAAAGAAGATAGTGGATTGAAAATCTCAAGTGGAGCTTAAGGACTGGACATAGATCAAGGATTGGGCCGAACCAGTATAAATCACAGTTTGCATATTCTCTTCCCTTATCTCTTACATTCCCAGCATATATGTTTGAATGATTGTTTATCACTTTGTAAATTACTATTGTCATTCAAACTACTTTCAGTAAGTTGCGAAAAGATTATTAAAGTTCTAAGTTTTTAATTAGACACCCAATTCACTCCCCCTCTTGGGTGATAGCCAACTCTTTCACAATTTAGGATTCCCTTTTCCAAGTTCAACCCTAAATCCCCAAAACATGCTCAATGGTGGCCACTCACTAAGCAATAACAATAAACACAGGATTAAATAAACTGAATTAAATTAAGCAAAACTAATTAATGGGAATAATCTCTAGAACCCAAACAAGTTCATAGGTCCTCTAGGTTGAAAATAGAATTAGCCACACATGGCTATAACAAAAAGATGAGACTCAGATTGAAAGAATAAAGGAAAGAGATCCTTCCATGGAGATGATGAAGATAATCGAAACGCTCAGCCGCTACTCCTTTGCTTCTTCGTTCCTCCTTGTTCCGCGTCTCTCGATATGCTCCTCCATTCTCTCCTTCTTCTTCTTCTCTTCATATATATAACCTAAATATAACTTAGGTCGTGGGTCACTGATTCTCCTTTTCTTATTAAAGATATATCTTATATCTTGTAATTTACTCCACCAGATTACGCAATTGATTTTGTTTCTATTTTTCTTGCGTGGGACCACCGAGTTTGGCTGATTGCATATCCTCTTAATTGCTTTTTCTACTTCTTTCCAAATCAGCTAATATTTCCTGCAAAATATAATAGGAAATAAGTAGATTTTATATCAAAATATCTTTTTATCCTATAATGATTGAAAAGTTTATAAAAGATAATTAAATAGGTATATAATATCAATAAATCCAACTAATTCTCATAAAATATACACCTATTTAATCATAAAATATATATGTATCAAACTCCCCACACTTAAACATTTGCTTGTCCTCAAGCAAAAGAAAGAGAATTGATTATCTAAAAAGAACATTGCTTATGACATTCCTAAACAGAGAGCAATAAACCACCACACTTAGATCATATCATCAAATCTTATTTAAGTTAATGTCTTATAAGAATAGGTCACTAAGCCAATAGAGTTAAACAATTGTAACAACCTCCTAACATCCCATGATCAAAAGATCGGAAAGCAATAAGTTCAACCATAAGATTAGTAAAAGAATATTATGCTACTCAGTTTCTCCAGAAAAATTCAAATGCCCCCACCAAACCAAGCTTTTCATTTAATTCATTAAGGATCCTCAGGTAAGAAATAACTCATTTTGTCTTTTTTTTTTTCTTTTAATTTTTTTTTTTGGTTTCTTGAGCCGTTGTAGGTCCCCTTTTGACGCAACCCTATACATGGGTGATGCAACACCGGTTACTCAGTTACCCCAACAGGCACCTCAAGAGGCTTTTAGCCCAACTCATAACCCTCTTTGACTTTACCGTTTGACGCGAGTGCCAACATTGGTGATGAAGTGCCCCCGGTTACTAAGTGAGGTCTAGAGAAGTCATTGGAGTTGTTTTATTTTTATTTTTTGTTTTTCTTGAGTCATTTCCCTACACAAAAGTTTTACTTAGCTAGCAAAGGTCATCATCTAATTGTCTAAAGAAGTCATGTAGCAAAATATTCATGAACTAATAATCGGTTGATCATATTACAAACTAATCCTTATTCTCATAGTCCATCTCAAGATTGCAAAAAAAAAAAAAAAAACCTCAAGGCTTAGAGACTTGGTTGAAATATATTTTTTTATTTTAATTTTTGACTTGATAATATTCTCTAAGGCAACTCGAGTTATGTTGCTTTGAAAAATAATCTTTCAGAAAAGCATGTAGCTTAAGTTATTTCAAACGGAGTCAATATTACAATTGTTAGGCATCATCAAAACACATAGAGAACTAACATAAAGTACATGATACAATTTCATTTTCAATAAATCTATTTACTTTTATTTATGAGTAAATACTCTTTCTGGTCCCTGACAAAAAATATGAACCCCATTTGGTCCCGGACAAAAAAAAGGTCCTTTTTAGTCCATAAAAAGGACGAATAAGGGTCGATTGGTGAACATTTTGATCCCTCACAAATTTACAAAAAGTCCTTTTTTTGAAATTTTTATAAGACTAAAATGTAATTTCTTAAAAATTTGGATCATTTTCTCTAATATAGGGGGCGGGCCACCCCTTGCACTCCCCTCGCTCCACCCCTGTTTTTATATAAGATTATAGACCAACCATCAAGTGATGCTACTTGAGAAACAGTAGTACTAGATGAAGTTGGAGTCTACGTACCTTTTGATCTTAGGATTACATTTTGAGAAAGCTGAGGTTGAGGGAGACAATGACCCCAATAGCCAGGCCTTACCATGATGCACACCTGCTGCCTCCAATTGAGACATTCTTTTCCGAAAAAATGTGAAGAATAACATCTCCATTGGTTTCTCTCTGTATTTCTTTTTCATTGAATGTCTCTATCATTGGATTAAGTTTCATTTTTAGATTTAATGTTATATAAAAATATTAATATAACATTATATCCCAACCATTTTTAGAATGTCGAGCGTTTTTTAGGTTTAGGCGGATAGGCCTAAGTTTATAAATAAAATCTAGGGTTTTAGTTATGAGTTGGGCTATTTAATTATTACCAATTAATAAATTAACAATACAAACATTATTAATTTCTAGATTTTACTATTACTATTATTATTATTAGTTTAATATATTATTATTATGATAATTATTTCTATTATTAATCAGGGGTATTACATTCTACCCTCCTTCAAACAAGTTTTGTCCTCGAAACTGAAATAAAATTCACATGTTAAAAATAATCACATAACAAGTCACAAAATTATTTTAAATATACAATTATCATAATTTCAAAGAAATATATCATTTCTAAAAGACAAGGAAATAACCATTCACTACCCATATCTCATGTTTTAATTATTAATTATTTTTTAAAAAAAATTTACTCTGGGATCTTTGATCCCTGAGTTAGTATCAAAAGCAAAGCTAAGTAGAACCTTAGGCTCTGATACCATTTTGTAACTGTAACACCCCTAATTCCTACGTCCATTATGATGTCAAATTATGTCCTAAATCTCTTATTAGACTAATTGGTGTGAAATTATCAAAGTAAAGGCGTTAACAGATCAGAGTGAGTCGCAACAGAGAGCATGCATAACGTTTGGACGAATGAGTGACTGATAACACATGCCCAGGCATATGCTGGTTACTTTAAATTCCCGGATGAATATAAGCATGATACAACTTAAATTCTTTGCGGTGTATCCGGTCGGCACGTTAGTGGTACAATTATCCGGCTATTCAAAAATTATACATAATACTATCCCAAAATAAAACTCTGGCTGAGTCCTCACGCGTACTGCTTACCCTTTTCTCCAGCTCCCGATCCTCTAGATCCTGAAGCTAGGGTAAATTCTGAGATTCAATACCCATTGAATCTCAGGTAACAGTTAACCTCATGCTCAAGTAATAACAGCATATATGACAGATATTCATTACATTCCAGCATCAACCATACATAGCACACAATAGATGTAAGGTTCACAACACAACAATACATAGCACACAGCATGTGTAATGTTCACAACGTTTGCACTCACCAGTGCCATGTCTCCACGTGTCCTCAACGCTAGGAAAACATACATACGACATGATCATGACTATAACCCGCACAAAGCTGAATGTATATAAACAAGTGACCTAAGACCGAGTCTTAGCCACTGTGCATGACCCAAGACCTAGTCTTGTCCATGACTCTATGAATCATCCTATCACATATAAGCATACAAGACACATCAGAGTTAAAGTTATAGTACGTGTCCGTACCTTAGTCTGCGTAGCTAACGTTACTTTCACCTTTTGGTACTGATTCCTAACTTTCCCGGATATCCTATTTCCTGACTTTCCCGGATATCCTATAATAGTATCACCGCATTATTTAATTTCCCTAATAAATAATATCCTAAGAGATGTCATTGCCACTATTGACCTTTCTACCCCTGGTGGATTTATTATTCCCTTTATACCCTTTTTAGTTATTATTAATTAATAATAGCACTCTTTTATTTATTATTAATTAATACCTCCCTTTATTATTTATTCCCTTTTTACTAGTAATAATAACAATATTTTATTATTATTATTATTATTATTATTATTATTATTATTTTACTATCTATTGGTATTTTTTTATAACTATTTTAAACTCTCAGGGACTATCCTATCACTTTAAATTAAGAGTTTAATAAATACCAATAATATAAGTTATGCTTTAATGCATTGTATTTAATGTTTCTCATGGTTTTCTCAAAGCATTATGTTTCATCATATATATTTATAAAAGTAGAAATCTTGAGTTTAATAAAACACTAGCACCAAAAAATACACCTCACTATATATACATATATGTGATCACCAATGAGCTTTAAAGTGATACATAAAATCTGTATATATGTAAATAAATTTTCCCCTATTATTTCCATGTACAGTGGCATAAAAGAATTTTCTATAATAAGAACATAAGACCCTGGACAAGTTTATTACAATACTTCCATTCAGGACCCTCTTCCATGTGACTACATATTCAGGACCCTCTTCCATGTGACTACATTTACTAATGACTTGCGTCAAAAATTAAGTATGCAAGACACAATATTTCCTTTCATTCATTTTTTTTTTCCAGGTGCTTTAACGTTTTTTCTTAGTTGTACATGTATGTCTATGTAGCTTCTTGGTGTTATATATATACTTTGATAGCCACAATATATATGTATACCCATGACAGCATTGTATAATTAAAGTGGCTTCTATATATATATATATATATATATTATATTTATGTGTATGCAGCAATATACCTATTTATTCCCTTACATGACAACAACTATTATAATTCAGCAACTTTGACTTTTTAGGATTAGCAACGTAGGTATATATATTGTAATACCCTAAAAATCCTAATTATGATAAGAATCATAAATTAGTAAATAATATCTATTGAAAATATGTGAATATGTGGTTTCAAATAATAAGTTATAATTATCGTATTTTCTAGGAAAATTTCTAATGAAATTAGAGGAAATAAAGGGTCAAAATCCCTAAGTGAGTTTGTGGGCCCCAAAATGCCTTGAAAATATTATGATAAATCCTAAATGGTAATAAAATATTTGTTAAAAATTAGAGAGTATGTTGTTTCTAATTTAGGGAATTTTTGGGATTATTTTCCTTGGAAAATAATGAGGAAAAAATCAAAAAGTATTTTGAGGACCAAAATGAGCCCATGATTTTTAATATTTTACATGGGACATAAAATACCAATGTAAGTAAAATAGTTGTGAGATAATGATTAATTCTAAATGAGAAAATTATCAAAAATTAGTGAGGGATTAAATAAATAATTATTGACTAATTATTTAAGTATGAATCAAGAGAATATTCAAGATAATTATGTGAAAACCCTTTAATTAAATGATTAGTGGCTAAATTAGCATAAAATATACTTATTAATTAATCAAGAAAGATTAAGTAAAATGTGTGAGATTAAGTACATGGAAATCCTTAATCCTAAAAGGTTGCTAAACATAGGATTAGCCAATGGAATAATTATCTAATTAGATGAATTAAAGCATGGATTAGTTAATAAAGCAAAGTTTGAAAAGTCAACATCTTGTTTTGAGGAAGAGCTAGCCAAAATTATGAAGAAAAACAAAAGGAAAATTGAGTGGCAATTAGAATGGAAACTTAGTTAAGAAGTTGATAGGAAACTTTGCAAAGAAGGTGTAGAAAAGTCAAAAGATGCAACAAGCCAATGGGAGCATAAAGCATAGAATAGTTGAAGCATATTCTTGGGCAAAAAGGGAGCATCTTTTCAAAAATTTGGAATAGAAAAGGAAAGAGAAAGATGTTGAAATTCTGTATAGGTGTGAACACAAAATCAAGTGGAAGGAAAGAGAGATTTTTGTGAAAAAGCATGTAAGATAAATGAGAACCAATAGAAAATAAATCCTAACTCAAAATCCTTGAATTAGGTTGCTAACAACTGGACATATTATGATTCAGTGTAATTTTGTCCAGAAGTTGACATTACTCGAAGCGATTTCGTAACCGAAGACGTTTATCCGAAAATGTTCGGCATGCAACGGAATGTCCTGAATGGGATCAAAAATTTAGTTAACCAAGATATTTCCAAAGAGGAAGAATAGACCTTCAGGGCTATGTTGCCAGATTTCTGAGTTTCTTCGTGATTACGCGATTAGAACACCGATCGGGGGAATTAATCGGAACAAACTCCATAAAGCAACACATGACATCACCTTGGTGACATAGGGTGACATGGGGGGGGACAGTTTTTGTGGTGGAAAATGGAGGAAGAAACTTGTTTGCTAAGGTTTCCAAATGAATGGTTTAAAATTGAAGTTGAAGGTTGGAGAATTACCAAAATATCCTCGCAATTTTTCTATAAATAGCCTTCAAGTTCTCTTCAATTCTTCACACCAAATGCTCTCAAAGATTTCGAATCTAGAGAGAGGAGTTAGAGAGAGGAGCTCTGGGGAAAAGTTGTAGTGAAGTTTTGCACGGGTAAGTTCTTCGGTCCTTAGTTTTTAAGTTCTAGTCTTTTGTTCGGTAGTTTTAGTAGAAATGTTAGTTAGATCTAGGAAGTAGGGAATGAAATTCCTATTCTTGTTCTTAGGCCTCATTGCATTGAAAGATGCTTGACGAGGTAAAAACATAGTAGGGATTGAGTTTCTGAAAGTTGGGAGTTAAAGTAGCGAAGCTCTGGCGAAATTTCGCCAATTAGCGAAGTCAGGGGTAAAATAGTAATTTATGACTAGAACCTCTGTTAGAATACTGTTCATGAGTTAATGGATACAATGTACCCTATTAGGATATCCGGGAGGTCCGGAGTCGGGTTCAAAAGGGCCGGACAATTGGCCAGACACACGGTAGAAGGTACGTTCGCGTACTGTAACACTAATTCTAATGCATATGTTATGCTTGTATATGTTGTGGATATCATGAACAGGACTCTGTCCTGGACATGCACTGTGACTAGGGAACCGTATCTAGATCACTAAATACAACTTTACGGGTTATAGTCATGATAATGCCGTTTTGTTTTCCTAGCGGCGAGGACACGGCCAGGTACATTGTGGCACCGGGTATGTGCGGACCGGGGATAACTTTACATGATAGTGTAGTTGTTATCAAATGATCATCGACGTCTTGCTTGATCATTCTTTGTAATGTTAGAAATATCTGTTATGCATATGATGATAATATAAGCATGAGGTTAACCGTTACCTGAGGTCCAATGTGCATTGGACCTCAGTCTTGAATGATAGTACAGGTAAGGACCAAGAACAGAAAAGGCACCGGTAGATTGAGCCATAGATATGAACCAAGAGGCAGAGTCGTAGTAATGCACCGATCGAGGCAAGAGCTGGAGGAAGATCATCAGAGCTTATTGTCAGGCATGGATCTAATAAAGTTATTTCGAATAGTTTGGTGCCGAAGACAAGGCTAGTCTATGTGGGTGTGACAATCAGTCGCCGTGAACTCGATGAGGCCCCCATGATAGACACTTACCTGGCCATTCTGTTCGGTTAACGGAGTTAGGTTCATTGCCCCAAGTCTAATCAAGACTTGGTTTAGGTTGTATAGTTACTTTTTGAGAAATGTAATTGTACAAAGCTCTGTATATTGTATCACATGATTATAATTCCTTCGGGAAATTTTTAATATACCAGCATACGCTCGGCATCATCATATGTCGGGGTATTTTTATATCAGCTACTCATATATTGTCTAGTTTTTAGTGCATTGCTCTCCGTTTCCGCAGTACTCTGATGTAGAATCTCAATCTCTGTCAAGTTTTATAAAACGAAGTGTCAATCGACACTATTTGAGGTATGGAAGTTGGGATGTTACATATATACATATAGACTTTCGGCAAAACCTTCTTATATCCATCCAAGTCATCAGTGATATATATATATGTACAGTAGTGGGTTTCGGTTTCCTTCATTTATATCTAATATATGCTGCTACTGGGTTCGTATATGTAGTAGCGCTCTTGACAGCAAATTTCAAATGGTTATAAATATATATAATAGGTAGCATATCATACTTTTCATACAACAAGCTTCCTCCTATGAGTAGCAACGAGAAACACATATATAATCCATCAGCTTGGTTTCAGTTTTTCCTTCTTATGCAGTAACTTAAACACTAACTTGTATCTATATATGTATCAGCTAGTATATATATATATTTTTATAATGACAGCAAAGTTTTTATCCTCTAAATATCGTTTGAAATTAGGAGGAAAAAGGGATCGAAAGCTCACCCAGTTGCTGTCTAAAACACTACTCTTCGTGACCACCGCTGCCTCTGTTTGACTGATATGAAACAGGGTAAAGAAAACCAGGTGTGTCTCTGCTCTCTCTCTCTCTCTATTCTCGGACCCTCTCTTTCTCTCTCGCACACTCAGGCTCGATTCTGTTTTTTTTTCTTGGTTAATGGCGATGCAATGAATGAATGTAAGCCAACAAGTAGTGATTAAATAGGGAGCTAAGGGTCCAGACCGAGGGAACCAGTTTCCCTGCCTGTCCTTTGGACCGGCAGGGAGAGCTTGTCTCATCTGGACCGTCCAGATGAGATCTGGACGGTCCAGATTTCATATTTATTATTTGGTGATTTTTAAATTAAAAAATTATTTTTTGAAAAAATATTAGTTGAAAGATTATCTTAATTTTAGATTCTCTACCTATTAAATAATTTTTTTTAAAAAAAAAAGTAAAAAAAAAAGAAATCTGGACCGTCCAGATCTCATCTGGACGGTTCAGATGAGACAAGCTCTCCCTGCCTGTCCAAAGGACAGACAGGGAAACTGGTTCCGAAAATATCTTCATGTCGTCCTTGGCGTGTTCACCAGCTACCCCACATCAAATGATCAAATTTAACCTGGCACGGTGCTTCATTATTTTTTATTTACAAGAGTGAATACGAAGTTTAAAAAAATGGTTAAAATTAGTTAAAAATAATAAATATATTTGAAATAATTTTTTTCCAGGTATATATGCCCTTATTTATGGGGTAAGTAAGAGAAAGAAATAGAGTAAAAATAAATATTATTAATTTTTCAATTAGTACAATATATATAATAAAGGAGGGGGGAAATGAAAAGAAAAAAAAAACTCAGTAAATGTTCAAATAACTCTTGTTGGGCTCTTATAAAAAGGATGAAGCATTCAAATTTTGAGCTATAAAAAGAACCAAAAAAAGTAGTGTTCAAATGACAAAATATGTACTAGTTAGTCTCACTCCTGTACAATATGGAGTGGAATATCTCCCCCTAACTTTCCCCTTCACTTAATTAATGTCTCTACTATTAGATTAACTTAATTTCAATAGTTGAGATCTAATACTATAAAAATTATTATTATAATATTAAATATAATAAAAAGGGTTAAGGTGCAGATTTGCCAACAAACTATTACCCGAAGAGCATCTGGCACAAAAAACAATTGAGGGTACCAAAATTACCAATCAACAATTAAAAAGTGAAGAAAAAACACAATTAAGGTACAAATTGGCCAACGAACTATTACCCCGTCACTGTCTTGGTGTCTTCTTCTTCCATTGACTGTCATAGTGTCGGCGATGTCGGCGTCTCCAAAGCTTCCATTGTTGCTGGGTATTCCACCCACCCTCTTGAACTCATCAAGGTCCGCATGCAGCTTCAGGGCGAGAATCACGCACTGAAACCAAATCCAGCAGTTCATAGCTTTCGACCAGCACGCGCCTTGCACCCTGATTCCATCCCTCCGATGCCACAAGCAGCAGCCGTCGCTGCCACAACGCCTGCTCGTATGAGTTCCATCTCTGTTGGTGTTTTCTTTATCCAACAAGAATGTTTAACCGCTCTTTTCTTCAGCGTTTTCGCCATCGTCTTACGCCAGTGCCTCATATTTTAACGTAATTATGATAATTGTTTTTTAAATAGTTATTTGGTACTTTTTTCATTTTTTAATTGTTGATTGGTAATTTTGGTACCCTCAATTGTCTTTTATGCCAGATGCTCCTCGGGTAATAGTTCGTTGGTAAATTTGTACCTTAACCCTAATAAAAATCTACAATTGTAAACTATTTACATCATATTTTAATGATATAAATTTATTTATCTATTTTTTATTATATTAAATATTTAATGTTCTAATAATATTCTTACATATAAGTTTTGATGATTAAAACTTGATCTAATGATATAGACACTAGTGGAGAGGAAAGTTAGTGAAGAGTGACATTCCTCTCCTCCATAGCATAGAAGCTAGTTGAAGAATTTGTTGAATTTCAGTCTTAAATGTAAGATCTTAACCCACTTAGTCTTCTGAATTCGTAATTTTTTTTACAAACAATCATCACACATATCAAAGAGATTTTTTTTTTCAATCAATGAGGGTAAATTCTTATACAAATGATTAAATGAAGTGATTTAGGAAAACTAACGTATGTTTGTTAAAAATAACTAACTTAACTAATTTTATTAATATATGTAAATTAGTTAGGACTAAAGGGAGTATTATTGTTTGGGGAAATTCACTATAAGTTCCATATGAAGAAATGTTATAATAAACAAGTCCCACAAGTTTGAAACATGTACATATTGTTATTTTCTACATTGAAACTTGTCACCACTACTCTTGATTTGTTGTGGGATTTTCTTAGTAATTATATTCCTTTATTCAATGTTGGAAATGACTTTCCACATTATTTATGTCTAATCACACACGCCCAATTCTTATTTGTCAATGTCGGGTGCATGTTACTTTTTTTCTTTTAGGGGGATGTTTGATAGGGCAAAACTTTAAAGCCTATAACTCCGCAAGTATACGGGCCGTATCAAGTAATAAAGTGATGATAAAATTATCGTTCCCACGAGGACTTAGTCTCACACACTTCAGTTAGGCATTAATTTAACAATTTCGTTTAAGTTGAGAAAACTAGATTGGATTTAATTAAAAGAAAATAAAATCAAAATAACAAACTACTAAAATAATCGAACGAGCAACCTAGAGTCACTAATCCCTTGTTCGTTCTTAGATTTTATCCCCACTAAACTAATTTTGACTTAACTTAATCGCTAATCTAGAGTATTAATGTCTATAAATGCCTTAGGTCCATCTATATACCTATCTTAATTAATTATGTAATGCCTCACACAACTAAATAAGACGTTTTCTAGAACGGGCTCACTCTAATTTGATTATGCGAGCTTCTAGGTATATGTCTATCCTAGACGCAAATTAGATCAAAACCTAATTCTACATTAAATTTAAATCTAATTCCACATTATTTAATCTCATGGTCAATTTAGGATTCCCTCTTCCAGGTTCAATCCTAAATTCCCAGAACATGCTTACCAGTGGCCAATTAATAAGCAATAACAATAAACACAAGAATAAATAAACTGACATAAATTAATCAAAAATAATCCGTAGAAATAATAACTAGAACCTAAACAAGTTCATAGGTTCTCTAGATTGAAAAGAAAATTAGCACACATGGCTAAAACCAAATCCAAAACAAAAGCTAAGAATTCAGGTTTAAAGAATAGAAAGAGTTAGAAAGGAAAACTTCTCCGTCGCCTCCACAGTCCTCTCGTTCTTCCGTGGAGATGATGAAGATGACTGAAACCCCGCTGCTCTTCTTGCTCCTCTCATTGTTTTTGATGTGCCGCCCCTTTATATAATTTAGGTTAGATGCTTGGTGCGGGTCCCACGCTTCCATCCTTTTGTTTGATGAGTTCGGATATGATATCAGCGATCTCCTTCTATTGTACCAAGGGTCCACGTATTGGCTTTTATGATATATATATATATATATATATATATATATATATATATAGATATATATATATATATATATATATATATATATATATATATATATATAGTTTTCTTTTAATTATTTGATGTTTCCTTTTCTACGTGATCACGATCGATGATATCTTCTTGCACAATAAAAATAGGATATGAGTAGATTTTATGTGATATTATCCTTTGATCCTATATTTAATTAAATGATAATAAAGTATATAAAAGATAATTAAATAAGTATAATATTAATAAATTCAATCCAATATATCTCATAATCTATACTTATTTAATTATAAAATATACACTTATCAAACTCCCCCACACTTAAACACTTGATTGTCCTCAAGCAAAAGAAAGAGAATTCATTATAAAAAAAAACACTGCTTATGAAATTCCGAAACACAGAGCAATAAACCGCCACACTTAGATCATATCATCAAATCTTATTTAAATTAATATCTTATAAGAATAGGTCACTAAGTCAATAGCTTTAAACAATTGTAACACCCTTTTAACGTCCCATAATCAAAGGATCGGCACGCAAAAAGTTCAACCATAAGATTAGTAAAAGAATATTAAGCTACTCAATTTCTCTAGAAAAATTCAAATGTCCCCACTAAACCAAGTTTTTTTATTTGATTTAATAAGGATCCTCTGGTAGGAAATAACTCATTCTTTTTTTCTTTTCTTTTTTTTTTTTCCTTTTTTTTTGGTCTTGAGCCGTTGTAGGTTCCTTTTGACGCGACCCCGCACATGGGTGATGCGGCACCGGTTACTCGGTTACTCCAACAGGCACCTCAAGAGGCTTTTAGCCCAACTCATAACTCTCTTGGACTTTACCGTTTGACGCGACCCTGCACATGGGTAATGCAGCACCGGTTACTAAGTCAAGTCTAGAGATGTCAACGGAGTTGTTGTTGTTGTTGTTGTTTTTTTTTTCCTGAGTCATTTCCTTAAACAAAAGTTGTACTTAACTAGCAAAGGTCATCATCTAATTTTCTAAAAAATTCATGTAGCAAAATATTCAGAAACTAATAATTTGTTGATCCTATTACAAACTATTCCCTATTCTCATAGTCCATCTCAAGATTGCTACAAAAATTCAAGGCTAGAAGACTTAGTTGAAACATTCTTCTTTTTATTTTAATTTTTGACTCGATAATATTTTCTAAGATGGGGAAAACTCAAAGTTAAGGTCAATCCTAAACAATATAAAAATCTCAACAAAGAAAAAAAATCTTTTCAATTGTATAAGGACAAGCATAACCAAGGAAATCATATCTCTCCCCCACACTTAAATCAAACATTGTCCTCAATGTTGCAAAAATATAAAGAGGAAAAGAACTAGTACTCCCCTGGTTTAGGCCTCTAACTCTGATGTGGAGTGCTTCCTCTAGTACCATCCATGATATTTCAAATTTTTAGGGAGAAGAGAGTGCTCAAGCAAGACTTCGCAACAACAAGAGGAGTGCTCGTCTTCAAACCTGAATAAAACTAAGAGAAAAACAAAAGAAAAACAAAATAGTAATAATAATAATAATGAATAATGCAAGAAAATCCTTGGGTTGCCTCCCAAGAAGCGCTTGGTTTATAGACTTGACCAGGACTTCTCAAAACAAACCACTAATCATAAGTATCAAACACCTCAATTACCTTATCTTCATTCCTTTTCAAGCAATAAGATGTCACACATAAAAATTGATCATTCCAGTTAATTACTTGTACTTCCTCAATCATAGACAATTGTGGATTACAAGCATTCGCTGAATTGATCAAATAAAGCACAACATGCACATCCTTGCAAATAAATATAGGCACATCTAAGAATTTAGAGCATCCAATAAAATCAACTTGACTCTCATCAGTAAGAGTCAACATCTCAATGGGAGAATTATGAACAACAACTCTTGGGATATCCACATCAAATTGATCATTAAAATTACAAACCTTAGGCTCCACAGTTGAAACCTCTTCTAGACATCCACTATTCTCACTTAAATCAATTTCAAGCTCACAATCACGTTCTACATTATCCACATTCTCATTCAATTCCATACCTTCAACTTGCTCACAATAATTATTATCAGATAAAGAAGTGGTCATCAAGATTAAGGAATTATCTTGCACCATAGTCTCAAGGGTTGAAAGAATTTGACTCGCATATTCCTCCATATTTTGAACACTTGACTCAATGCTAGTGATAATCTCCCTTTGCTCTCTACTAGATCTCTCTGATGCTTCCGCACACTCCTCAAATAATCTTTCTAAATTAGATTTTTCTTTATACTCAATAGTGTGTTCTTCAACAGGTGGATAAGAGTAAAAAGGAGGGGTATTTTCATGAGAATAATAGACATGTGAATCCCTAAAATTTTGTTGCTCAAATCTTTCACTAGGACAAAATGAATGATCAAAATAAGCTTGGTTCCTAGTGAAATCATTTCTCAGAAAATGACTAGTTGTGCTATATGGACAATGCTCACATAAATGATTCCCTCCACAAGAAACACAAGACATGCAAACATATTGAGAAGAATCAACATATGGAATACAACTATCTTTTATGCTCCTTTCATGTTGCCTAGATTCATTCAAAGAATTTAAAATAGCAATCAATTCTTCTTGTGTAGAAGAAAAAGAATTCATCTCCTTCTCAATATTAGGACCAGTTGGTTGCCAATTAAAATCCATTTTTTTAATTTTTTTTTTCTAAAAAAATTAAAAAATTATTTAAGAACTCAAACTTAAACTACCAATGCTCAATCAATTCTAACCAAGATAGTTGTGGCACACAAGTCCCCGGCAACGGCGCCAAAAACTTGATAGGGCAAAACTTCAAAGCCTATAACTCCGCAAGTATACGGGCCGTATCAAGTAATAAAGTGATGATAAAATTATCGTTCCCACGAGGACTTAGTCTCACACACTTCAGTTAGGCATTAATTTAACAATTTAGTTTAAGTTGAGAAAACTAGATTGGATTTAATTAAAAGAAAATAAAATCAAAATAACAAACTACTAAAATAATCGAACGAGCAACCTAGGGTCACTAATCCCTTGTTCGTTCTTAGATTTTATCCCCACTAAACTAATTTTGACTTAACTTAATCAGCTAATCTAGAGTATTAATGTCTATAAATGCCTTCCGGTCCATCTATATACCTATCTTAATTAATTATGTAATGCCTCACACAACTAAATAAGACGTTTTCTAGAACGGGCTCACTCTAATTTGATTATGCAGAGCTTCTAGGTATATGTCTATCCTAGACGCAAATTAGATCAAAACCTAATTCTACATTAAATTTAAATCTAATTCCACATTATTTAATCTCATGGTCAATTTAGGATTCCCTCTTCCAGGTTCAATCCTAAATTCCCAGAACATGCTTACTAGTGGCCAATTAATAAGCAATAACAATAAACACAAGAATAAATAAACTGACATAAATTAATCAAAAATAATCCGTAGAAATAATAACTAGAACCTAAACAAGTTCATAGGTTCTCTAGATTGAAAAAGAAAATTAGCCACACATGGCTAAAACCAAATCCAAAACAAAAAGCTAAGAATTCAGGTTTAAAGAATAGAAAGAGTTAGGAAGGAAAACTTCTCCGTCGCCTCCACAGTCCTCTCGTCCTTCCGTGGAGATGATGAAGATGACTGAAACCCCACTGCTCTTCTTGCTCCTCCCTATGTGTCGTTCATATCTCTGCGTCTATGCGTCTTCGAGTCTCGCTCTTCTTCCTTCGTTCTCGTTCTCGAATTTATTTTTTTGTTCTCTCCTTGTTTTTGATGTGCCGCCCCTTTATATAATTTAGGTTAGATGCTTGGTGCGGGTCCCACGCTTCCATCCTTTTGTTTGATGAGTTCGGATATGATATCAGCGATCTCCTTCTATTGTACCAAGGGTCCACGTATTGGCTTTTATGATAATATATATATATATATATATAGTTTTCTTTTAATTATTTGATGTTTCCTTTTCTACGTGATCACTGATCAGATGATATCTTCTGCACAATAAAAATAGGATATGAGTAGATTTTATGTGATATTATCCTTTGATCCTATATTTAATTAAATGATAATAAAGTATATAAAAGATAATTAAATAAGTATAATATTAATAAATTCAATCCAATATATCTCATAATCTTACTTATTTAATTATAAAATATACACTTATCAATGTTACAAGTTCTAACAGTTCAATATTTTTTACAGTAATTTTTTGGGTATAATTTTATTCTCCCTGTTTGTTTTAAAATTATGGCATGACTATATACATATATCAATATGTATTATGTTATAAAAGTCTTGTCCTTTAAATCATTTTATAGTTAAACTTTATTTTTTATATTAATCATCTAAAAAAGTTTCAATTTATCAAACAAACAGGCAGAATGAAATTATACCCAAAAAGTCAAGTGAAGCAATCCTATTAGATATATAGGATTGAAGACAAAGAGATTACTAATTTAAACATACATAAAATCATCACGCATTACACCTAATTAAAATCAAGAGATCCAAATAGAATGCTCCATACTACTACATATTAATTTGTGAATCCAACAAGGAATAAATCATGTTCTGATAATGACATAATGAGAGTATCGTTGATGATTGACATGGCTGTCCCTTGCAAAACAAAAATAGATTCCCAATATGCCTGTTAAATATTTAAACAACTTAGATTTTTTTTCTAGAGTATTAACCAAGGCCAGAAACTCAAACTAGTTTTGGTTCAACTACTAAAACTTACCTAAAACAAGATATGCTAATATTGCCTTATATATCTAATGAGCACTATTTATGGCAAGTTTTCCCTATATTTTATGACTGAATTGTATGGTGAATATGAGCTTAACTGCATGTAATCTAAGCAAAAATGCATTAATTCATTGTAGAGGGAATTTAAGGATACATTCCACAGACATCTTAAACATGTGTTGAGAAAAGAACACGTTTTGAGGTTTTATGGGAAAATCGCATAATATAGCCGATATTATGCTATAACATCAGGACAACATTGTCGAAGTGCAATACAATGCATCCCTGAAGCTATAACAGAGTAAGTGACGCAATGCTATGCGGCATATGTTCTGATTTTTTGTTAAGGTTGTTTCAGGAAATATAGTGCAGGTCGAGAACAACGATTAGATTGCTGACGTGTTGGAATAGAAGATGCAGAGTATCAAAACTAAAGATTTGAAGAATCCCGCAGGATTAGCAGAATCAATCTACCGAGATTGGAAAGAGAATATACGATTGGACCTCGATAGATTAGGAAAGGCCCAGTTCGTTGAATGTACACAGCAAGTAAACCAGACTATATAAGGAAACAACAGCCAACCCTAAAAGGAGTCGAAGTCGTCAAGAGTCAAAGACCATTCCATACGGCTAGACTCAAAAGAAGAGTGAGAGAAGTTACAAGGCATGAGAACTCCAAGAGAACCCAACATCCTTCCTTGCAGTGAGACAGAGATAAGAAGACGTGAAGCTGTGACACGACAAGGCTTCTTCCATGCTGTAGGAACCTCCATCAAGCTTTCTGTTTTTCTTCTTTAATTAATTCTAGTAAATCTTGTGATCATGGGCTATTCTGCTGTACTCTGTTCTGTGATTCCCTCGTCAGTCATGAACTAAACTTCATGTGGCTGAGCGAGGATGATTTCCTAAGTGTAGAATGAACCCAGTTGTCAGTTTTTAATTCAATACATTCATTTTTCTTATTAGTGATTTAATTTTTTGTCGATTAGAGAGAGGTAAGGGCTTGATCAATGGTCTCGGCTTACTGAGAAGGAGTCGGGGCTAGACATATGAGAAACAGTGATTGCTAGGTAGGCTGGTACAAGGCTTGACCTACTATTGTAGGCTTCATGAATGGGTCTACCGCTCATAACCATAACACCTTGAGTTGTAATGATAACCTAATTAGAAAATCGCCATAGACATATGGGAGAAGTAAATTAGGATTGTACGTATCGGACACGAGAGCTTCGGTAGATTATAGTGGTGGGTTAACTGAATAACATTGTAAAAGGTGTTCATGTTGTAGCATTGTGAGAGCTGTGCAGCATGAATGCTATAGCAACACGTATAGGAAATTGGGGGATTAATATGCTTGGGAAAGACTCTGAGCTCAGCCAATCTTTTTACTGATATCTTCTTCGACTACGATCAATTGTTTATTTCTAATTTATTAGCATAACTATAGAAACTCCCAAACCAATTAGACTTTATTTTCTCTTTAAACACAACCAATTCTGTGATTCGGCGTCATCATTCCGTATCTCAGTCTCTGTGGGACGATACTTTACTTACTCTTTATTACTTGTTCGACTGGTGCACTTGCCATCAAGGAAATCTACTAACAAGTTTTTGGCGTCGTTGCCGGGGACTGTAAATACCTCTAGTGACAACGCACTTATCGCTGAATAGTTGTGATTTATTCAATAAAGCTCACTCTTTCCCTTTTTCTGGAATTTTAGGTACATTCTGTAGTGTATGCATAACTTGCCTTCAGTCAACCTAGAGCCTTACGATCCTGAAATCGAACGCACTTACAAGCAAAGGCACAGGAAGCAAAAGCGAAGAAGTCAACTTTTTGACTTCGCAGACACGGCGGATATGCCGGTGAATCATGATCAGGAGCAAAGGGAGCAAGCAATAAACAGAGACCACCAGGTCTCTCCACCTCCAAATCCAGATCCGAACAAAGCCATTATGGAATTCGGGATTCCAGACATAAACAAGTTGAATTCAGCTATCACACCCCCGACCTTTAATGCAGGACACTTTGAGATTAAGGGTATCATGATTCAAATGATGAATGTAGTCGGGCAATTTGGAGGATTCCCCTCTGAAGACCCTCATCTGCACCTCAAGTCCTTCATGGAGGTGTGCGACTCCTTCGTCATTCCAGGAGTCACACCCGACGCCTTCCGAATTAAATTGTTCCCATTCGCCCTTCGGGACAAAGCTCAAACATGGCTTAACAACCTACCAGCCAAGTCAATCACCTCCTAGAATGATCTAGGGAGTAAATTCCCACTCAAATTCTTTCTACCGACTAAAAACGCCCAACTCAGAGGGGATATCACCAATTTCCAACAAAAGTGAGGTGAATCTACATATGAAGCATGGGACAGGTTTAAAAACCTCCTCAGAAGGTGCTCTCAACACGGATTGTGTGAATGGGTTCAACTAGAAACATTCTACAGAGGTCTTGATGGACAAACACGATCAATTGTAGACGCCTCATCTGGTGGGTCCATTTTGATGAAGTCTTATGAAGAGGCTCATGAATTATTAGAACGCATGGCCATGAAAAGCCATCAGTGGTAAGTACACAGGGCCACACCATCCAGAAATGTTGCTGGAATACATGAATTGGATGCTATGATTGCTCTCACAGCTCAAGTATCATCTCTTACCATATGGTAAAAGGGCTGGCCCTTCCTTCAAGCAACACATCACTGCCACCATCTCAAGTATCCTTTGTCTACTGTGGCGGAGAACACCCCTACTCTCAGTGCTCTGCCAACCCCGAATCAATCAACAATGTCAACAATTTTAACAAGGTTAGTAACGCCAACAACCCGTACTCTAACACGTACAACCTCAGATAGAGGCAGCATCCCAATTTCTCATGGAGTTCCTAAGGTCAGAAAACAGCCGGACAATCATTTGGCCCACCATACTCAAACAGACCATCAAACCCCCAAGGGTTTACCTGGCAAGAACGACAGCAAGGCAGTGATTCAGAACCACAATACTCTATGTTAACCCTTATGAAGGAGTACATAGCAAAGAATGACGCAATCATTGAAAGTCAGCAGGTAACCCTTCGAAATCTTGAGAACCAAGTAGGACAACTGGAAACTGCTCTCAACAACAGACCCTCGGGATCTTTGCCGAGCGACAATGAAGTCCCCAGGAACTAGGGAAAGGAGGAAGTCAAGCTAACAGAGCTCAGAAGCGGCAAGAGCCTGGAATCCATGAGGGTAACGCAATGACCTATTGAAGATGATGATCCAAAATTTGGGCAATCAAAGAAAGGAAAAGAGAGTGCCAAGCAACTCCTTGACGAAGAGCAGCAACACTCAATGCCATTGTGAACTGAGCAGGATATTGCTGCTACGGCATTGCCTCCATTTGTTGCACTGGAGGATCATGTGCAACATTCAAAAAATAATGCTACAGGATCATCATCTCAAAAGAATCTTGATTTAGGATCATCTCAGGTGCTACAGCAACCCCCTCCCTTCCCACAAAGACTACAAAATCAGAACCAGGAGAAGCAATTTTGAAAATTCCTTAACATACTACCGCAATTGCATATTAATATCCCTTTGGTGGAAACCTTAGAATAGATGCCTAGCTATGTGAAGTTCATGAAAGACATTTGTCCAAGAAGCGAAGACTGGAAAAATTAGAGACTGTAGCATTGACCCAGGATTGCAGTGCCCTGCTAACAAATCAGCTACCACTAAAATTAAAAGACCCTGGTAGCTTCACAATCCCTTGTGCAATTGGACCTCAATACTCAGGGAAAGCACTATGTGACCTCGGAGCCAGTATTAATCTAATGCCCATGTCTGTTTTCAAAAGACTAGCAGTCAGGGAGGCAAGGCCCACAACAATTACATTACAGTTAATTGATCGCTCCATTGTCCTACCCGAAGGAATTGACAAGCACTATGTATGTATGTATGTATGTATGTATGTATGTATGTATGTATGTATGTATGTATGTATGTATGTATGTATGTATGTATGTATGTATGTATGTATGTATGTATGTATGTATGTATGTATGTATGTATGTATGTATGTATGTATGTATGTATGTATGTATGTATGTATGTATGTATGTATGTATGTATGTATGTATGTATGTATGTATGTATGTATGTATGTATGTATGTATGTATGTATGTATGTATGTATGTATGTATGTATGTATGTATGTATGTATGTATGTATGTATGTATGTATGTATGTATGTATGTATGTATGTATGTATGTATGTATGTATGTATGTATGTATGTATGTATGTATGTATGTATGTATGTATGTATGTATGTATGTATGTATGTATGTATGTATGTATGTATGTATGTATGTATGTATGTATGTATGTATGTATGTATGTATGTATGTATGTATGTATGTATGTATGTATGTATGTATGTATGTATGTATGTATGTATGTATGTATGTATGTATGTATGTATGTATGTATGTATGTATGTATGTATGTATGTATGTATGTATGTATGTATGTATGTATGTATGTATGTATGTATGTATGTATGTATGTATGTATGTATGTATGTATGTATGTATGTATGTATGTGTGTATGTGTGTATGTGTGTATGTGTGTATGTGTGTATGTGTGTATGTCTGTATGTGTGTATGTGTGTATGTATGTATGTATGTATGTATGTATGTATGTATGTATGTATGTATGTATGTATGTATGTATGTATGTATGTATGTATGTATGTATGTATGTATGTGTGTATGTGTGTATGTATGTATGTGTGTATGTGTGTACGTGTGTATGTGTGTATGTGTGTATGTGTGTATGTGTGTATGTGTGTATGTGTGTATGTGTGTATGTGTGTATGTGTGTATGTGTGTATGTGTGTATGTGTGTATGTGTGTATGTGTGTATGTGTGTATGTGTGTATGTGTGTATGTGTGTATGTGTGTATGTGTGTATGTGTGTATGTGTGTGTATGTATGTGTGTATGTGTGTATGTGTGTATGTGTGTATGTGTGTATGTGTGTATGTGTGTATGTGTGTATGTGTGTATGTGTGTATGTGTGTATGTATGTATGTCTCTTGAATTCCAAATTCAAGTTGGCCTAAGACCCTGTTCGGTCCTCCAACACATTTGGGTCTTTTAGTGGAAAAAACTGATTTCCCACTAAGGGCTCAAATATAGGGTCATTTTGCTATTGGACTTGGATTACCACTCCAATCCAATTACACCTTTAGTCTTGAGAAAGCCATATAACAATTATTGGCCACATCTTGCTAATTTTAAGCAATCAAAAATAATCTTTATGTGTGACCCATTAGGCTCAATTAGTCACCGACATAAATAAAGTTGGACCAATTAAACTCCTTTAATGGGCCCAATTTATCTAATGACCACATAAGACACGAGCAATGCTCTGCAGCCCCAGAACTAATTGAGTTGATCAAGTGATTTACCTTTCTAATTTGGATACTATGCTAGCATCTTCCTTCACATTGTCATTCACATTTAGTCGATAGTAAAGATATAGTATCATCTCTCTTGATTAACTAAATGTAGCTAATTCAAAGAAATAGGAACCTTCTTCTATTTACTATAAGACGAATCATGACTCTTCATGATCACTTGCTGTGTGCACAGACTCCCAAGTCAAATAGAAGTTATCCAAGCTCTACCAGTCTTATGAATGACTAATCCCTTGTAGGGGACTGTAAGTCCTTTTGTCATGTCCATCTATACTTATGTATTTGAGTTACACCCAAGAGTACTCTATTCTCCCTATTTTTAGGCAGATAGAATATATAGTCAAAGTATAACCCTATGACATGCTGTTTGATGACATCCTCAAGTCTAGGACGATCTGTACTACCAAACGATGAGGGACTTTACATATCCAACGATACCCTCCACAATGAATCTTTGGGGAGTCTCTTGGTAGAACAGTTTAGTGCTATCTGTTCTCCAACAGATCCACCCACTACATTAGCTAAGGCATCACCATGCTTGTATCCAATGAGGTCCCTACCTTGTATCTCTAAACAAGTAGATGATTTCGTACTAGTCTTATTGAGATCACCGATGCCCTCTCTTGGTGATTCATGACTAGAAACAAGTTTTATGCAATAGACATGTAATGTTCTCGAGTCCTCATGATCATGATCCCTATCATAGATCTTCAAGTGAACACCTATTCTATTCTTAGGTTTCTATCTTCAAACACATATTGAACTTAAGTAAATGTGAGACATAAATATGATGAAGATAAAATGTGCTCATTTGTATTAATCATGAAATAGTAAAATGAAGAAAGGTGTTCATCTGTCAAAACAGATTGTGTCTGGGACACCTACTTACTAATAGTACATATGCTCTTATCTACAATATATACAGGCTATTGGTGTGGCTTGTAATGATTGTGTCCCAGAAGGGAGACTCATTGATTTTATCATATTGGTTAGATAAGAAACCTATGCAGTCAGGGTTGTCATGGCATCTAGTTCATGAACTCCAGCTACTATCTTGGTTGATGACACCCTTTCTGTTGGGCAATGATAGTTGTTAATGGACATCTGCTTGAGAATTTTGTATACTTCATTATAGGATTTTCTCAAGAGGGCTCTATTGACTGAAGCGGAAACTATCTGTCTAGTCTGTGCATTTAGTCCATTGTATAAGGTTTCTAACTATACCCAATGCTTGATTCCATGTTGTAGGCACTTTCTCAATAACACTTTGAATCATTCCTAGGCCTCATAAGTGGATTCCCCATTGTGTTGCTAAAAACCAGTAATGTCCTCTCTCAGCTGGGTGTTCTTCATTGGTGGGAAGAACTTCAACAAAACTTTCTCACCTCAGTTTGTCTCGGATGTGATTGAATGGGTTGGGAGAGTATTCAACCAAGTCCTTGCCTTATCTTGATTGTTATGGCATCTACAACAATTCTTGGGATTTTGAAGGCGTCACAAACTTCCACAAATATCCTTAGATGAAGATGGGGATCTTCAACTGACATCCCACTGAATTATCCCATTGTTTGTAACATTTAGAACATCACAGGTTTTAACTCAAATTGAGGTGAAGTTATATCTGGAGGAGCTAGACTCTTTTGCCATGTCTATCAATGCAGTAAGACATTCTCGTCTTGTTTGCCTTCTTCGCCTTTGCTTGTACATTCGTTCAATCTCATAATCGAAGGGCTCAAGATTAGCAACACGAGTACCACTCATACACTGATAGAGGTACCTGAAAATCAAAAACAAAGAGAATGATAAAGCGAATAAACACAACTTTTCAAAACAAGAAAGTTCTTGCATAAAAAATATTAATAATCCCCAACAACGACGCCACAAACTTGTTGGTCGAATTCCCTTATGGGAAGTGAACTAGTCGAACAAGTAATGAAATGATGACTAGAGTATCATCCTACAAAGATTAAAATACCCACTTATGTAGTAAGAGACTGATCAAAAGTTGTGTGATTAGCAAATTAAAAAGAGATGAGTGTTGTGACGTAAACTAATAATTCTATAAAACCAAAGAAAAAGATCAAGAATGAATACAAGGGAGAGATATCAGATTTAAATAGGTAGAGCTTAGACTTCCCCTTAATTTTCACTTCCACCCTAGATTGCTTTACCATAATGCTATAACAGCTTCCACAATGCTACAACAATGCTTATAGTAAAGTAGTTTAGTCAGCCTACCACTACTGTATACAAAAGCTTCCGCAATCCTATAATTATACTCCTTACTCTACTTCTCTCATATTCATATGTAGATTTTCATGCTCGGAATAACAAGTAAAACTAGGTGTAATGGTTGTGTGATATAAACACTAGTGGAAAAAAGGCTTTTAAGACCGGACCAAAAAGGTACATTAGGACCGGACCCGCGAGCAGTCTTGTTCCAGGCGGTATTAAAAGTTGACCTTTAAGACCGGACTTTTACACGGTCTTAAAGATTTTCTTTAAGACCGGACATTTTAAACATTCGGTCTTAAAAGTCGTACTAAATAAATATCGACCGCTCTTAAAAGATCCAAATATTAAGACCGGACAAATATCAATCCGGTCCTAAAGATAGAGGACTCTAAGACCGGAGGACTAATTACCCGGCCTTAAAAGACTGACTTTCAAGACCGAATTTTTTCAATGGACCGGTCTTAAAGACCAACTTTTAAGACCGCTTAACACCTTTAAGAGCGGTGTTATATATACATCCGGTCTTAATATTTGAACATTTAAGAGCGTATTTTTATTTGCGGTCTAAATTTTCCCGTATTTTTCCCCCGTTCGTTCTTCCCGATCAATATATATACACAAATCCACCATCCAAAACAACACATAAAAATCGATATACTTTAAGCTACAAGCTATGAACATGAATAAATTGAATTGGGAAAAGAATACAAATATTATCCACCATGAGTTATATGGCCTCTTAATTAAGTCTAAAACAACTAAAGTAATTTATACAATAAGCTAACATATAACTAATTACAAAGGCAATGAGTTACAATACATGCAGCACGCAATTCAACATACAAATGTAGTCCAATATATTATTCACCATGCCTTCATTTGATTCCCACCCAACAACGTAACATGCATCCTCTTTATAACATGCCCCTTTGAAACGGATCCCCGCCACAAAACAAAACAAGAACAAATTCATATTCAATGATGACATTGTTTAATTAAGAACATAGACAGATATAATAATAGTTAAAACCTTAAAGTTTTCTAAGAATTCTGCATATGAATATTAATTACCTTATGAATTGACATTTTTATAAAGTGATATCCTCCCATATCCCTTCTTGATGATCATTTCTTATGCCGGGTTCATTATCCGCTTCATCTTCTTCGTTCATGTCCGTTTCCTTGGAGAGCTACGGCACCACATTTTATTTTCTTGATCGGTGATATAGAACACTTGTTTTGCATGATCTGCCATAATAAATGTTCATCTCCAAAACTTCTACTATTGACATCGACTAAAGTGAATCCTAGTCGATCGATCTGAACACCATTATTGACATTAACCCACTTGCATTTGAAGATGGGAAATCTAACTTGACATAGTCCACCTCCCAAATCTCTTCAATAACCTCATAATATGGCATGACCGCCAATTTAGGCCTCTTGTCTTTCGAACTGGAGAAGTGCATAGATTCAGCCTCTAACATAACACCACCTGTTTCGGATCGTGCTCCTATCATCTAGGGACTTCGTGTAAAATGTATAACCATTGATCACATACGAATTCCAACTTATGACATCAAACTCAGGACCACGTGCTAACCATTTCATTGTCTCGTAAACACATTCGAGATCCCTCGACCTTTGTTTGAACCAGTTTGCAAAAGTTACGTTATGCTCCCTAATCAACCTTTGTTCGGTCATTCGATGGTTCTCTTTCCTTATGACCTCTTTATGTGCGAGATATGCTGGCTTGAACTTCATCAACATTATTCAAGATGTATAAGTGGACTTGTGACAATTCATCGGGATCCACACTCTTTACCGAAGCCCCACGTCTACCCCCTTCAAAGATGCCGACGGCGTTTTGGAAGCCCAATATGTCTTACTTTGGCCAAATAATTTTGAAAAAAGAATTTCATAGATCTTTCAATAGGGTACATCCACCGTAAATGGATAGGGCCGCACAACTTTATCTCCTCACTAGATGAATAATGAGATGAACCATGATGTCAAAAATGAAGGAACAAAAAGCTTCTCAAGGTGGCACAAGATAAGATATCCTTCATTCTCCAATTCATCCAACTTTTCAATCTTGAAAACTTTACTACAAACCGCATTGAAGAAGAAACAAAGTCTAGTCAAAACGACCGAAGATCATATTCGGCAATCCCTCGAATAGCTACGGGAGTAGCTGTTGCATCAAGACATGACAAGTCATGAGACTTTTGGCCTACTAATTTCAAGTCCTTCATCGAGACAAGCCTCTTAAAATTTGAAGAATACCCCGAGGGAACTTTTGTGCCATGTAAACACTCACAAAGCTTCGTTTCTCATCCTTAGACAAAGTATGAGAAGCCGGGGACAATAAGTTCTCTTCCCATATGGCCTTGGATGCAAGTCTTCGCGTATTCCCATTGCTTGCAAATCCAATCTTGCCTTCACACCATCCTTCGAACTACCTTGTATGTTGAGAAGCGTGCCCACAATACTATCACATACGTTCTTCTCCACATGCATGACATCAATACGTTGTCTCACATCAAGATTGCGCCAATAGGAAGATCAAAGAATACGATCTCTTCTTCCATATATTTGTTTCTTTTCTACTCTTTCCAGCTTACAAGAAGATGACACTGATATTTTTAACATTTTCATACACTTGCTCCCAGTCAATGCCACCGAGCTTCTTCATACTCTTGGCCACCAAAAAAGGCCTTCTTTAATCGACGATATGGGTGGCCCCGTCTAAGAAATCTCCTATGTCCAAGATACACCGTCTTTCTTCCATGTTGAAGTTGATGGTAGCATGTGCCTTCTTCACAAACCGGACATGCTTTATGGCCTTTTACACTATACTCGACAAGTTCCCATATGCCGGGAAGTCGTTTATAGTACAAAATATCATGGCTCTCATTCTAAAGACCTCCTTCTTGAAAGAGTCAAAAACATCGACACCTTCTTCCCACAACTCCTTCAAGTCTTCGATCAAGGGCTCTAGGTAAACATCTATGTCATTTTCGGGTTGTTTTGGTCCAGAAATCAACATAGACAGACATGATGTACTTTCGTTTCATGCATAACATAGGAGATAAGTTGTAAACAATCAGGACTACGGGCCATGAGCTATGTATGCTGCTAAGGCTTCCATAGGGATTCATTCCATCCGTGCTAAGGGCAAGCTTGAGGTTCCTAGGTTCTTCGCCGAAGTTCGGAAATAATTGATCGATCTTCTTCCATTGAGAAGAATCGGCCGGATGTCGAAGCTTGTCCATCCGAAATCCTCTCATCTGCATGCCACCTCGATTTTTTGCATCATTTTCATTCGCAAACAACCGCTTGAACCTTGGTATGATTGGAAGATACCACAACACTTTTGGGGCCCCTTATCCGACTTGTCACCGTGGGGTTTCACATATCGGACAACTCGCTTCTCTTCAAACTCTTTTCTATATAATACACAATCATTCGGGCATGCATGGATCTTTTTGTACTCCATCCCCAAGTGGACAAAGTATCTTCTTAGCATCATAGTAGCGATGCGGCAACACGTTATCATCCGAAGCATGTCCTTCAAAGCCTCAAGCAATTACTCAAAACTCTTGTCGCTCCATCCATGACGTGCCTTCAAGCTTACCAATTTCAATAAGGCTCAACAATTGGTATTTTTACACCCACGGTATAGCGGTGTCTCGCATCACTGCACATATTACCATATGCATGTGATCGCTCAAAAGCCTCTTCTCCTACATCACGGATAATGTCCTCTATGCGATCATCCATATCCGTGTCATTATCATCAAAGGCCACTTCCCCATGTTGTTTCCCACTTGATGGCACTTGTTCACCATGCCATACCCATATGCAGGGATGAAGGTCTTGTGGACTAACTCATAGCATATGCGTTTGTTGAGTCGTCTTACTTCTCCGCTCACGAACGTTGATGTTGCACAAGACAAAGCAAGAGTAACCTAAAAACACTTGTTGGTCGGGTGGGTAGGTCTAAAGTGCAAATATAATCTTCAAAAACAATATTCGTTAACAACAGAGAATACCCATAACAACATTACACCGATTTCGTTAAACCCATGAAAAACCAAGAACGATAAGTGGAAAGTAATAAAGTTTTAACCGAAACATCTCTTACAGCTTCGTCTATAGACGTTTAGCTAAGGAACCAGAGGGTGATTGTCGAGAAAGGTACGCGAAGCAGCGACAAAGCTGAGATGGAAATTTCGAGTCGGAACCGAGTATTCACTTTCGGCGCGACAAGAGTTCGTGAGAGGGAAATTTAATTTTTCCGCGCGACAAAGATACCTTATTTAGCTTTTTGGATTTTATTAATACCCTGTTATTAATTAAAATGTCCTGGTCCTAAAGATACAATTAACATTTTAAGATCCGAGTTTTAAAAATGTCCTATTTTAATGGCCTTCGTGATTGGTATATTAAATCAATAAAATAAATGATATTTTTGGACAAAAAATAAAGCAAAATTGGAGAATAAGTTTCTTTAATGAATTACCGGAGAACAGCCAAAAATTCATAGTGTTCTTAATGTTTCTTACATTACTTTAGAATATATACACAACAACAAAAAAACAAAAGAAAAACAAGCTGAATATTATCATCCACAAGAATCTGACTGAACAACCTCGGCGATTTCGGCGTGAAGAGCATTAATTTCCTTGCCGAGATCAGCAAGTTGTTGTCTTATTCTCTCCACCCGCAATATGAATGGATCATTACGGGAGAGCGGAGAGGGGTCGAGGTAGGCGGCCGGGCCAACAGTTGGAGAGGGGATTACGAACATCTCGCATGGCCGGCTTCAAGACGAGGGATGGACTCAACAAGGAAAGGATCGGCGAAGGATCGGGGGGGTGCGGCATGAGCAATCTCTTCATCATCCGAAGAAATAACAATGGGTCCAACGACCCGAGAGTCTTCGGAAACAATACGACGCTTTGTCGGCCGGAGGAGCGCACCATATAATGATCTAGCCATGGCACGAGAGCCGAGGCGTGTATGCACCCCTACGAGCAGCTTGCTTGTATCTAACCATGGTTTGAGGATTTGAGAAGTTGGGGCGAGAGCTAGGAAGTGAGGAGTTAACAAGGACAAAGAGGTAGTGTGTGGAGTATATAAAGACATGGCGGGAGAGATAAACATCGATGATGAATTCGTCATTTTACTTTTATACAAACTTTTAAGAATTTACTTTTATCTTATATCCAGTCCTAATTTTAATTCAATTACTTTTAAGACCGTCCTTTATCACATATCCGGTCCTAAAATCATTTAAGACCGATATATTACTTGGTATCCGGTCCTAAAACTAATTTTTAATTCAATTACTTTTAAGACCGTCCTTTTATCAAATATCCGGTCCTAAAACTCATTTAAGACCGATATATTACTTTGTATCCTGTCCTAAAACTCATTTATTTTTATATTTCAATTTATTTTTTTCAAGTAAAAATCTTTGGTTAAAAATATTACTTTTAAGAACGGATCTCACACGGTATCCGGTATTAAAAGTTCATTCTTTCAAGAGTCCCTTCCCCATTGTTGAAATGAATTGAGTCTCTTGGCTTCCACATAAACTTCCCAACTAGGCGTCTCCTCGTATTCGAGCAAATATGCGTCTCCTCGTTAATGTTTCCTAAGCGTTTCACATTCTTGAGATGGGTTCTCTATTTAAACCCGTTGTTACTTTCTTAACATTCATCTCCATCTCCTCCTAGAACCTCCACCGTAATGGCTTCTCCACCACGACGAGGTCCTCCTTCTCGGGGCGAAATCCCGAGGCACCTCCATATCCTCCTCCGTTGCCTCCAAACCGAACCTCCGGCGCATGCCCGAGCACCTGATAGCCCGCGTCGATCATATAGACCGAAGCTTGGGCAAACTGTTTCAGGTCTATCACGCCGCCAACAACAAGTTGAAAGCGGTACTCGACGCCAATGACGTTGAGTACCATACCTCGATGACGACGTCTCGACCATTCCCTCCTCCGACAACGATGGGGAGGATTAGAATTTTAAGTTTTTTTTTTGTACCGCTCATTTACGAGGCGCAGTAAAAAAAATTATTAAATAAAATTTTTATTTCCCAATCGCCTTCCTTGTTTGTCTTTAACTTTATGTTCTTTTTTCTCCGACAACAAGAACAAACAAAACATTGTCCTATTCGTGGTGATCAATCTCAAAATTTGCAGAATAAAGTTAACAGTTATGACCATACAAAACAAAACAAAAACATTATTTACCTTTTTCGAATAAAAACAAACAGAGTGACGACTATTCTCAAGTTTGACCATCGTTGTCTTCCTCAACTTTTCCGAGATGTGATGAAAATTTTCGGTGTCGTTTTGTTATCTTCTTTCTTTTCCAACAAAAAGAAAAGGGACACCGATGACGTTCTTCACATCCAGACAAGTTGAAACGAGAACAACGAAGCACAAAACTTGAGAAGAACGCCAGAAACATGGTTGCCTTGAACCCTAACGATATGTCTAAAAATCGAGTCACCAACTCTATTTAAATGAAGAATATTAGGACCGGACGTTTAATAAATCCTCGGTCCTAAAAATTAAGCCTTATTTTAAAATTTAAAGTTAGGAGCGGACAACTAACAAATATACGGTCCTAAGGGTTTCGGCAATCTATTAAATAAAATGAAGACTTTTAAGACCAGACTACTAACAAATATACGGTCCTAATATTTTAGCCGTATATTTTCTATACTTTTAGGACCGGATATTTGACATACATACGGTCCTAAAAGTCTCTACCCATATTTTTTAGGATTAGACGAAGACTTTTAGGACCGGATATTTGTTAAATATACGGTCTTAAATGGACGAAGATTTAGGACTGTGGATATTTAACAAATATACGGTCCTAAAAGTCTCTACCCAAATTTTTTAGAATTAGACGAAGACTTTTAGGACCGGATATTTATTAAATATCCGGTCTCAAAATGGACGCAGACCTTTAGGACCGCACTTTTAACAAATATCCGGTCCTAAAAGTCGCGAAAACTTTTAGAGCCTCATCTCGGCTCATTTTCAACATCCTTTGTACCTCAAATTTCAAGCACTAAATAGCTTTATCCACCATCCCATTCATTCAGAAACCCAAAATGGACACACACAAATTGTTCGAAAAAATAAACAAATTTATTATTGAATTACATTGCTATATTTACAAATGAATGAATTAGCTAGTCGAAAAAATAAACAAATGTATAGAAGGCTATTGTTGCTAAAGATCATATATTATTTACAAATGAATTAATTTAGGACATTAATTATTGTCCTGACTTGGATTTTCTAAGACTAGTTTATACAGATATTCAAAAAAAACCTCGCGTATGTGCTCGATTTCATCATCATCAAATGGCTCTTCACAGGCAAACCTCTGTAACATCAAAGACAGAAACAGAAATAACATATTATGTGCATATTTCATATGTAACATTAAGCCATCAGTGACTGAATTCAACCATAACATCTTACCCTTAAAGTGACTTTAGTGTTTCCCTCCGTCACAATATCATATAAGTGTTTCATGACGTACGGGCCACATAAGTTCGATCCTTCCGGTTGCCGACGGTCTAAAAATAACAATAAATATATATAAGAGCATATATAGCTTTATCGACCAACTTCGAAGGCAATTATGCCATGTCCAATTATGTACTAACCTTAATTTTGTGCCATTTAGGATCTCGTGAGGTGAGCACCACGCTTTTTTTTACCTCAACACGGAAGGTCTTCATGGCACTATCATCAAAATCACAAATTTATCAAGAATGTTCACCGAAAATTCACAACAGAGATTTCGAGACAAGACAATCAAAATGACATTCTTACTTGGTGATCATCACTTCAACGTAGTCGATGGATCGCCGTGAGTGGAGCATAAGAAGATAACATAATGGAACTCCATGTTCATGACGACCAACCGCCGATAAGGTTGCTGAAAATTCACAAAGATAAAGTACTCGGTGATATATATATATGTAGCATAATTATATTAAGTGAATTGCAGACAAGTATATATGTACCAGAGCCACGTGTGGAAACAAGTACACCTTTCTTTGCACTTTACACAACCTATTTGATATGTACTCTGTCTCAATCCAGAGGTAGTGTTGTGCTTGCATACACCGGGCACAAGAATCCAAAATCCGAAATTCTGCCCTGTTCAAGTAGTTTCTCGTGCATGCACCTACAAGAATGACATCGATGAGGGAATTAGTATATATGTATATATGTGTGTCTAAACGGTGCATTTCAATTATGTAATCAAGGAAGAAGATACTTACTTCATAAATATTTGAACACATGGACTAGTAACCTCCTTTCCAGGAATCAGCATGGACTCTACATCTTCATTATCAATGTAAACCGGTCCAGGATGAGGGAGGCCTATTACTTCATCGACAGGCCAGGATTTATCTTTAAACCATTGTTGGGCTACCAAATCTTGTATTTTTTCCTTGGCCGTCAAGTTAGCAGTAGGGGGTGGAGCTTGAGGAGGGGGTGGAGCTTGAGGAGGGGATGGAGATTGAGGAGGGGGTGGAGCTTGATGAGGCGGTGAGGAGGAGTAGAGACATCTACAAGCTTCACGGCCAAGAGATGAAGGTTCCTTGACATCACTCACAACCTTCACTCATCGGTTGGGAGAGGGACAGTGCATCAAAGATCACCTCTTCAACCGACACTCGACTTCATCATCGACCATTTGTTCGTGGTGTACAGTTGATCCCAAGTTGTGGACAGTCCCTTTAGCAACCAATTGTCTATGACCATCACGATCCTCCACATACAGATGACAAGGTTGCTCTTTGGATTTACCAAAGTATTGCTTTAGGCCTACCCGTCCTCCAATCCCCTTACACGCCACGAGTGATCTGTTTTCTCGGTCGCAGCGGTCGAACATCATTCCTCCCGTCCGACGCAAAAGATCCCTCTGCGCTCTTTCTTTTTAAGATCTTCCTGTAAGATACAGATAACGAGAAGCTTAGTGATGAAACATGTTTAGTAAGTAAAAAATAACAATATCGATACTTACAATTCGTTGAGCAACTACACGAGTTTTTTCACTCGTGTAGGTGCCGCTTGGCTTTTGCCGAATATACAACCAGAGCTCCTCGCGACGTATTGGAGATGGCGGCTGGTCAACTACCGTAGAAGGATTGGATTTAGCTTCATCTTCCAATCTCTTCCGTTTGGTGCCATCAAATCTTTTTCGGCCTTTTCATATCCGCCGCGAGAAGCCCCCGTGGGCAATCATTCTTTCTCCCAATCTCGATATTTTTCCCTTATTTTACGTGAATCGAGATTGAAAACAACTATATGCTTGATATGAACGTCAAACATTAGTCAAATTCACTTCATCAAGTTTCAACATTTTACTTAAGGAAGATGTAGCATTGTAGAAGAAATTGGGAAAACCAAAGGAAAGGGAGTTGCAGAAATGTTGCCAACTCAGTCAATTCATTCATTCATCATAAATGGTTCCTATACATATTAGAATAACTAACTAACTAACAGCAACGTCTAACCATGGCCATTACACGTTTACATATCAAACTTGCATGGAACTAGGACATGCTCCTCTCATGCAGACAAAGGCGGCAAATGTATACTTCTATTCACACACCAAACCATTTAACTAACAGGATTAGATGTACACAATAAAATTCACATATCCTCACAGGTTAATAAGCAAACAAAAGTGAAAACAAAACTAAATATAACTCACCAGAGCTTCAGGAGTGGTCCGCTTCTGAACAAATTGTTGCCAAGTTTGTTCATCAAGAAATTTGTACTTGTCCCAGGGTTGATGGTCAGGCTTCACCTCGGCAAAAATATAAGTGTTAGCCATAAAGGTCTTAAACTTCCTGAACCGCTCAGCACAATAAGACAATGTTGAGTCTTTCAACTTCTCAGACTCGGACGGTGAATGTAAGCCGGATAGTGTCCCACATAGGATCCTTTATTGTTTTTTGGTCCACATTTTTCCACTCATCAGTCAAAATGCTAACCTTGCTGCGTACTAGAGCGCCGAAAAAACTAGTATATGTGCTTTTATTAAGACCGAAAGGTTGCAAATTTTCATCAAAATGAATCTCGAGCTTCGTCCCAGTATTCCGACTAAGGGATACTTCCATCATTCGTGTGCCGCTTCTACCACGGCGTGCACGGCGCTGAGGAGGCTCAATGTGAGATGAAGAGGGTTCGCTTGTCAGACCCTCCCGGTCAAACCAGTATCGGAGTTTCAAGAACACGAGTGGAATCGTTTTCACCGTTCATTTTCAAGACAGTAAGAGAGGAATGCACGAGAAAATGAGGGAGTAACGAGAGGCTAACGGTACGCGGGCGAGGAAGAGAGGTAATGGAACAGGAAGGGTTTCGCAACGTGAACGGGGTTCTTCAGTGAGAGTGTGAGAGTGACAATGTGAGAGTGACAAAAGCTTCCGCGTGAAGTTAACGTTTGGCGCTTCATTTTTAAGACCGGACAAATACACATATACGGTCTTAAAAGATAACCTTTAAGACCGATCTCTATATATGTCCGGTCTTAAAATTAATTAATTTTTATTCAAACTTTAGTACGGCCAAATTTTTTGTCCGTTCTTAAAAGTCTAACTTTTAAGACCGGTCATTCTGTAACTATGGTCTTAACATTTATTACTTTTTTATTTAAACTTTAGTACTGGGACAAATTTTAAGTTCGGTCTTAAAAATCAAAGTTTTAAGACCGGCTTTTATATATGTTCGGTCTTAAAACTTTAATACCTTTATATTTATATTTTTCCGTATTATTTTGGAGTGTAGAAAATATAAGTACGCCTTGATGAGATTTCTCCACAAAAGTATTTGATATTTCAATTTTTTTATAAACATTTTTAAGACCGGTTGTTATTTTAACAGTGCGGATAAGATCTATGAAAAATTGATCGAATAAGAAGTTCTTTATATTTACAAATATGCCACCAGTCATGATTTAGGACCGGTCGATACTTAGTCCGGTCTTAATGAGGCGTCGTTCATTGTGTAAGAAGTTCTTTTTATTTACGAACTGCCACGGTCACACAATTAAGACCGGTGCTTCGATTATCCGCTCTAAATGAGGCTGTCTTATAGCCCTTCATTGGTTAAGAAGTTCTTTTTATTTACAAAACTGCCACCGGTCACATCTTTAAGACCGGTGCGTCGATTATCCGCTCCTAATGAGGCAGTCTTAAAGCCCTTTTTTGCACTAGTGAAACCCATTCCTGTAGTTTATAATTTAGATAGAATTATTCACAAACTCTACTAGTGCATACTGTTTAATTGAGGTATAATCTTAAATCCTTTCTAGTAAGCTCGAATAACAACTCTTGCTTATCAGTGGCCACCTAATGCACAAGATCAACATTAAATACACAATTAAACAAATTGAATTATATAAATTAGAACTTAACAATCTGGTTTAAAATAGAAACTAAGGTTCCATCATTGCTCAGCCAAAAGAGAGTTAATTCATGGATAAACGAACAAGACACAACTAAAAATGATAAAATATTATCCATGGAATATAGAGAAAGAAAGTAAAAACGAAAACTTTTCGAATATGGTTGACGACATAGGGTAGTGTCTATTACGTAATGCCTCTACGTCTTCTTTGTACCAATAGTCTTCTGTCACAGTTGATCTGTCTTGCTTCTCAAAATTCATTGTCTCGAGCTCCTTCGGCACGTCTGTGTGTTCGTGTATCGTATATGCCTACTAGGGTTAATCGTCTTTTTCTTTTATGGTCGAGGTCCTTTGTGGTACATCCAGTCTGTTCATTAATAAGCTAGGCTTTCCTCTTTTGTCAGGCTCCTCTAGAAGATTCTGTCGTGATTGATTCTGTTTTGATTAGCGGGACTTTGTTTTGATTTCTTTTTTTTATTTCTCGTAATCCTTGACTCCTTCTTCCTCAAGTCAACAACCGTCTTTCGTCTGTTCTTATCTTCAAAGCCCACTAAACGTCTGGACCAAGATCCTGTAATTTATCTTCTGTATTTTCTCAAGAAAAGATTAGCACATAATATAATATGATATTTTAGATAATTATCCATATGATACTGTAGCATCGAGACAACATAGCTATGTCAACTTAGAATTTTCATCATATTTTTAGCCTTATTTCTACCTATATGTAGGATAACTATTAAAATGTATCAATTCAATTCTTCTAATCTCTATTTCCACATATGCATGAAATCGATCATATTTTATCACTCAAACTCATCTTAAGCACAGAAACAAAGAATAGGACTTATCAGTAAGGCACAGAGAACTAAGTGACACTTCTGTTTGGTGCTCTCTTAAGGAATTCAACCCCAAGAAACTTCACGTGTCGTTGCTTGGCATCTTCCTTCATGTCGTCACTCTAGTTAATGATTCGATCTGGGCGGATAAACATGATCTTATCCTAGAGGTTGCAAGGGGATAAGGTAACTATAGTACAAGTGCTTGAAATATCGAAACCAACATGCAAAATGTAATCAAAGTTCTAAGCAGCCAACTATATATTCACAATTGAAGAAACACCTCGTAAAGAAGTTGATAGACATTGAATTTGCTATGTCCTTATTCAGGATCTCAGAAACAAGCTCTACGATTATAGCTTCCACTTGGTCTCGAAGGTTGAAGACCTTTCTCTTAAACAAAGCACTTGATAGCGAACTGCTAGAAGGACTTCCGAGCAAATTAACTAGTGGTCTTATTTTGTGAGGAAGACTTTTTTCCAGATTGATAATTAGGACTAGGATGCTTCCTCTTCTTGGACTGAAGAATGGGAGTCTTAGACTGAATGGGGGGTTGGGATTGATTGGGCGTCTTGGAAGTGAGGACCTTAGGCATATTGGGGGCTTGGATTGAATAGGGAGTTTGGGCTTAGGGGCCAGCTTCTTTTGAGTGGCTGATTTTAGTGAGCATGCAACGCAACAAGGTTGGCCGTAGCCCCTCCCATTGTATTTGTGTCTTTGGTGGGCACAGTGAGCGGATAGTTGGTCGATGTTGGTGTTGATTTGTACCTTCACATGCTTAAGAGATAAAGGCTTGTTATGAATCGTGTTATCCTACGGGTGGTTGAACATGTGGCCTGTTGCAATTGTATGGTGTCCAGGGTTATCAGAAAAACACTCAACATCCAATCCCTTAGGAAGATCATTGTGGGGGAATGTGCAGCTACCTTAATATCCATTTCCCTTTAGCTGCTTTATAGAATGCTCCTTCATCAATTCTTGTGTGAGAAACCGTATTTGTTTTTGTATTTTATCACACTGTTTCTAAAGCTTCTCATAATTTTTTCCCTGTTATTTTTTGAGGTCACTACTACCCATAATATTTTGTCTTGATCAATCCAAAGTCGGTACCCTTATTCACCTGTCTTAATTCCTACAAAAACACACAACACTCGAGTTAATATCAAACAAATACATGCAGGTATAATGAATTGTAAATGACAACTACCTAGAATGCCGGGTCGCGATGTGAGATAACAAATATTCTCTAATAATCTAGTTTTGATGGTGGACCGAAGATCTACAAGAACTTCTGTTTCATCAACCTTTTCAGGATTCTACAAATACACATTCATTAGTGCATAACGAAATGTGCATAGTGATCAGCCAGCTTTCTAGATGACAAAGTCCCTAATGTAATCTTCATTTAAATGATATGGAGACTGCACAAAATTCAAGTTAATATTTTTAAAAGTACATACATAGCAATTAATTAGCAAGCATATATACTTTACCCCAACATTATCTAAAATAACTTGTGGGAAACCTTCATGTACCCAATGCCTGTTGCCCATTGAGATAGGAACATTCGTTCTTATCAATAAGCCAATGTAATTGATGAAATGTGATGGATAAGGAGTTTGACCGTTATTGTTCCATGTCACCTCAAATATTCTCCCCAGAACCTTTCTTTTGTTCACAAAAGTCAATGCGCACTGGTCTTTCCTACCAATATCCCGCACTCGTTCTAACGCCTGTTGTGGGGTCTCATTTTTGGGTCACCTAGTGACAACGTTAGTACCAGTAGAGAAATCATACCTTAAAATAAGAAGAATAGAGCACGTGAACGAATGAGACCTAGCTAGGGCTGCGAAATAAAAAAGCGAGTTAGGGTAATTGAAGCAACTCGCACGGTTGTCAGACTGAAGTTCAAATAAAGCAATGGAGGATGTGGTTCGCCTGTATACTCTTGTTGATGGCCGAAAAAGCCGACCAAGGTTGTAAGGTTCCGAGGATGGTGGGTAACATTTGACCAACGTCAAGCGTGTTAAGTGTTACAGCTTGGGAAAGTGAAAAGGAGCAAGATAACATGTACGTGTTTTAAAAGATTTAACAAAACTTGCTCACAATTATAAGTTTAAAACCATAATGAGAGGTGGCCTTTTCTTACGATTCTTAATTTACAACCGTAATGAACCTTTAAAGGTAAGTTCACAGTTTTAACATCACAATCGTTAGGTTTTGTAAACGATGATGGTGATTTTTTAATAACTGTTTGGTATTTAACATGGTATTCTAAAAAGTGACCAGTTTTACATAATAAACATAACTTATTTGAATTTTTGTAATAATTTGTAAAGTTAATTATTCAACCTCATAGTGTAATAAAAAAAATAAAAAAAATAAAATGAGAGTGCGAACGAGAGAGGTCAGTTCCCCCTTGTTGCTCTTGTCTATGCGTCCTTGCCTTCCCATGTAATTGATGAAGAACAAAACTCTGACGTTAGAATAAAAGTGAACAGCTAAATGGGTTTCATGGGTTATCCATCAGATTGTGTCATTTGGAATGGAAAAGGTTATTTTATAGAGCCAAATGAGTCGGTATAAATTGCAACGGTTTGCATAAGTAACAGTTATTTACTAATAACCGTGAAGAAACAATTAATTTTTAAAACAATATTTTTAGGCTACATTTCCCTAACGATTAATTATTTGTAATATTTAAAAATTAAAAAAAGCAATGGTGTTTTTCAGTCATCACCACTATTGCTATTCTCCTCCTCCTCGCTCGGCACATCATTGATGTCCTAGGAAAGAAATGATGGGTCTTACTGGAAGTGATCATATACAACCTGATTGCGATGAAGGATAAGGTCCAATTTCTTGTTTAGCCTGTGGGCATGTCAAGCGAGACGCCTTATAGAGCAGTCAAAGGTGGCCAACGTCTGCAACAAAGCCTCCATTTTAGGAGGAAGCAGAAGAGGTGGTGGTGGACGAGATGGAGGAAGAGTTTGTGGTGGTGGTGATGGTGGAGGCAGTGATAGAAGAGGAGGGGCTTTTGGAGAAGGAGTGTGAGGAGGGTAAGGATGAGGAGGAGGAGGGCGAGCATGTAGAGGAAGAGGAGGGAGAATGGAAAGAGCTCTCTAGCATCTGACCATGATAGGGGAGATGATGAGGGAGAGAAGGAAGATGTTATGAAAAGATGCTTTTTAGAAAAATACTAAGAACAAAAGGAATATGTCAGTATAAATAGAGTTGAATACTTGGCTTTAGAGTATATTTAACTTAGGAGGACCAGACCGAACAAGGTTTTGAAAATGTGCTTTTTATATTTGTTCATTACGTGACTATTATTAATTACGAAATGTCGTTTTTGTTGTTCTTACTTTACGGTCAATAGATATAATCGTTATGTTTGTGTTTTTGCTGATGTAAAATTGGAAGATGAATCATTTGCAAGTGTTACATGAAGGTTGTTTCAAAAGAACACTGTCACTTTTATCACTAAATAAATGACGGCTATTAACTACAACATTTATTTTTACATTTTTGTAAATTCTGCCTCGCAATATATGACAGTACACATAATTAACCGTTACTTTTACACGTTGTATATACTTGTGCAACCTCTGCCTCGACGTACATAACGTTTATTAGTTGTAGCTGTTATGTATTAAGCATCATAAATGCTCAAATATGTAGTAGTGTATTTTGATTAATTTGTATTATAAAAAATGAATTATTTATATATAATTAATAGGGCTTTAAACTTCTCATGTTGAATGAGAAGAAGAAGATTCCTACACACACATGAAATAGCAGTGGGACCCACATATATATATAATGCTATATATGTGGGTCTCACCATTTCATGTGTGTGTGACATGAGAATACACTTCTCCTACATGAGAAGTATTTTTCCCTAATTAATATGTAGAGAATTTGTTACACCTTTTTTAGAAAAAAAAAATTTATTTGATTAAATTTTGATGCACTGATATATAAATATCCCAATAAATAATGATGTGTTGAAGAAAAATTTAATATAAAAGACAAAAAAACATGAGAATAATTGTTATGGACACACTAGAGAATCGTTAAATTAGTTAATATACATTTAGGAGAAGAAATATATATTGATAAAGAATAAATTGTTATATATAGGCGAGCTGACTATTAACATTTAATAGTATAGTATATAGCTAGCTAATTAATCATACACATATATTAAGAGAACAACATAAATAAGTAAGGAAAATTCCTAAGAAAATACCAATTGAATTTCAAAATGTCAAATATATGATTTTTCAATAAAATGAGTTATCAATTGCTTTACTGCTCTTGTTAATTTAATTACGGCTGTTATCAACAAGATTTTGAATTTAAGTAATATTTTTCTGTCATTTTTCCTATAAACACTTAAGGTGCAGGCAATAAATAAATAAATATTTGTGGTGGAGCCCACTCCAAACCTGACGATAATGGGTTGTTTGAGGGATCCGAAGTGGCATGGATCCGGTTAGATTTAACAATAGTTTTAAGGGTAGGGTACTAGATGTCAAAATATGATATATGACGATGATAAATTAATGAAAATAATAATGACCGTCACCTCATCGCTACCACTGCCACCACCATGACCGTCACCGTCGCTGCCACCGTCACCGCCGCCACCCCCACCTCACCGCCGCCACCCCCACCACCCCCACCGCCACCACCACCCCCACCCTCGCCGCCGCCACCCCACCGCCACCACCACCCCCACCCTCGCCGCCGCCGCCGCCGCCGCCACCCCCACCGCCACCACCACCACCCCGCCGCCGCCCCACCTCACCGCCACCCCCACCTCACCGCCACCACCACCACCACTCCCACCGCCACCACCACCCCCACCCCCACCACCACCACCCCTACCGCCACCCCACCCCGCCGCCGCCACCACCCCCACCGCCGCCCCACCACCCTCGCCGCCGCCCCACCTCATCGCCACCACTACCACCCCCACCACCACCACCCCCACCTCACCGCCACCACCACCCCCATTGCTACCACCGCGAATGGTTGCCATGCACAACCTTAATAAGGATAGAGAAAGTATAATAAAAAATAAAGTTATATTTAATTTCAGTTATCCAACCAATAAAATAATAATTAACTTCAAGCAGCTAAATTTGACAGATACAATTAATGATACAAACACTAAGAACATCATCCGCTTAAAAGGGGTTTCAAATATAACCACACAGTGGTGCAATATCTTAAAAGAAAGAAAGAGATAAAAATAATGCCCTAATAAACATACGAGGAACAAATTAAGATACACACATACCCTACTTCTTCCGGTCAATAAAATAAGAAGTTCTTTAGAAGAAAACTTTGGTCTCATATATATATAAGAGATTGACAGGGTAATTAATTATTGTTTTCCACCATTTTTTTTTGGTAGCCAAGAGGTATCCCTCAACTGATAACTAGAGACTAATCCTCTAAGGCATAGAGATCATTGAAGACCAACCGAGCCGGTCACTAAGGAGGTTAATAGCTGGGATCTTTGATATAGACCTGGTTTTGTTGAATCAACATTTTGGGTGTGAAGGCAGCTAGTAGATGTGAATATAGGCGTTTCATGCACTACTACAAAATACTCAAAAGACGACCTTAATTAGACCCAATTAACGTCCATCTTCACAGGGACGTCTGGGAGGGAGTCGTTGATTTCTGCCGCCAAATATTTCCCACCATATTTTATCCTTGGCGCCAAGATAATTAATCAGATTTTAGGCGTCTTGAATTACATACAGGACGACAAAAATAAATTTTAGAAGTCCTAAATTACTATTCAGGACGTTGAAGGCTCATTTTCCTTAAATATAATTACAAAAATGCCACTTCCTTCATATTTTACTACCTGTTTTCAATTTAGGACGTTTTTTAGGGTAGTAGTATCCAATTTTTGTAGTAGTGATGAAAAAGATCCTAAAAACGAATGTTAAAAGGTTTTTTTGTAGTAGTGTGAGGGGAGAGAGGGGGAGTGGGTTTAGCGAGGGAGTGAAGTGGTGAGAGTGAAGGTGATGCAGCCATGGTATATGGTTGGAGAGTGAAGTTAGAATTTTGGTTTTCTAGTAAAAGAAGACCATTCTTATCTGTAGGGTATTTTTTTTTTTAAAATAATAATAATAATTAAAAGCTTCTGTAGTGCTTGCTCACACAAACTCTAAAGTTGTAGATGGCCTTCGCAAGCTCTACAAAGGCCACTATTTTTTTTAGTGTATCCACCATCAAATCAATTTTTAATCATTGAGATTTAATACGATATAATAATATTATTATAATATTAAATTTAATAAAAATCTATCATGATAAATAGAATATACACCGTAATATAATTATGGATATCTTCAAGCAGCAAAGTTTAATTTAACAGATACAATTAATGATTCAAGCACTATGAAACATCTTCTGCTTACAAGGGATCCCAAACTTAATTACATAGTGCTGCAAAATCTTAAACGAAAGGAAGAAAAAAAGAAAGAGACATAATTAATGCACTCGAACACGTACGCACGAGAAACAAATTAAGAGAAACAAAGAGACATATTATAACCAAGGTTGCTAGCAGCCGGAACGTCCCTTCTTATACGGGTTACAATTTTCTTTTTTTAAATCAACTTTCTTGTCAGGAAGGCAGACTGTGTATTGTATGCCTTCAGGGCATCGAACACCAGGTTTGCTTCCATCCTTGGTCATGAAAATCTTACCCGCGTTATCTGAAAGTGATGAGACGTCTATGAGAGGATCATCAACAAAGAAACTGGTCTCTTCCACAACATGATCTTCGACTAAACTGATGTTCTTGTTGTGCGATGGCATGGTCTGGTGAGTAATATTTTTCCATGAATATGCAGAAACCTTGATCTGTAATATGGTCGTCATCGTCATGATGATGACCATCAGAAACAGAAGCAATTTTTTGGAACTGATGCTTTTCTTCATTCTGATCTCCTTGCTGCTGATTGATGATGATCGATGAACTCTCTCACTCAAATAATAATTAATTAGTTAGCTCGCTTTATAGAAGACTGTCAGGTATCCAAATGATAAGAAGTTGGAATCGTGACTGCGACTTGTGAGGTGGTGATGAAAATATCTCACTTGTGTGGTGGTGGCGAGAATATCTTCATGTGGTCCCTGTCGTGTTAACCGCCTAACCAACATCAAATGACCAAATTTAACCTAGCACGGGACTTCATTATTTTCCATTTATAAGAATCTGATACACATTTTGGAAAAATGGTTAAAAATAGTTAAAAATAATAAGTATGTTTGAGATAATTTCTTTTCCCAAGTATATATGCCCTTATTTATGGGGCAAGTAAGAGAGAGAAATAGAGTAAATATAAGTATTACCAATCTTTTAATTAGTACAATATATATAATAAATGAGGGGCAAAAATGAAAAAAAAAATAGTAAATATTCCAATAACTCTTGTTGGGCTCTTATAAAAAGGACTAAAACAATTTTAATTTTGGGCTAGTATAAAAAAAACCGGAAAAAATAGTGTTCAAATGACAAAATATGTACTCAGCTAGTCACTCCTGTACAATATGGAGGGGAATATCTCCCCCTATCTTTCCCTTTCACTTAATTAATGTCTCTACTATTAGATTAACTTAATTTCAATAGTTGAGATCTAGTACTATTAAATATAATAAAAATCTACAATTGTATATAGACACTAGTGGAGAGTAACATTCCTCTCTTCCATAATATAGAAGCTAATTGGATAATTTGTTTAATTTCAGCCTTAAATGTAAGATCTTAACCCACTTAGTCTTCTGAATTTGTATATATATATATATATATATATATATATATATATATATTACAAACAATCATCACACATATCAAAGAGAATTTTTTTTTTTTTTATCAATGAGGGTAAATTCTTATACAAATGATTTTTTTTTTTTTTTTATAACAAGAATCAACTCAAATCAAACAAAATAAGTAGTCAAGCAAAAGGAAAAGGGACTAAGGTCCCAACCCTCTCCTAATATGACCTACACTCATCACATCAGCAAGAAGGAACTGATACAGGCCAGTAGGGGGATCAGAGAAATGAGCTTCATCGGGGATCTCCACATGAGATAGGGCCATGCTTGCCAACCAATCTGCACATTGATTCCCTTCCCTAAGTACATGACAGTACCTTATGTCCCATTGACGCCGAGTAACTGCTCGTATCTTAGCCACCAAGTGGGACTCACGAGCTGCATTACCTGCTTTAGAAAGTAATGCGATGACTGTTTGACTGTCAGGTATACAAATGATTAAATGAAGTGTTTTAGAAAAATTAACGTACGTTTATTACAAATAACTAACTTAAATAATTTTATAAATATATGTAAATTAGTTAAGACTAGAGCGAGTATTATTGTTTAGGGAAATTCACTATAAGGTCCATATGAAGAAATGTTATAATAAAAAAGTCCCACAAGTCTAGAACATGTATATATTATCATTTTCTACACTGAAACTTATCACCGGTGCTCTTCATTTGTTGTGGCGTTTTCGTAGTAATTATATTCCTTTATTCAATGTTGGAAATGACTTTCCACATTATTTATGTCTAATCATACACGCCCACTTCTTATATGTCAATGTTGGGTGCATATTACTTTTTTTTTTTTTTTTACCTGAAGGGGCATGCAGGGTCAGGGGGGAGGGGTGGCCCCCGCCCTCTAAAATTTAAAAAAGAAAAAGAAAAAAAAAAGAATAGTGGAATATCTTATAGACTTTATTTAGAAAGGATACTGTTTATCAAAATGATTTTTCGATAATAAAAACTGTTTAAGGATCCAGCTCTTAGACCCAATGTTGTCATCAGTTGGCCTAATCATATGGTGCAAAGAGTATTCTAGAGGCGAGCTTCCCATAAACCCAATTATCTCAAGTTCTAAGTTCAAAATCAAAGTAAGAGTCTTTTTAAAAAAAAAAAGAATAGTGAAATATTTTAGAGTTAGGATTTTGGACAAGTTTTAAGTTTTAGCACATATTTAATTATAGATCGATGAGTTTAACAATATGAAAACATGTAGAGTAAGAGTCAAGTGAAGTAATCTTAATTTCTGTAATAGATTTCTTTCAATTTTTTTGTATATTAGGTCTGTATCGTATTTCAAGTGCTTTTATTTATGATGTAACTTTTTTTATTTTCGCCCCCTCGGTAACATTCCTAGGTCCATCCTTGGGGCATGTTGTTTAAAAGTTCTATTAGTTCAATATTTTTTACGGTAATTTTTTTGGTGTAATTTTATTCTCTATGTTTCTTTTAAAATTGTGGCATTGCTATATACATATTGCTATATGTATTATGTTATAAAAGTCATGTCCTTTAAATCATTTTACAGCTAAACTTTCTGTTTTATTAATTATCCAAAAAAGTTTCAATTTATCAAACTAACTTTTTAGAAAAAAATCTATTCAAACATAAATCATATCATACAATTTGATTTGTGCCATAACTTGAATTTGTAAAATTTAGATTGGAAAAAAAAACACTTCTACCACTGATAATCTAAATATACCTTATATTTGTTACAAATAACTAATATAACTAATTTCGTTAATCAACTCGGATATTTTAGAAAATATCTCTTATTTTGTTAATATTTTGATGGATAAGGTGCCTAGTTTTGTGGATCCAAAGATTTCTGACCATGCTAATAATCAGCTACGATTGCCAGTGACTAACGAAGAGATTTGGTTAGCAGCTTTTAGCTAGGGTAGTGCTAAAGCCCTCGTACTAGACAATTTCTTAGGTAATTTTTATCATTATTCTTGATTTGAAATTTGTGAGGCACTCTATAAACTTCGTCTTCTTACTCTTAATGGGATTAATGAAACTACTGTCACATTACTTCCCAAGATTGATAAACCAAAGCATGTCTCACCTTTTTGTCCTATTGGGCTCTGCAATTTTTCACATGAGATTATTTCCAAGATCTTAGCTAATCGTATGAGGCAATGACTTGATGATTGTGTCTCTCATAATCAAAGTGTGCTTTTATTCTGGTTAGGCTCATACATGATATCATTATTGCCCATGAAGTGTACCACTATTGACACAGGAAGAAAACAAGCAATATGTATGAGTTTGCACTTAAAATGGACATGAGTAAGACTTATGATTGATTTGAATGGGATTTCTTGTGACTTGTTTTGTTGAAATTGGGTTTCTGTTTGGAATGGGTCTAGCTTATTATGAAATGTGTAGAATATATCAGTCTTAATCTCTGTGTCTCAGGTGAAAAGATTGGCTCCATTAATCCGTGGAGAGAAAATTGTCAAGGAGATCTACTATCTCCGTATCTCTTTATCCTCATGGCTGGAGCTTTATCTTCTATGATTCATAAATGCCTACAAAATGGGGAGCTCAAAGGCATAAAGCTTAGCATCTGCTGCCCAATGCTCACACATAACTTCTTTGCAAATGATGCACTCTCTTTTATGAATTCCAGTGAACATAACTATCACAAATTGTCCAACATACTTCGTCTATAATGTTATGCTTCTAGTCTGGAGGCCAACTTGGAGAAGTCAAGTCTCTTTTTCTTGGCTAACACTCTTGAACATTTTCGTACTAGAGTTGGTGAAATTTTGGGCATCAATGAAGTAAATGATATGGGAAGATACTTAGGAATTCCAAGAATTTAGGGGAAGATAAAACACCAGCCCCTCTCTTACACCAGAGAGCGAGTAAAATCAAAGATACAAGGCTGGAGTAAATCTACCCTTTCACATGCAGGGCATGAGGTAATGATTAAATCAATTATGAATGCTATATCCCTATCCTATGAATTGTTTCAAGTTCCCAATCAAGACATGCAGGGAATTGAATAACTGATTTCTAATTTCTGGTGGGATAGTAATATGGGTGGAAATAGAACCATGGGAAGGCATGGGGGTATATGACTGAGCCTAAAGCTAATGGAGGAATGAGATTTAATAACTTTGTGATTATGAATGATGATTTCCTAGCTAAAACGGCTCGGCAAATTCCAAATAATCCTAATGATCTTTGTGTCTGAGTCCTCAAGAGTATTTACTTTCCTAAAGATGAGTATGTTGATTCCAAAAAAAGTGCTAAAGCTTCATGATGCTGGTCAAATATCATAGATGGTAGAGATTTTCTCAATAAGGATCTACATTGTGCTATTGGAAGTGGATCCTCAATTTGAATCGGGGGTGTGTTGGTAGATTTCCTTGATGGCAAGTGAACCAGTCGAACAAGTAATAAAGAGTAAATAGAGTATCGTCCCACAGAGACTGGGATATCGAAAGACGACGCCTGTATCACAAAATTGGTTGTGTTTAAAAAGATAAATAAGTCTGATTGGTTTGAGAGTTTTATGGTTATACTAATAAGGAAGTAATTAGACAAATGATCGTAGTCGAAGAAGATATCAGTAAAAGAATAGGCTGAGCTTAGAATCCTTCCTAAGCATATCAATCCCCCAGTTATCTTCGCACAATGCTATAGCATCCATGCTGCACAACTCTCGCAAATGCTACAACATAAACACTACTTACAAAGCTATTCAGTTAACCCACCACTCTAATCTACCGAAGCTCTCACGTCTGATACGTACAATCCTAACTTACTTCTCCCATATATCTATGACGATTTTTTAGTTAAGTTATTCATTACAATTCAAGGTGATATGGTTATGAGTGGTATACCCATTCCTGAAGCCTACAATAATAGGTCAAGCCTTGCACAAGCCTGCCTAGCAATCACTCTTTCTCAGATGTCTAGCCCCGACTCCTTCTCAGTAAGCCAAGACCACTGATCTAGCCCTTAGCTCTCGCTAATCGACATGTAATTAAATCACTAATAAGCAAACTGAATGTATTGAATTAAAGACTAGCAACTGGGTTCATTCTACACTTAGGAAATCATCCTCCCTCAGCCACAAGAAGTTTAGTTCATGATTGATGAGGGGAGCACTGAACAGAGTACAACAAAATAGCCCATGATCAAAAGATTAAAATAAATCAAGAAGAAAAACAGAAAGCTTGATAGAGGTTTGACAACGTGGAAGAAGCCCTGTCACATCACAGCTTCACGTCTTCTTATCTCTGTCTCACTACAAGGAAGGTTGTTGGGTTCCCCTGAAGTTCTCGTGCCTTGTAATTTCTCTCACTCTTCTTTTTGAGTCTGGCCGTAAGGGATGGATTTTGACTCTTGATGACTCCGATGCTTTTAGGGTTGGCTCTTGTTTCCTTATGTAGTCCGGTTTACTTGCTGTGTACGTTCAAAGAACCAGGCCTTTCCTATTCTGTCGAGGTCCAATCGTGTCTTCCTTATTTAATTCTGGTAGATTGCTTCTACTGATACTGCGGGATTCTTCAAATCATTAGTTTCGATACTCCACATCTTCTATTTCGATATGCCAGCAATCTATCTGTCACAATCTACACTATGTTTCTTGAAATAACCTTGGTAAAAGATCAGAACAAATGCCGCATAACATTGCTTCACTTACTTTGCTATAACATCAGGGAAGCATTGTATTGTGTTTCGAGGAGTCTGTCCCAATGCTATAACATTGTATTGGCCATGCTATGCACCTTTCACACAAAATTTTAGAACTCGATCTTTTTTTAGCACATGTTTAGGATGCATATGCAATTTATTCCGGTTTGTAAACTTCATCCTTAAGTTCCCTATATCCTGAATCAATGCCTTTTTGCTCAGATTTAATGCAATTAAACTTATGTTTACCATACAATTCAGTCATAGAATATAGGAAAAACATGGCATAAATAGCGCTCATCAGGGTGACAATTAGATCCCTAACGTTTCTTTACCTGCACAACTTGAGAATAGGGAAAAACTCATTGTGAAATATGGAAGATTTAAGGACCTCATTTGAAATGGTGCTTGGGACCTCTTTGAGGTTCGACACCTTTTATCAGAGGATATAATTGCTTCTATTTATGACATTCCCATTCCTACCAATGGTATTGAAGATAAACTGGTTTGGTTAGGTGCAAAGAATGATGAGTACTTTGTTAAACTTGGGTACTCAAGGGAAAAAGACCTTGTAAACTGCCCCTAAGCTAAGGCCAGCTTGTCTTGCTCGGTTCCCTCTGCTATTTGGAAGAAGATTTGGAGAATTAAGACAGTTTTCCATGTTCAAAAGTTCATTTGGCGTCTTCTGAATAGAGCAATTGCAACTTGTGAAGCCATGCATAAGCAGCATAGAGCCACCACTAAAATCTATCCGATTTGTACCCTAGAAGATGAGACCGTAAAGCATCTCTTTTTCTCATATCCATGGACATGTTGCATCTGGTTTTGGTCACCCTTTGGACTCAAAATTGTAACCAGTGAAATTCATAATTTTAATGCATAGTGGTTAAGTCTATTTAATGATAAATATGCACTGTTAGATGATGTACTCTCATTGATTTGCTGGTTGTTGTGGAATATTTGGACACAGAGTAATGATTATGTTTTTTCTATGACCCCTCTATGTCCCTTGGCCATAATTGATTTGGCTTATGAGCTAATAATGAATTCTGGGCTACCTGTATTGAGCAAAGTGTTCCAACGGAAAATTCAACTGATTCATGATCTACTGCTTATTGGAATTTTCCTCCACCGGGAGTCCTAAAGATAAACTGTGATATTGCCTTTAAATTTGAAGTAAACCTCATTGTTGTTGGAATTTTATGTAGAAATGAATATGGCAGGTTTGTTTAGATATAAAATCCTTTTCTGATTTCATGGTTGAAGCTCTTGCTTTAAAGTGCGCCTTGCTGCTTGTAATATCCTAAATTTTGGGCCTTGAGGCTTGAGGATCTAAAACTTGACTTGAATCTTGTTTGAGGCTGCATTTTATGCAAGTGTATTCATAAAAATGATAAAGGCATTCATTTCATTTTAGCCAGATAAGCCAAAAAAAAAAAAAAACCCTACCTTTTTCATGCATATATCATTTGTTTAGCCCCTTTGAGCCTATATTATTATTATTTTCCTTTTTGTCTACACCCATAGCCATTGAAAAAAAGTCTACCCTTTTGAATGTCTTGGGAGTTGAAGAGCATTGCATTATCTGTTTTGGATGGAAGAACATGCATAAAATTAGGAATTAGGTCATTGTGAAAAATATGGTGGGCTATCTTCAAGAAAAAAAAAAAGGAAAAAGAAAAAAAAAAAGAAAAAAGGGGAAAAATCAAAAAAAAAAAAAAAAGAAAAAGAAAAAGAAAGGAAAAGAAAAGAAAATAATGATGACTCAATTCATGTTTGATTTGGTTTCTTGCATCCCTTTTTCTTTGTTGTATCATTCTCTTCATCTTTTAAGATATTCAACTTTGTTTTTCAAAACACTGTACGCTTCATTTCTTAACATTAGCCCAACTACAACCTAATAAAAGCCCTTTGGATTTATGCATGCAATTGCTTTATTAGTGGTGGAGAATGTAGATTCTTGTCAAGCCTATGGAAAGAGTATTAGATGGGGATGAATTTGAGTGTAAACACTAGCCTATACACTTTTGAGTGAAGAGTGACATACACATTATCCTTGGTGAGAGATTTCTAGCTTAAGTTCCCCTTTGTCAAGTAAATTGCCATGATGTTTGCTTCCTTAATTTATGAGAAAATCACTTGGACATGAGAGGTGTTGAAATGCTTTTGTTTACTTGTTGCTTGTGATTGGAACATTCACTTTTGAAGTTTTAGTTTAGTTTTGTTTTTTGCTTTTTTTTTTTTCTCACTACTACAAAAAAGGGTTACGGCGTCCTATTTTTTGCACTTTTAGCGTCCTTTTTTTACAGGTCCCGTATATGGGGGGCGTAAAAAGGTACAACTTACGACGTCTAAAAAAAAGTAGGACGCCGTAAGTGAAACTTACGGCTTCCTAAAATATTTTAGGACGTCGTAAGTGTTTAATTTAAAAAATAATAATAATTCTCATTCTCCAGAATCAAAGAAGAAGCATAAGTCGAACTCCAGAAGGATGGATATTAATCACAAAAAACATGGCATCCATTTGTCATGGATTACAACTCCAGAAGGATAAATTATTATATTCCACACAAACTTAAGCAAATATCATAAAAAGAATGTACACTGGACGGTAGTAAGGCGTAATAATACATAGCTTTAACAGAGATTCCATGTGACTAAGATTGAGAATCACTCATAAAAGAATGGAAGATGAAGCAAATAGAATAAATGACAGATTGAAAATTCAAGGCCAAATGGAAGACATGACATATATTGAACACTGACCTTCTCTTGCTCATGATTATAAATCTACTTAGCCTTTCATTCCCACCTAACATATGCTTGAATCAGAAGGTAAAAACACATTTTCAGATCTGAAGAAACAAAAAAGCATATCTATAGATCTACAACCCAGAGACGCTGCTGCCGTAAGGGATGGAGAGGAGGCCGCGCCCGTCGCTGGTGGGCTTGTGGGTCCCGGATGCTACGAGATCCGGAGCGTATGAACATGGAGGAGATTCTGAGCACGCGTCGATCCGACGACCGGCCAAGAACGCGTCGACTCAAAAATCATCGATGGGGAGGAGGAGCAACTTATTGGAACGGCGGCGAAGGAATCGACGAGATTCCGGCGATTGAAGGCAGAGACGGTGAAGGAAATCAAGCACAGATTGACGAGAGCGAGAGGAGATCGACTGAAGGGAGTAGATCGACGAGAGAGAGGATGAAGGAAATCGCGTGACTAGATGCTCCGTTCAAAAATGAGGAAGTTCAAAAATGAGGAAGTGACTCGACTCGCCCGCCTTGTTTTTTCGGACAAAACGCGTGAATGGGCTTTTAAGTTTTTTTTTTTTTAATCACTTTTGGCGTCTAAGTTTAAAACTTAGACGCCAAAAGTGATGCTTTTGGCGTCTAATTTTTTATTTAGACGCCAAAAGGGACACTTTTTGGCGCCAGACTTTTCATTTCCCGCATTTTTTTCTTTTTTGAATCACTTTTGGCGTCTAAGTTTTAAACTTAGACGCCAAAAGTGATGCTTTTGACGTCTAATTTTTTATTTAGACGTTAAAAGTGACACTTTTTCGCGCAGAACTTTTCATTTACCGCATTTTTTTCTTTTTTGAATCACTTTTGGCGTCTAAATTTTAAACTTAGACGTCAAAAGTCAACTTTTCTTACATATTATTACAAAAATGCCACCGCCTTTAGTTTTTACTTCCTTTTTAAAAAAAAAAAAGACGTCTTTTAGAGACGTTGTGTAATACCCGGATATTTATCTGGAATATTATAAATAAAAGTTGGATATTTCTGATAAGTGAAATTTCAATCTCCGGTCTTGTATAATTATAGTCTATTTTCTAAGTAGAATTTCTGCAAGAAATTAGGGAGTTTAAGGGCCAAAGTGCCAAAATGACCAAAATGCCCCTAAGGGACATAAATAATTTAGGAAAATTATGAAAAATCCTAAAAAGCAGTAAAATGACCAAGTGAAGTAGGAGAATATATTTTCTCTAATTATGGTAATTTAATAAATTATGAACTTGGAGAAATTGTACAAGAATGTTCAAAAAGTAATAAAGGACCAAAATACCCTTACAAATTATAGAATAATGTAAGAGGCATGAAAATACTAAGGTTAATGCAAGAGTGTGAAGGTAATGAGACATCCTAATTAAGAAAATTATCAACAGGTGATAATGAAGTAATTAAGTAATATTGGGCTAATTACTTAAGCATAAGCAAAGGAAATTCAGTAATAATTATGTGAAGCTCAAAAATTAGTGGAAATTAGTTGAATATTAGTAAAAATGTATTTACTAATTAATTGGAAATTTCTATGAAAAATCATTGAGTTTAGGTATTTTTAAGCCTAAATACAAGAATGGACCAATTAGATAATTTTGTGTAAATTTTTGGAAAAATTAAATAAATAAATCATTAAATAATTAATTAAATAAAAAATAAATATTTATTAAAATAATTAAAGGTCCAACCGAAATTTAGGGCCAAATAAAAAGAAAAAAAAAATGAAAAATGAAATAGAACACAAGTTGGCAACTTGACATATTATAATAATAATATAATTAATTAAAGTAAAAATTGTGAATAGTAATTTAAAAATTAGGAAACGGATCCTATCTAGAGATCTAGGAATAGGAATCCCAAGGTCAAGGTAAAATATTGATCAGTGAGTTTTTACCTTTAAGTGACCTCTTCCTAAGTTAATTCCGAGTAGTTTGTGCATTTTCCTAATAAAACAAAATAGGAAAAATGCATATAGGCATATTTTTGAAATGAAGAAAATAAATTCTAACTCAATATCTAGGAATGAGTTTGAATTTATTTTGACATATTTGGAATCGTTGAATTTTTCAAGAAGTTGGTATTTTCAAAATGCGTTCGAAACCTGGACGCGATCTGGACACGTTTTGAGAAAGACTCAACCGGATTGTTGGAGCCCTATATGGAAACAAAATAAAGGTTGACTTGGACATTTCTACTAAGTGAGAACATGTCTTCAAAGTTGTAAATCCAGAATTTTGAGATTTTTCCGAAATTACGCGAATCGGGTACCGATCGGAGAAATTCATCCGGGTAGGCTTCTAGAAGGGCCACATGGCCACTTCCCATTGGCCAAACCCTTTATTTTGAGCATGGATTTTCGTTCTAGTGTGAAATCAAAAGGGGGAGAAAGGGTTTTTTTCAAAAGTTGTGTTGGACGGTCCCAGATCGCTTCTCACAAAGTTGATCCGACAGCCGAAACCCTACCACCGTTTCTATAAATACCCCGCCTCCCTTCACTTTCTTCACACCATTTTCCCTTGTTTGGCTTAGCCTAGAGGGAGAAAGAAGAGAGAGAAGCTCGAGATTTTTGCAATGAAGCCCTGGAAAATTGTTCTAAGTCTTCAACGGTAAGTCTTTCGGGCTTTAGCTTTTAAGTCCGAGTCTTTAGTTCGGTAGTTAGTAGAATTGTTAGTTAGATTTAGGAAGTAGGTGATGAGATTCCTATTCTTGTTTTAGGCCTTGTTTGCGTTGAAAAAATATGCAGAGGTAAAAACATAGTAGGGATCGAGTCGTAGAAAAGTCAAGCTTTCATAGTTTTTCAAAAGTAAGGGTAGAATTTGTTAGAATAGCCTTTAAATTTAAAGTATGATTGGGTATCATATGGGAGGGCTATTTTAGTCATTATTTTCGAAAATCATAGTTGCCTCGAAGTTCTGGCAAAATTTCGGGAAGAAAATTGGTCAGAGTAACGAAGTGCTGGCGAAATTCCGCCAATTAGGGGTAGAAGGGCAAAATGGTAATTTTTACCTAAAATGCCAATTATAGTGTCAAATCACTAATGGAAGTGATATTATTCTTATAGGATATCAGAATCTCTGATTTGCTGCCGTCACGCTGCCCGACGAGCCGCTGCTTGAAGTTCACGTTTTTCCGTGAAAGTACGTTTTCCGCCAGTAGTACCTAACGTTGCCAACGAAGGTACGGACGCGTACTGTAACACTAATCTTGTGCTTCTTAAATACTTATATGTCAATGATATGTTCGTAGACCGTTATACGTACGCTTATACGGGTTATAGTTTTGATAACGCCGTTTTGTTTTCCTAGCGCGGAGGACACGACTAATTATCGTGGCACTGGTGAATAGTGCAAGCTGTTGTTGTTATTTACCTTATGGGGCTTTACATATTGCTCTGTGCTTATGTGTTGTCGGCATAATGATCATGCATCTCTAGTATGCTTATGATATACTGTTGTATTAGCTCTAGAATATCTGTTGGTCATATACTTGTGTTGTTTGGGTATGAGGTTAACCGTTACTCGAGATTCAATGCGTTGAATTGAATATTAGCTGTAGCTTGTGGTCGGGAGGACCACGGTTCGTGGATCGAGGCAAGTACCGAGTAGGCGTGCAACGAAGACTATCTCTATCTTATCGTATTCTGTTATTACACTATTTCCTTTCTAAACCTTAGGATTACTGTAATCATTACAATGTTACACCATGGTTGATGTTTTGGCTAAGAATCCAATTACTCTTTCGCTTTATTGCTCTACTCTGATTGTTTGTTTGAAAAAAAAAAATTCCGCATTTCAAACATGGGATGTTACACGTTGTAAGGCTTTTTTGTAGTAGTGTCTTTCTTTATTCTCCCTTGGTCTTGATTTGTTTTGCCCAGGAGTGCAAATGATAAGTGTGGGGGAGTTGATAAACCCTAATTTTATATATTTTATCTCACATTATTCATTTATTTTGGGGACTATTTTAGGCTAATTTGAATATATTTGATAATATTTGAATTGTTAGCCAATTTTAGGAAATAATATAAATCTGAATTAATGATAAGATTATTGGGCTTAAATTATTAATATTCTGATTGTTATCTTATGATTAAATAATATTTCCTAATATATGATAGATCGATCTTATCATATTAGAATATTCTATGATGCGTAACTTTTCAGGGAAGCTAAAAGGAAATCCAATGTGGAATTTTATTGGGCTTCATATATTTTATTGGTGTCAAGTTGATACACAAAAAAGCCCTCTTTTCCTCCCATAAATTAACCTAACCTAGAGATTGAGGGAGGACTTACGCACGCAGAACCGAATCACGCCGAGAGCTGGCCGCCAAACTAAAACACACGACGAAATACGCTGAGAGACGAACCAAAAAAGGACGCAGAGTGGAGCATTACTCATTCACGCAGGAAAACTTTGGTTCACTATTGATTAATCATCAATTCCGTTTTCTCCAGCCGTGGGCCCACCCCATAATTCCAAGGATTACTTCAATTGATATTCAATTGAGACTTCTCCAGTATTGCACGCGCGTGAACCGAAGCAATTCAATATTGATTAATTCTTCTCTCATGGTCAGAACGAATTGCATGAAGCTTGGAGAGGAGAATAATTTGATGATAGCTTAAGCTCTTTTAGGAGGCAACTTGGGCGAGCATGGAGGAAGCTAGAGCCTAGGACTTACCATTGAAGACCACAAGGAGTGTTGTTCTTTTATCTTTTTAATTCGAGATTTGAAATAGTTTAGTTTTAAACGGTTTCAAATTGTATTACTCGAGAACAATCTAGTTTTAGATGGTAAACTTAATTTTTATTGGATTAGATTGATAAGTAGAGTTTTTATGCTTATTGTCGGATTCTTGTTTACAACCTTTGTATTGTCAATTAAGTTAATAATTGAGTTTTCGTTATTAACTTAATTGTCAATTAGGTTTATCGATTTAATTGTTTAATTAAATTGATAAATTGTCTAGTTGTTTAATTAGATAATTGTAAATAAGATTCCAAATTTATTTAGAAATTATCTGTGATTGGTTTTTAATAAGTTTAATTTGCCACCACTTATTTCACTATGAGTTTTCTAGTGGAATAAGTGTTATTGAACTTGAGGGTTTCCCATGTTTCAATTAGGTAATTAAATTCATTAATTCCAATCTTTCATTAATCCCCCTTTGGTCTATTAATTAAATTGGGCTAAGAAAGTTAACTCCATGTGAACCCTAAGTTGTCCCCTTCATCACTCATAACTGAACTATATCTTAGTTGTTTGATTTTCTTTTAATTAATCTTTTTCTTAGGATTTTAATTATTCTCTCATAACAAAAACCCCCCAAAAAGTGCATTCACATTCATATAAATTAGTTTCACTTTTATTTAGGTTTAGATTAAATTTTCATCTTGCATTTAGTTAGTTTAGGTCCAATTCCATTCCATCTTTTTATCACCTAAATTCAACCTAAAGAAAACCCACAGCTTGCTCCTTGGGAGAATGACCTAGGTTGACCCTAAACTGCATAATAATTTAGGACCTAGTTTAATTCTTCGCTTTAGCGACAAAAGCGACGACATCAATTTTGGCGCCGTTCTTGAAATGCAAACTGCATGTTAGACTTTAGGTTTGAGTTTTTTAGGTGACTTCGTAGGTAGTTGTTTATTGTATGACCCGATCCTCTTCTGAAAAATTGCTTGAATTTGATCCTGAGATTGAGAGGACGTTTCACCAACGAAGAAGAACTAGAGCTAGTACTCTTGTAGGCAATAGTTCCCTTTTTAAGCCCATCGTTGAATCCTCTAATTCTAAGATCAATATGGACGGTAATAATATTGGTGAGAACGCAAATGCAAATGCAAACGCAAATGCAAATGAAAATGCTCTTATTATTGATCCTGTTATGACCATTAATGAATTAGGTTCACCTGATCTGCATTTTCAAAATTGGTGCATAAATTATCCTGACACTAATGTGAATTTTGAGTTGAAATCTGGATTGATACACTTACTTCCAAAATTTAATGGCCTTTCAGGGGAGGAAGCATACAATCACTTGAAAATGTTTCACATGGTTTGCCTGCTATGAAAAGGTTAATGTGGCTGAAAGATCAAATTAAGATGCGTGCCTTCCCATTCTCTTTGGAAGGATGCTAAAAGTTGGTTGCTTCGTTTGCCCCCTGGTTTATTACTTCATGGGATCAGCGGAAGAAACTATTCTTGAAAGGTATTTCCGGCCTCGCACTTCATCTATCAGGAAAAACATAAGTAGATGTCAACAAATTGTTGGGGAACCCTTATATGAGTATTCGGAGCGTTTTAAAACACTGTGTGCTAGCTGCCCTCACAATCAAATTGCAGATACATTATTGATCGAATACTTCCATGAAGGGCTCTTACCTTTAGAGAGAGATTTGTTAGATTCGGCCGCCGGTGGTGGTCTTCTTGACTTATTTGTCAATGATGCTTGAAATTCTGCTTTAATAGGGCCACTCTGCTCTATTTGCTCTCTAGCCACTCATGCTACTGGACTCTTGCCTACAGAATGCGGAGTGAATCTTGCAATGCAATATATCCTTCTAGACCCATGAATCAAGGTGGCCAAAAATATGATCCTTACTCCAATACATATAATCTGGATGGCGTGACCATCCAAATTTTCGATATGGAAATGGCCAACCTCAGCAAGCACAGTTTAATCAAAGTGGAAATTCTAGTGGAAAAATGTTTCAACAAGTTAGACAATCAATGCCAGTGCAAGATGAAGGTTCAAAGGGGGATAACAAGATGGAAGCTATGATGAAAATCCTAATGCAACAGCAGCAGCAACAAAAACAACAACAGCAACTACAGCAACAACAAATTGAAACTCTTCTAACTCATATTGGTCAATTGTCTAATGTACATGGTAATGAACAGAGTCAAGGTTCAGGAAGGCTTCCATCTCAAGTGGTAACCAATCCAAATCTTGGAACTGTGAGAATCCTAATATAGGTGGAGTTAATGCTATATCTCTCAGCGTGGAAAGATAATTCCTCTGCGAGATCTGTTACCATCAATACTTTGAAAGACAAGGAAGTTGTTGATGACTCTCCTTGTGCTTCCACATCACAGGATCAGTCCACCTTATCAAAAACACACGTTGTACCTAATGAAGAACCAGAAAAGGGGGATGAAGGAAAGCAAGTGATCAAGCAGGCCTTACCTTTTCCTACTGTGGTGGCTAAGGCTGAAAGGAGAAAGAAAGCATTTGAGGTGTTCAATGAAATCTATGATATATTCAAGAAGGTGGTGATCAATGTTCCATTGGTTGACTTAGTCACACAAGTGCCTAAATATGCAAAATTCTTGAAGGAATTGTGTACTACAAGGAGAAGGTTTAAGCATGAAGGCAAGGTTGACTTAGGGGCATTCGTCTCCTCTCTTTATCAAATGCAATGCCAATGAAGTGCAAAGATCTGGTAGTTTTCTCATACCTTGCACTATAGGTGACGTTGAATTCTCAGATGCCTTAGCAGATTTAGGAGCAGCTATCAATGTTATGCCAAAATCAGTCTTCGATCAACTCAAGGGTGTAGAGCTTAAGCCCATGAATCTTGTCGCATCCCTTGCTGACAGACGATGCACAATCCCAGAAGGTGTCTTGGAGGACATCTTGGTTAAGGTAAAAGATTTCATATTCCCTGCAGACTTCTATGTTCTTGATATGGATGATGGTCGATTTAGGAAGAAAGGACATTCATCTTTAATATTAGGAAGACCCTTCCTTAAAACTGCTAGAGCTATGATAGATGTGCATGCTGGTAGCCTTACTCTAGAATTTCTTTGGTGAAACTATTAGATTTAATGTGCTTGAATCTATGAGATACCTTCCTGATGATTGTGGAGAGATAGATGTTAATGTTATTGATGCTATTACAGATGATTCTGTTGTAGATTTTAAAGAGAGCATGTTTAGTGGATCCTGTGATATTGCTAGTTTAGATGATACCATCTCTTGTTCATGTGCAAAAATTGGTAATTGTGATACATGTGCTAACCTCGATTATGATGATATTGATATTTTCACTAATGCTATTGAGATTATGAGACATTCCAGACATGATGCTTTTGTGCCTATTTATAGCATTAGTGATTCTAGTGATCATGTATCCACTACTTCTCTTGACTTTGATTCTGATTCTATCTCTGACATGAGTGCAGCGATGGCATAGAGTTGTGCAGGTTTCTAGTTTGACTAATGTTGAATTGAAGCCGCTCATACCTTTGATTGAACAAGCTCCATCTTTGGAGTTAAAGCCACTTCCTGACTCATTGAAGTATGCCTACTTGGGGAAGGATGAGACACATCCTGTGATTGTAGCC